>CM075811.1:42890181-42992681 GCA_037975025.1 Excoecaria agallocha
CTTCTAAATTAGGATTAAATTACAGATAAATTAATTGGATAGATAATTTGTCAAATACTATCATTTTATTCCATATGTTATACATATATAGGGCCACATTATAATCCTATGTGTCATTTATTAATGACTCTGATGTTATATTTCGGGGTTAGTAGAAGATAATTGATCTATCTCAATAGATTTCAAAAAAAGGAGTAACATTACATCAATTTTGAAAATTTAGTACCAATATATATTACACCAAAAGTAAAATAAAGGTATTATATTGCATTTTTGCAAAAATATGTGTTAAATGTTAAGGTCAATGGAAATTTGGTCAATTTTAACTGACCATTAATAGAGAGATAATATTACTTCAACTTTAAAAGTTCAAAAATAATATTGCACCGAAATAAAATAGAAGAATTTTATTATACTTTTGCTAAAAGTATAGAGGTAGTTTTGCACATTCACCAATTTTTAATAAATTCCGAAGTTGTATTGGTTTTTTTTTAATTTTTTATCTTTTATTTGAAATTTATTAATTTGATTAATTCGAATTTGTTTTGAAGCAAACTAAAAAAAGCTAAAATGGTTCATCTCAAATATTTAAAAAATACTTCATATACCCAGGATCCAAATATATGTTGTATATATTATAAAATCATTGTGATTTTATATGTATAATCTAGCTGACTAATTATCACTTTTTTTTTAATTTGGATTTTTATATTAAAAATTTTCTTCATTGAAATTTTTATTATTAATTTTAATCGAAATTAATAATAATAACCTGAATGCTCAATTTAAAAGTGTTTAGGGACCGGCTTCAATTAAAAGTTGGAGCAACAACTCTATATTGGGGCGATCATTAAAAGCTTCTGTGGCACTATTTTGGCGGTTGGTCGTTGTAACACACTTATATGATAAATATCAAAATGTAATTTAATAGTACTCAGTACGATATACATACAAAATCCAATCCTGTCAATGAATGCCATACATAAAATACAAAAATTCTCTCCTTTCAAGCATGACTCCGTCTGAATCTAACACTTGTCCCTTCAAGTTCCTGCCTATAACTTCCAAATATCTGCAAGCAGTAACTACGCATAAAATGCTTGCCGGTGAATATCCAATTAACAAATTTCACACTCACGCATACCTAAGTTGAAAATTTTGGTTTTTAACTAAATTTTATCGGATTAATTTCATCCACGGTCACTCAACTTATCACTAATCGCGTAAAAGTAACCAACTTTTTTTTCCTGACTTAAAAGTAACTGAATTTATTATAAATTTGTATAAAAGTCATGATCACCGGATTCCGGCAAGAACATTTGCGGAATTGATGACATGGCATGCCACGTCATATGCCGGACACACGTGACACGTTCCACATTTGGGTTAATTTCAGCCACGATCACTTAACTTATAATTTATCACCCAAAAGTAACTGACTTATTTTTCGTGACTTAAATGTTACTGAACTTATCATATTTTTTCAAAAAAGTCATCTTGACCGGGTTATATGTTTTTATTTTAGTATAATATGATTTATAATTTTATATAATTTTTAGACACAAATTTTTTTTATTTTTTTTTAAAAATAATTTTCATTTTCAATTTTCGGTTGACCGAACCAAACCGATCGAAATTTTCGATTCAGTTGAATTCGGTTATTCTATAAAATTTGGTTCGATTCGGTTGATTAAAATCTTAAAAGTTTGATTTTCGGTTATTTCGATTCGGTTCGATTATTGAACAGAACTTATTGTTGCACATGGCTACATGGAGATGGATTTATCATCACTATCATAAGCTATGACACATTAGCTATGAACACACATGGATTTTTGATGTGTCAAATATGACACATTAGCTGATAAAGGTAATTTGACAACTGACGTGTCAAATATGAAATATTAGCTTATGATGTGATAATAAATCTATCACTATGAGTATCAGGGTCAAGATGACTTTTTTTGGAAAAAAATGATAAGTTCAGTGACATTTAAGTCACGAAAAATAAGTTAGTTACTTTTAGGTGATAAATCGTAAGTTCAGTGACCGTATCTGAAATTAACCCAAACGTAGAACATGCCACGTGTGTCCGGCATATGACGTGGCAAGCCATATCATCAATCCGGCAAGGATTTTCGCCGGAATCCGGTGATCATAACTTTTATGCAAATTTGTAATAAGTTCAGTTACTTTTAAGTCAGGAAAAAAAAGTCGGTTACTTTTTGCGCAATTAGTGATAAGTTGAGTGACCGTTGGTGAAACTGACCCAATTTTATCTAATGTTCTATTTCGTTTTGAATTAATTATTCTTATTTTCTTATCCTCACGTTTTGTTTCTTTATTCTGTTTATCGATTCTCGATTTGCATTTTTACTAATTTGCCATTTTTATTTTAATTCCTTGTATTGGGTCATCCATTCATTCTTAACGTATATACGTCGCCACTTTAGTACTATTCACTCCTTACAATTATTTTAGTATCATAATTATTCCTAATTACTCGTCTTCAAATTTAGTGCTTGGACTATGATTTATCTCATGCCTTTTTCTTATCTTGATTTCCATTCATTACTTTTTTTCCTTACACACTACACGGCTCGGTTCTTGTGACTCAATTTTACTAATGTTCATGTCGTCCTACGTCTTTAATTAAATAAATATTTTGTCTCTTACGTATCTACCATATCGACTTGCTTTTCATTGTATTCGTTTGATTCTAATATCATTGTTATTGTTTTATTTTGATTTATTTAAGAATTCATTCGCTAATTAACAGAATTCGTCGCTAAAATAAATTAGCGACGGAAGAACAACAGTCGCTAAAAGCTCATTCCAGAAATATTAGCGACGGAATAAAAACAGTCGCTAGTAAGCGACGAATATTCGTCCCTAATTTTTTTCCGTCGCTAATTTATATTCATAATTAGTTGCAGAATTATAATAATATTTAGCGGCTACATTTTCTGTTGCTAATTCCCGTTTTTAATTATAAATTTACTGTAAAATTTAGCGACGAAATTTTAGTCGCTAATTATTTCTTAAATTATATCTATTACACATTAGCGACAGTTTTCCTATCGCAAAATCCATCGCTAAATTATTGCATAATTGAATTTTTTCTTTTGCTGTATTATTGTAAAATAGTGACAAAAATTCTCATATGTTGCTATAGCAAGTCATATATGTCTACTCGGTCATCCAGGCAAAAAATGTGGCCAAGGTTGAGTTCCGCATACCTACAAAACATATCAATCATCCTAGCAATTATGTAAAAACAATTCAACAACCAAAGGTACCAAATACGATTTACTTTAAAGATACTTGAGATATTATGCAACAATAGTAGCCCTTATTAGTGGAATCATTGAATTGGCAACAGCAAAAAAAGGAACCCAAAATAACAATAGCCTTTCAATAGATGCAATGATATTCATTACCAACCATTGCCACAAAAATTTTACTGGAACAAGATAAAAAATACTTTGTATTTGAAGGCACAACTACACCCACTATATTAATTATCATCTCGTCTGTAACTGAAAAAAAAAATCAATCTTGGTCAATCTCCATCCCAGTAATGGCCTCATCTAAAATCCTTTGGAGTTCTTTTACTCTTTGCCTTATTAATGCTACACAGTCCTCCAACCACAGCAATCCACTTCTTAATCAAGTTGAAATTATAATTTCATTAATTCTTTATCAATGTCAAGCCCAACATATCATGTTTCTCTAATCTAGTAAATCACAGAAGCATAGAGAGTTAAATTGCTAATAAAACTGAGGCTTCAATAAACTAATTAAAATAGTTCATATGTCTTCTTCAGAAAAAAATCCCTCTCAGACATCAGCTATCAGTGTACACATTATCTGTCAAACAAAATGAACAGCTAAATTATAATAAGCTCTATTAAGGATTAAAATCCTTAAAGGATTCTACTGAGAAAATCAAATGGTACCAAGTTCTGAAGAAAATTATGTTTTAGAAATCAAAATGACTCTAAGATGAAGTCATCTCAATTTCTAAAACAAAATTCCTTTTGAAATTTCTTGTCAAAAGTCCAAACATAGCCAATTTGTCAAAAGTTCATTCATTGCTACTGCTACGCATCTATTGCATTAATAAACTCTTCTATTACACTCAATTTTAACATTTCACTATAATTATATTTGCTATATATAATTAAGTCCACAGATCAGTTCCAAACTACAAAATTCCAATTGCTCGCCTAACTATGTATTTAACTATCCAATTAATACTGCTCGAACAAGATTAAGAGTTTTTGGCTATTAGTTTTCACTAAAGTTGGTTGCAAATCGATTGGATTAGATTATAAAATAAATAAAAATTTATAATTCATGACCAATTTGATCATAATCTAAATGAATTAAATTAGAGTAATCACCTTACAGTTTGACGTATTATTTGAGCTATTTCCCGACCTAATCATATATGTAACGGTACATATTATCTTGAACTGCAACATAAACCTTGAATGGTGGTTCAAAATTTTCATTTATAGCATGTGCTAAAATTCATTATTTTAATAAGAAGAGAGTTGATAAAATTTCAGTCATTTAAAAAATAAGCATGTGATTGCCAAAAAAAATTAAGAATATAAAATATGAACATGGACGAAAGCTTTCAACCTTAAGTTCACAATTTAATTAGTCTGCTAATTGCATTTTCAAGTTCCAGTTTTTTGGTATTCAAACTGACAATAGCCTTAATTTGACAAGTAACTATGATATAATTTTTATTCTCTAAAAGCTGAAGCTGAATAATAAAAGAATTGAAATTGATTATTTGCTTGGATTAATCAAAATAGGCATTTATGAAGCAGCAAATTTCTAATCCGTTGACAATAATTTTTTTATCAATAATTTCACTCACATGATTTATGTATAGTTTTAAGTAATTTTAATATAGACCATATGAAATGAATATTTTATTTTGTAACAGAAAATTAGAAATTATTTTATAAGTTGACAATAATTTTTTTATCAATTATACCAAAATCTAAAGTTATTTATTTAGAAAATTTTATATTTTAACAATAATAATAATAATAAACTAATTGTTAACGATTATTATATAATTGTGTGTTCAAGATTAAAAAAATAAATATTTATAAAATAGTAATATAAAATTTATTAATTCATTCAAAATAATAATAAAAAATTTGTAATTAATTTTTATTTTATAAAATTTAAATCAAATATTAAATTATTAGGAATTCTATTGATTTCTTTATCAATTATCCTCAAATATAAACTTATTTATTTAAAAAATTACATTTTAATAATAATAATAAAGTAATTGTTATAAGTATTATATAGTCATATTATGAAAAATAATAAATATAAATATTTATATAATAATAATATAAAGTTTATTATTTCATTTAAAATGATTATGAAAAATTTATAATTTATTATTATTTTGTTAAAATTTTGAGCAAATTTTAAATTATTAAAAAATTTAAAATATATATTTATAAAATTATCCTTGAATACAAGGATAAAATGATGAAATTTGGTAGGGGAATTTTAGTAATTTCAAAAATTTACCCTACATATAAAAATAACATTTTTTCTTCCATCACATCTCTCCACCATTTCAATTTAATGCGTATATGATTTTAAGCTTAATTTATTATTTAGTTGAATAAGACAATAGAGTTCAATCCAAGACTTAAACTCATACAAGTCAAAATGCATAAATTTTCTAATTTAATTTCTTCAATTTAATTTCTATTATTTTTCTAAATGAATAAATTTTCTAATATATATAATGCACACACGCACTTTTCAATTTTATTTCTATTATTTTTCTAAATGTTCAAAGCTCCATTTAAACTCATCCTTACCATTTAACTTCACTACCGCGATTACCTAATTGAGTGTTATGGAAGACCGAGAAAACTTACTGATTTGAAAATGGAGAAATGGCTTTGAAATTCTAAACATGGCCAGATTAATATTAAGATATTAAGTTAAGATAAATAGAAAAGGTGATGATGAAAAGATAAATGTATAGGCTATTTTGAACGGTGAAGATTAGTTTTTAAGGTTTGTAAGTTCAGTTTTTATTGCAAAAAAGAAGCTATTTTCTGGATTTTTTACATGATGACTAGTTTTGTATGTGAAGACGATCGAAAAATCATTGCCGTTAGATCGGCCTGATTTTTGGTGAGTACATTCGAAACTCTTTGTTGTTAATTTTGAACGGTAAAGATTAGTTTTTAAGTTTTATAAGTTCAATTTTTGTTGCAAAAAAGAGGGTATTTTCTGGATTTTTACGTAATGACTAGTTTTGTATACGAAAACGATCGAAAAATCATTTGCCGTTAGATTGACCTGATTTTTGGTGAGTACGTTCGAAACTCGTTGTTGTTAATTTTGAACGGTGAAGATTAGTTTTTAAGGTCTATCCGATCCAAATAATCATAATAACTCTATCTGAATAGCTAATTCATATCGAATTATTCGATTTAGTTGAATAGAGTCGGATTTTGCACATCCCTAAAGACATTGATAGACAATAGAGTTCAATCCAAGAGTTAAACTCATACAAGTCAAAATGAATAAATTTTCTAATTTAATCCAATTTTTTAAAATCATACGAATCAATTTATATTTAAATTTTTACATGTTGAATTTGAATATAAATTGGATTAAATTTTGAATAATAATAATAATTTTTACTTTCTGTACTTTTGCTACTATTATTGAATAATAATAATAATAATAATAATAATAATAATAATAATAATAATAATAATAATAATAGAGTAAACATCTTGTAGGCCTTCATTAGTGAATATAAGGGATTTGTTCAAGGTGCATATACTTGTAACGCCCTAATTCTGAGTCGATCGGAAATATTTTTAATTTATGAATTATTGAGAATTTAGATTGACTAAGAAATTATTTGTAAATTGTTTTGTATTAGTGGTGTTAAATTAAAATACATTTTAATTTTTAAAACCACAATTAACATAAATAATAATAATAATAATAATAATAATAATAATAATAATAATAATTATTATTATTATTATTATTATTATTATTATTATTATTATTTAATTATTATTATTATTATTATTATTATTATTATTATTATTATTATTATTATTATTATTATTCTAGAGATTCTTAGAATTATCTAAATAAAAAAGGGGAAATAGGAATAATTTTTGGAGGCCAAAAGATGTGGCCATATATTAAAGAAAACAAAAAAAAAAAAAGAGAGAAGGAGCAAATCGTGGGGAAGGAGATCGCCAGAGGCGGAGCAGGGAAAGGACGCCGCCCACCGTCGCTCTCCTCGCCGTCGCTCCACAGCGCAGGTCGCTGGTGAAGGGTCTACCGCCCCTCCAACGTTGGCCTATCTTCATCGGCGTTGTTTTTCTTCCCCGTTTTGAGACTGAAGCTCTCTCTCCAGCGAGTGAAGACAGCGGCGGGCAAATGACCGGCACCGGTGATGCCTGAAGTCGAGTGGGTCCCTCCGATGGTTACGGCTCCTCCCTTCTCTCCGATGACAAGCAGATCGAAGCAATGGTGGCTGTGGTCTTTCAGCGCGCGATTCGGCGAAATGGACCAGAGACAGAGCGCGTGATAGCTACCAGTCGACTCACGGCGGCGCAGGCCTCATTTTGACACCGATCGTGCATCTCCGATGAAGCTCCGACAAGCCTCCGGTCAAACTCCGGCGCATCAGTGTTCTATATACCTTTAATTTTTTCTGATTTCATTTTCATTTTTCAGATCTATATACCTTTAAATTCATTTTCATGTTTGATAACATTTATATGTTCCTTAGCAGAAAGGAGTAGCAGTAAGTATTGGGGTATTCTTAGTGGAAATGGTAAGCTTGTAAGGGATATTCTTTATTTGGTCTCTACAATATGCCTTTTTAGTTGCTCCATTGTGTTTATATCTAGCCTTTTAATATATGTGGTGCCCCCATATGCTACTCTTCATTCTGTTAAAACTTTTTAGTGCTGGTGTAGGGTGATTTCACTGCCCAGGACTCCGGCATGGTTGACTTGTGGGCAAATGAAGGTATTCTACAAACTCTCTGTTAGTTTAGTTTGTTTGCTTTTTTAATAGTATGATAAATGTTTGGTTCATTATTTCTCTCCTTGGTTGGTGGAATGGATGCCCTGCCAAGGGGGCTATCTGATTGGAAATTTGCAACCTGCTCATATGGATTTTAGATTCTTTTCTCTTGGAAACTTGTGGTCTATTGTAAGTAGTCTTGCAACAGCAGACCAGTCACATGCCATACTGGATCTCATTGAAGCCAAGTGGATGGATTTGGTAGCAGACATGCCATTCAAGATATGTTATCCTGCTCTTGAGGGTCAGGAGTGGCAGATAATCACAGGTAGTGATCCTAAGAACACGTAACATTGCTTTCTTGATAAAGCTCAATAAATTCCTTTTCGCTTTCTATTTTTTCTCCATAGTAGTTCATTGTTCTTGATGCAAGCCCTGGTCTTACCACAATGCAGGTTCTTGGCCGACTCTTCTTTGGCAGGTTAGTTTAGGGCATAAACTATACGGTGTTTAATGGTTTGGTTAATTTTTTCTCTGGTTTTAGATGGTCAATAGTTTAGTTAAAACTGTCTTTGTCCGAGATAAAAAGATGTAATACTATTTTATTTTCAGATATTTAGAAATTACAAATGCATCCTAACATATTTGAGGCTACTTTCAACTGACAGTTGCAGGCATAAAGATGAATAGACCAGAAATTGCTGCTAGAGCTGTCGAAATTGCAGAAAGACAATTAGCTAGGGACAAGTGGCCTGAATATTATGACACCAAAACAGCAAGGTTCGTTGGAAAACAAGCACACTTGTTCCAGACATGGTCTATTGCCGGTTACCTTGTGGCAAAGCTCTTGCTTGCAGACCCATCTGCTGCTAAAATGCTAATAACCGAAGAGGATTCTGAGCTTGTCAATGCCTTCTCATGCATGATTAGTTCTAACCCAAGAAGAAAGCGCAACCAGAAGAATTCAAAACAAACTTATATAGTGTGAGTTTCTCAGCTGGGTGCTGGTAGAATTTGGGTATATATTCTCATAATTAGTGATTTAATTTACCAATTAATGGTTATATTTATTATTTCAAAATTGGGTTATTAAGTGTAACATAATTATTCCATTTCATTGGGGGTGGATAAGCTGAAATTCTAAGACCACCACATTTATTTATTTATCATAACACACACATTATATGAGGAAGTTGTGGTAGGAAACTTTACATATAGTCGACTATGAATTTTATCTTTTACGTTTTGGTGGTATGGTTAGATTGTTATTGTTGTACCCTTATTGTGCTGAAACTGCAGAAATTTAGGAAAAAAACAATATGGGATCCTTAAATTTTAACTTTCTTTTTACAATCTATATACTTTCAAAAGTTAGATAATTAAATCTCTATACTTTTTAATTACTCATATTAGGTTTTATTTAAATGGGAGCTGCGAAATTGAAAGGCAAGCTTTTTATGTAACTTTTGAAATAAAGTTTGCTTTTTAATTTTGTTTTATTTGATAATGTTCCAGGTGTTGGCTTTGTGGGATTTGCCTCTGCAATATTTCTAATTATTCAGTTTTTAAGCTACCTATTAGTTTGCTTGAACTGCTATGCACTTAAATGTGGAATTTGGAACATTGAGGGGACTTTTTAGGCATTAAGATTAATCTTTCTTACTTGGTCTTTTCAGTTGCTAGTTCCTTCTTGCTTTTATTTTGACCGAAAAAATAGACTGTTATTACAATCATGATCATGTGATACAAGGCATCAGCTCTAAGTCCAGAAGTCTGTTTTGGGACTTTTTAGGCATGTGATACAAAATAGACTGTTATTGCTTTTATTGGAATACATTGTACATTAAGGGTAATGCAGTTACTTAACCACTTCAATTGCTAATTCTGATATGAAGACCAGAAGTCTTTCTTTCAATATCTACTGAATTCTTACTCTCCCCTGCATATTAGTTCTAAGTCCAGTCTTTTTCTCTCTTTCCAGCCCTTTAAATTCCATTTTAAGCTTCAAACTTCTACAATTTTTGATTCTTAGTAATGAGGCATGCTTTAAAAGCTTTATGTAGGATAAGCTATAAATATGGAACTTGCAAGTGAAGTGAAAATGCTTGCAGAAATGGCATTAGTCTATCTATGATGTATTGCTGATATAATCATCAAGATGCTTAAAAGAAGTATGGTTGGCATGTTTCAGAAGCTTGCAGGAATTCTGGTGTGATCATGTCATTTTTTAGTATTGGTGTTATCTTTGCTAAGGCTAAGAATATAAACAGTAAAAATGTATGCTGTATTGTTGAAATCTTTGAAGATTGCTTAGAGTTAGTACTATGCTTTGAAATTCCAACTTTGTACTCAAAGTAAGACTGAAATCCCAACTTCGTATTCTGGTGATTTCCTTTGCTGTAAGCTTCATACACGGGGTATTAACCTATTGAGTCCTGATAGTTTTTGTCTGGTTGAAGAGTTCACATCTCTAATTTTATATTTATATTACAGGTAGCATTTAGAACAAAGGTATTCCATCTAAATATCAATAGCAATGGTAGCATTTGCCTGGACATTTTGAAGGAACAATGGATCCCTGCATTAACCATATCCAAGGTTTGTGTCAAGTATAAAAGCTTTGATCTGGAAATAAGAACAAGACATTCTATTGCTTATAGTGTACATATTCCTTTTCCAGATCAAGTAATATCTGACTATTCTTATGTGTTCTTTGAATTGATTGATGTAGCCATCCTTGCAACCCTTATAGCATTGATTTAGTTACATTTCCTTTTTCATTTCTCTTATTCTTTTGTAAAAGATAGGAAGTTTCTCAACAAAACCCTTTGTTATTGGATAATAAAATCTTATGCAAGCAAAAGTTACTTCCCTTTAATAGAGTCCTTTGAAGCAAAGGGTAATATATCTTATAATAGTCTTCACGTTCACTTCTGTATTTCTAGCATTTTATTCCCTTTTAGTTCCCACTTCCATAGTCATGGCTTTTTTTTTTGGGGTTTTCTTTTTAGGGTTTGTTTCACTTAGGTTGGATGCTATTTATGTGGTTTGATTGCATTTCATAACTGTTGTAAACATTCTGATCTCATTTTGCAGGCGTTGCTTTCAATCTGTTCTTTGTTGATGGATCCAAATCCTAATGATCCGTTGGTGCCTGAGATTGCTCACATGTACAAGACAGACAGGATTTAACATTGATTTATCGTCTAAGACTAATTTCTTTAGCACTGGCTTGTTGGTTTATTATTTTTCTGCTGCGATATCAGGCGCATGTTTCATATGTTTGGAAATAAGTGGCAAGTTTGAGTCTTTTTTGAATTATTGAACTTGCACTACCCAGAAATATCAGCAGATTTATACTCCTAAGCATCAAAGTATTTGATCATTTGCCTCTTCAAACACTCTTTTTTTCCCTTCACTTGTAATCATGCCTCAATACCTTGTTAAAAATAACTAAACTAATTGCAGAAATTGCAGAAAGAAAGGGAAAATGTTGCTTTGAGGTCTCAACATCAAAGGATTCTGCCAGCAACACACATATATTTAGTGGATACAATAGGTTTTGCGATTTTTAGTCTAACTTTTCTTTTTGCAATTCCCTTTTGCTTATGTGCCATGGATGATTGGTATCATATTTTAACTGATTGGTAGGTGAATTGAGACATGTACAGATTATGTCCAATAGCTGTAATTGGGGGTTCCTTCTTACCTAGTTTAATTGGTCATAACATATCAGAATATTATGTAATGTTTCATGACAGATTAAGGATAATATTATGTAATGTTTCAAATTATTATCTATATATGTGTATTTTGGAACATATTTTTATTTGGAATCAATATATATTTATATGTGTGAGATCATTGCTGTTTACAGGTTGAAAATAAATAACGATCTTTGTATACAGGATTAAAATTTTAAAATACGGCTAAAGAAAATTTCAATTAATAGTTTAGCGACGGATTTGAGACAGAAAAACTGTCGCTAATATGTAAAATATATAATTTCGGCTAAATTTTACACTAAATTTTTATTTAGCGACGAAAAAGTTAGTCGCTAAATATTATTATTATAATTCGGCGACTAATTAGGAATTTAAATTAGCGACGAAAAAAATTTGCGACAAAATATTTCGTCGCTAATATATTAGCGACTGTTCGTCTCAGCGTCGATAATTTTAATTAGCGACGGAAAATTCCGTCGCTAATCTGCAGTTTTTTTGTAGTGAAAAAACATACCATCATTATATTTGTTTTCTGCTAAAAATTAGTTAAATTTTATTAATTAAAAATTTTATTTTTCACTGAAAATAAAACTATAATTAATTCATTTTAATTAAATAATGAGAATTAAATTTGGTAGTCACATACCATTCAATGTCGAATTTCAGAATTTTTTGCCCAAATTTGCTCGACACTGTGCTGGCTGAACCAGTGACCGGAGCTTCGCTGTAGCTCTATCGATGATGATCCGACATTGCCACCTTATAGATCGGGATCCTCTTATTTCATTTTCGGTTGTTACGTGCTCAATCTTTGCCATGGTTCATCGGCGTTACTCGTGTCTCCATCAGTCGCCTCACTTTGCCAGAGGAAAGGGAAAAAGCTACGGCTATGAAAGAGAAAAAACAAAGACAAATGGCGATACCGATGCTGGGGGGTGGAATGACGACGCAAGGCAGTCGATGGTGAGAGAGAATGGTGAGAGAAACCGTCGATGAGCTGCGCTAGTGACCAGTGATGGGGAGGACAACGGTGCCTCCATTCTTCTTTGTTCCCAACGCCCTTCCCCTTATTCTATTTCTTTCTTCTTTTATAAACCTTTTCATTTATTTTATTTTATTTTATATTTTTCTAAATTTTTGGTGGCCACATAATGATTCCCGAAATATCAAAGTTTTTTTATATAAGTATCTCATTTATTATTATGATTATTATACATTAATCATACTTTCAGTTTCTTATTATTAGTGCTTATATCATATTTTAATTAAAAATTATTAATTTAACAACTTTGAAATTATATATTTACTCATAAGCTCCTCAATAATTGACCCTCATGAGCCGGTATCAAAATACTGTTCAACTATTAAAATATTTTCAAATGACTCAAAAATTTTGGGACGTTATAAAATGCCTTTTTAAGCTGTATAATTGCAACCACACTATGCCAATATTCAAAACAATTCGACCACCATTATATGTACCCAAATATGTTGTATAACTTAAATCACACAAAAGCAAGTCATTTGATTCAAAACAAATTAAAACTTTTAACAAAAATTCAAATTTCATTGAAATAAATTAAATGGAAAGCAAATTTGATAGTCACACACCTATTCCTTGCGATTTTCTTATTTTCGTCAACCATTACCTCACTGGAAGCTCATCGAAGCTTTACCGAAATGCACCAAGGCTGTTCAGCTGAAGGTGGCTTTGCCGACAACATCACAAGGCCGTTCACGCACTTTAAAGTCCACCCTCCACTACAAAAAAACTGCTAATTAGCGACGGAGATTTTTGTCACTTACTTATAATTTCAACTGTTTTTCACCATTAATTACATAATTACCTCTTTAGTATTATTTACTTTATTTTCTCTTCTCACTTTATATTTTAGTTCTCTTAATATTTTCATATCATGGCAAATTACTGTTTGATCCTTGTTACTTAATTCTTTGCTTATTCTCAACCTTAATAGTTTTGAATTTATATTCTTAATTTTCCAATTACCTTTTGATCCTATTATTATTATTATTATTATTATTATTATTATTATTATTATTATTATTATTATTATTATTATTATTATTATTATTATTTATCTTTTACTCACTTATTTCTCAACTTTTAGTGAAAAATTACAATTTAGACCCTAAACTTTTATTTTAACACACAATTCACCATTTACCACACAAACTTACCCCTTTTTGCTCTTTTTTAGTTTTATTTCATTTTTATCCTTAAATTTACGTTTTAGTCCTTATAGTTCCTTATGTAACAACAAATTACAATTTAGTCCCTATTAACTTTATTTTCATTCATTTTTACCCTTTAACTGTATTATTAGTGTAAATTTATATTTTTACCCCTATTTTCTTGCATAATTACATAATTGCCCTACTAATTGCTTAACCATATTTTTCATATAACTTATCATCTATTCATATATTTAGCATTCTTTTACACATAATTTTTCATTTAGTCCTCTTTTTTTATTAATTACATACTTGCCCCTAGTAATACCAAATGAAAATCCTCGAACTTGATATGCGGGATGAGAACTCCAATGGTCCAAAAGAAGCTGGAGTGACCACATGGAATGATCTACGCCTCCAAAATGTGCCGAGGGATCATATGAAGTGATCAATGCCTCAATTGATAATCTAATATGCACATCTCAATGAGTAGAACGGTGGTGGTCTACAGTCCAAATAAACTTATTGATCTACCGCAATATATGTCTTTATGGCTAGCTATTATATTCTAAAATTCTGGTTTTACCACTGTATACTAAGAATAAATGAGTTATTCATCTCGTAACATACTTTTTATACAATTTAACGCTAATTTCACATTATGTAACATACTCACTTGAATACTTTCAATTCATTCATGCTTATAGATCATGTATTCATAGTATACATGTGTAATATCATCCATTTATGATTGAATCATGTCAATTCCATATTGTGCACCATTCGACCATGGTAAGTTCTCAATCATACATCAAGATTTCTCATGTATTTTCATTCTTTTAATGTTCCTTTAATCATTTCAAGTTTTCACATAGTGATATACATACAAATTTAAACAATATCAAATTAATACACAAATATACATCATTATGTTTATTCGGCCAACTTTATATCCAAACATAATTCATTACTTTTCATTCACCCTATGTTTATCCACCATTCTAATATTCATTTCTTGCCAAATATCCAATCAAACATCAAAATATCACTTAATACGCTTATGTTTACCATTCGACCACTTAGGTTACATATACTTTCATGATTTTTTTCACACCATTTATGATTCCCATCATATTCTCATGGTTTAAATTATGTGTATCTAACATTAGTTTATTATTTTCACTAATTATACTTCCACTACCTTACACTTTACCATTCGGCCACCATTAAGTCATATACATACAAGTTCATTTAATTCATCACGCACATTAAGTCCTACCATGTTTTTCATGCATATTAGGCATGATTCTAACCTCAACTCAATTTAATTCTTTATATTAACCTTGATTTCAATTGCTTACATAATAGATTTCATAATTAATGTACCATTTCTAATCATATTCGCATGCATTTGACTTCATATATCTCATTATTTATAATTTAGTTACATTAATTTACTATTAAATCAAATTATGGATCACATTACATGTATAAACCATAAGTTACATAATAAGTTCCAAAACTAACTTACCATTTTTAATCACATTTTCATAAATTTAACTTCATAAACCTCATTATTTTTCAATTAGTTACATTCATTTACCATTAGTTTAAATTAAAACTCACATTACGTAATTAATCCCTACGTGGCATGATAGGCTTCTAAACCATTTTCATAGCTTTAATCATTCTTTCATGTAATTTTTCATGCCAATTCCATCATTTAACATTTAATTTCACTAATCTAACTTCATTTTGAATTTAGATATAATGTATACTTAAAATCCTAAAACACATAATCTAGGTTTTCATGAAATAAGTTATTTTAGGTATCTAATTACCTATTTCTCAAGATCTCTCTATATTTTCTCTTCCTTTTTTGCCTTTTTCTTCCATTTTCCCTTTGATTCTACTTGATTTCCCTTAGAATTTTACCTTGACTGAATTACTCTAGGCTTTTTTTCCTTGATTAACTTCGTACATATATCAAATTTAACCCAAAATATAAATCTCTACATTAAAATCTACCTAAAAATCCTTTAAATTCACTAAAATTTTATTAAATTAACTTGGAAAAATTTTACAACTTGATATCCTTGACTTTTCTCTGCCAAAACTCTATCTAAATTTGTTCTAGGGTAGAAAATAAGGTGAGAAGTAGATTCTATGTGAAATTTGGGTGAGAAATTGTATAGGTAAAAGCTTGAGATTTTGATTATAATGGTGAAATTATGGTCAAATGAAAATAGAGGTGGAAAAAGATGGAGAGGACTCCGACTTTCTCTAGATAAATCTGCCTCTTTTTGACCACTTATTGAAGGTATGATTTATAATGCACCATTTGTTACTTTCTCATTGGCTATATGCTCGAATTGTTAAATTACCTTCAAAATTAGTCTAAAAAATTAAAAAATATATTTAGAGTGTGTTTAAACTTTTATCTCAATTCGAGTTCATTTTGATACATTTCGGGGATCAGAAGTAAAATTATCAATCCAAAACCTTAATTTTTCAAAGTTGCCCAAAATTTTATTTTTCACTTTCAAAAATTTATTTAGCCTATTTCTAATAAGTTTGTATGATCGAAATAATTTTTGGAGGTCTGTGGAATATTTTTTGGCCGATCAAAGTTGTGGTCAACCTTAATACGACCTGAGTGTTTTTTTCTTTGTGCCTTTTGGGGATCCATTTGACCTTAATTTTATCTCAAATTGTACCACTAGATTCGGGTTTAATTTGTAATTTCTAACGGTAAGGAAATATATTTGCAGGTTTAGGATGGTACTATTCACCCCGGTATTGCTCTCGTGTTACTATTCATTGCCCAAAAATACTATTCATAAAAATTAAATTTTTGGGCCATTGCAATTGTCCCCCACTAATAAAAAATTTATCCTCAAAATTTATTCACACCAGATAACTAAAAATATTATTATTCCAATGTACCTTCTTATCCTAATGTAACTTTCATTTATTTCTCAACTCTACAAAAAAGGGACAGATTACTTTACTTTCTAAATCACCCTAACTATCAATATCCTTGTGGCATGTATATTTATTGTTCCATCATAACTGTTTAACTAAACCTCCGATCTTATAATTGCATAAACCATGCTTTGATACCACAAAAATTTAACACCCTTATATCGTAAATATTAAAATATAATTTAATAGTACTCTCAGTACAATATACATACAAAATTCAATCCTATATATACATGCCATACATAAAATACAAAAATCTCTCCTTTGAAGCATAACTCCCTCTGAATCCATCTCCTGCCCCTTCAAGTTCCTACTTATAACTTTCAAGTACATTTGCGTAGTAAGTAGCTACGCGCTAAGCATAAAAGGCCTGATGGTGGATGCTCAACTAACAAATTTCATACTCAAGCATACACAAGCTTAAAATTTTTGTTTTTACCTAAATTTTATCTAATGTCCTATTTTGTTTGAATTAATTATTTTTTTCTTATCCTTATGTTTTATTTCTTTATTCGGTTTATAATTTGCCATTCTCATTTTAATTCCTTGTATTGGGTCGTCCATTCATTCTTAACGTATCACTACAAGAAAATAATCAAATAGCAATGAAAATTGTTGATTTTCGAAAAATTCGGTTGTTAATTTGACAGTTGATATTTTTTAGCAACGGAATTGATTTCTCCGTTGCTAAATATAGCAATGGAATTAAAAATCCCTTGCAAAATCCACCATAGGTAAGACTCTATGAATTGGTCAAAATTAGCAACAAAAATTTATTTTCGTTGCTATTTTTAGCAACTGAAATTCAATTTCGTTGGTATTTTAGCAACAAAAATTCAATTCCATTGCTATTTTTAGCAATGAAAATTTCAATTTTCGTTGCTATTTTTACCCTCCAATAAAAAAAATTCACGATGATGATTTATGTCGCTATTCCATCACTAAAATTTATTTCAGGTTTTTAATTAATTTACCGCTACCCTATTATGAGTTCCAAAAGAAATATTTCAAACCTAAAGACATCATTTATGTATTCTATAATCTTATTTAATGCTTTATCCAAGAGCACTTACAAAGATAGAAATGTATCCCAATATCACTAGATATAGTACAACTATACAGCTGAATTGTTAAGAGCTCAACCATACAAGAGAAATGCTGCTAAATATAATACTATACGCATACATGCGAATTGGAGATCAACAGGGCCATCATTTTAATTCTTAGTTAATTTCTTTTTATATTAATTATTGTAAACAATAGTAAATACTTAAAATCTTAGTCAATAAAGTTTTTTTTTTTTGTCAATAAAGTTAGCAGCAAGAACCTAATGTCAAATTCTCTAAACAACAAGGATTACATCACAACAGCGAAAAAATCCCATATTATCCATAGCATTTACGCAGAGCATAAACTATAGTATGTTTTGTATTTAACATTTTCAATGTACCTGAGGGTAAATGTGATCACTTAGCAAGCATGTTTTGTTAATCTTGATTCTCCTGCTGCTTTTGATAGTTCAAAGGCCTCCTGAAAAGCATGATGTGTGCTCAAAACGATGAATTGCACAGTGAACCCAACCACGGCTCTGCTGAACACCAATGGCATGCCATTCATTCTACATGACAAAATCATGAACACAACATTAACATTCCTCCGAATTTCAGCAGATAAACTCAACTGCATTAAAAATAATTCTATTTTTAATTATCCTTTCTTTTTTATTTCATACATTAAAAATATTTTTAAATAATGAAAAAAAGATTATGTTAGCCTTTTGGTGCAATCAAGAATCTGAAGAAACCTTACACTGTCCAATAATATAATTTCCTATAGAAGACTGAATAGAAGAAAAAAGAATTTCTTATCAAAAAAAGAAGAGAAAAGAATTAATTTATGCAATTTATTAAAATATCAAATTAATTCAATATCAAAAATTAAGAAAATTAGTTTAGTGAATCAAATGGTTATTCAATACCAAAACCTGGGATTTCCGACGACAATTAATATTATCTTGGTGTGAAGGGCCATTTATGATAAAATAGATTAACATAGAATAATGTTGCACCTTTTATGATAAAATAACAACAACAACAATAATAATAATAATAATGCACATGCGGACCACCTTCAACATTCAAAATATAAAACACTTCAGAATGTATGATAGACACATGCGTCAATATGATTATCATTTAGTAGATATAAGGTTCTACCATTGCCATTCACTCATCTATGATCTAACAGGTCTGATTGTTTCGTAATCAACCACCCAAACAAATATTCTATATTTTTTTATTCACATACATGAACATCAAGTGTCACGAACTATGCTCATTAAGTGCATTGGACAGTTAATTTTTTTTCCAAAGTAGAAGTAAATCATGCTACTCATCTTTCTAGATGTATCAAGCATGTGGAGGTTAATTGCATTTTTAGAAGCAAAAAATAAGAAGAGCAGCATAAGAAGACCGATCCTCACACAAGTTAACAAAATCCAGTAAAAAAACATAGGGAGACAGAGAGGGCAAAAATGAATGAAAAATAATATAAATATATTCAATAGAGTTTTTTTTTTTATTGAATTTTTCAAATGTAGAGAAAGCAATGATGACGTCAAATAACTCAAATGACCAAGTGTGGTATTAGAATACAATGCATATTAACACTTCCTAAGGATGTAAAGATCCATGTTCTGACCCTATTCAGCAGGGATATATTTAGTTCGGGGTTGTTTTTCTTTACTTTTAGTTCTATTTTTTCAAAATAGAAAAAGAAAAAAAAAAAAGAAATGGAAATGGAAAACACAAATAATTATTGCATTTAGCTACATTCTTATATACAAATCAAAATAACCTCTATTAGTTTTGAGTTTGACTAATTATTACAATAATTGCTAGTAATTAATATATATATATATATATAAAATGATGCAATTTTGCAGTACCATATTAATGATTAGAGATAAGTAATATATACACACACACACCAGTAGTTACAACAAGGCTGTCTAATCTGCAAAACAACATTGCCATCAGTAGCACACCAAATAGCATTCTTATTAAAAAATGCAAAATTAAATTTGCAGCATAAAAATAAAAACTGAGGCATGACATAAAATGCATTTTGCCTATTATAAATGGATAAACATCACTTTGAATTTCATCTTAACATTATGAACAAAAATTTAAAGGCATTACATAGAATTACACAATGGACATCATAGCTTTATCATTATCCTTCTATAAAGAAAAATTAACACCATAATAACGGCATAAACTACTAATTTTTCAGTTGAGAAGCAACAAAAGAAACTACTACAACATAATTCACCAGTAATTGCCCAAGAACTAGCAATGACAATGCTGCTAACCACCATAAATATGACACGGACGTAATATTTAGAGAAGAATATGAAGGTTTAATCTGAAGGTAAAATTGTAACATCTTCACTGCTAGCCATGTTATAATTAATAGAACAGTTCAAGCGATAATCAATCCGTGATTTAAACCATAATACAACATTGCTGACAAACAAAAGTAGAATGGGATACTCACAGTAGCAATCTCCATTTGATCAGGCTCACCTGCTTACAAGAGGTGAATATCTCCCCGCATCATCTGCTTTCATATTTTTTTTGACACCACCACCCATTTGTGGCACCAATTCAAGCGCATTTTTGTTCTATCAATAAAATAACAAAAATTAAAATAAATTATAATCACACTGTTAAAAAGAAGATATGTGCACATTAAAATTATTTGTGCAGTTAGCCAAGTGCTTTCCTCTTCCTTGTTGAGAAATTGCAAATTATCAAATATCCAGCTGATAATTAGAAATTTCAAATGCCATCTGTTGCTGATTCTTGCATTAGTAATGTTAATAGATTTGGCTAAGCATAGAATAATAATATGGTGCTAGATTCATTTTTTCGTTATTCTTTGGATCAAAATAATAATCCAGAAATTATGCAGTGAAAAAGATAATATCATATAACATCCATGAGAATGTAAATGCAACCCAATAAAACTAGATGAATATAAAAAGAGAAAAAGGCCTACAAAATTAAAAATCAAAAAATCAACAACATGTAACAAAGTTACAGGATACCTTTATTTTTAACGCACTCATTGCGAAGCTTACAACAGGCATCAAGATCATCACATGGTTTCTCCCCTGGACAGCTGCTCCACCCAACTCCACAGTACTTCCCGTATTTAATCCCAATCGCTTTATTTCCAGCATTTATTGATAAAAATAAAAAAGAGATAAAAAAGAAAAAGATAGAGAGAAACATGTATAAAACAAATATTTGATAAGGCTTACTGTTATAGTTATCGATGATACAGGTTATGCTGCATTTGATTTGAGAAAAAACAGAGTCGGATTCAATAATAAACAAAAGAGAAACTGGAAGAAATTTTGAAATGGGTGAAGGTAAAGGAAATTATGACCTGAGATTGGTTATTTTTGGAGTCAGAAAAGACAGAGGAGGAAGAAAAGGAAGGCAAAAGCTGCAGTAGGGGCACAACAAGAGATCAAAAGAGAGAAAGAGAGTACACAGGGCACAAAGGCGAGATAGGAGAAGAAAATAGCCTATTTATACCTAGGGAAAATGCTAATTTAGCAACATAAATTATATTCTTAGCAACGGAATTTATTTTCATTGCTAAATTTCGATCCCAAATTTTTCCTCCATCTGCTGGTGCTTAATTTAGCAACATATTTTATTTTCGTTGCTAAATTTTAGCCTAAAACTTTCCACCACTTGTTGGTGCTTAATTTAGCAACGAAATTCATTTTTCGTTGTTATTTTAGCAACAAAATTTAATTTCCATTGCTAAATTTTGTTCCAAATTTTTTTCGCCAACTAATGGTGCCATATTTAGCAATGAAAATAACATTCTATTACTAATTTCCGTTACTATATTTTGGCACTAAAATCTTCCCTTTTTTTAGCAACAAAATACAAATATTTTGTATTCCATTATTAAATCCCGAAAACTTTAACCACTTTTAGCAACATAATTCATTTTTCGTGTATTCTATTGCTAAATTAGCAATGGAATCATTGCTGTGTTTTATATTTTCTTGTATTGGTATATATGTCATCACTTAAGTACTTTTCACTATTTAAAATTTGTAGATGTCATGACCCAAGATAGCCTGGATTAGGATTACCTAACGATGAAGAGATAGTATATTTTTGATAAAAAAACATGGATCTTGAAGCTTCGATATGGAGTTTTCACATTTTTTCATGAACTTTTGATGGCTAAGTGTTTTTGGAGTTTTTAACAAAAGAGCATCAAAAACCTTGATTTTGGCCCTTAGCCATGATAAACGGTTGTTTATGACTACTTTCCTCCTGTCCAGGATAGATCAGGGGTGTTTTTA
Source organism: Excoecaria agallocha (assembly GCA_037975025.1). Taxonomy (NCBI): domain Eukaryota; kingdom Viridiplantae; phylum Streptophyta; class Magnoliopsida; order Malpighiales; family Euphorbiaceae; genus Excoecaria; species Excoecaria agallocha. The sequence goes on from CM075811.1 coordinate 42,912,547, forward strand.
TAGTTTTAGAGGTTTCATGCAACGGAAGTCTATCTGTTATGAGGGATGCCCATCTATGGGTGTATTTCTAGAATTCCCACATTTTTCAATTTTCAAAATGAAAGATAATAATTTTTAAGAGATGGGCCCGAATTTAGGGGGGATCAAATCCTTTTATAACTAGCGAGTTAGAGTTGGAAAGGGATTCCAACTCAAGCCAAAAATTAGGATTTTTAAAGGGGTCTGGATTTTCCAAAAAAAAAAAACAAAGTTTTCTAAAGGGAGGAAAATTGATTTTCTTTTCTTGAGAAACAAAAGTTCAGATTTTTTAATTAAAAAAAAAAACATAAAAACCTTTGTTTCCTTGAATATAAAGCATCCAGGATCGGAGTAGAGATGAACATTCTCTTCATTATAGAATCAAGATATATCTCGAGGATAATATTTTAGGTTTTTCCCCTCTTTCTCTCTCTAAATTCATTCTCATCTTATGCATGCTATTTAATGGTATTATATATGTGCTATGGACATATTTGTTATATGTTATATATAAATAGTTTATGTATTTATATAACGGAAACAAGTATTGAAAGCTGATAGCTTGATGATTTGTTAGGAGTTATAATTTCATAAATAATGGAGGATGGGAAAATTTGTGTCGGAGTTTGTCACGAACTTTTAGAGTATAATATGTGATTTTAGAAGTGTTAAAACTACTTTTCTTTTACAGAAAGATAGAAAATGCTATGGAGAGAGTTCTGACGAAATTTTGCAATAATAAATAGTAGCAATTTGGAGTATTATTGTTTTTTCTTTTCTAGAAAATATTTTGTTATTTATATACTAAAGGAAACCAGAATATAATCACCCGCGACGCTAGGTAGGAAAGAAGAGTGGCAATTTTCCCCCTTAGTTTTTGAATTTTTTTTATTATATATATTATAAAAACGAAAAATGAAAAAAAAAAATTAATTATAAAAACGAAAAATGGAAAAAAAAAAAAAAATTGTTCTACGGATGTTAAGCAGTCGCATAGGTTCCTCGACAAGTATTGATTCCTACTGGTCAACTTGCATGTTTTAGTTCATGATAGCATAATTTTTACCGAGTTGCTTGGCACGAGAATTCGCCAATGAAAAGAAAAATTCAAGCTATCAATTTAGTCTATTGCAAAAAGGCAAATCAAATCCAGACCATTTATGCTTAGGCCCGACTGTTGCTGGGCTTAAACCTGATTTTCGGCTCTGAACTTTTTGTTTTTTTTTTTCCGTTTTTTATTCATTATCTGCGTGACAAATCGATGGCAAGCCAGTTAATACAACTTAGCAACAAATGCTAAATGTAGATGAAACCAGGAACTACGGCGAGGAATTCACAGTTGCCATAGATGTGCTCTAAAACAGTAACTCAACAATCTGTCATGATATACCCCTTCAAATAGGGTTCTTCCTTAATCTCGTAGGTAAGTTTGATAAATGATCAATCAAACAAGTGTGATTTCATAATCTTATAGAACAGGGACATGAGATCCAATCCAGAAAATTGAACAAAGATTACAGATATCATATACACAACTTTTGATACAGGCAACTAGGTTCCCCGTTCCAATAACATCAGAAACCTTCTAACTTGTTGACTTGCAAAGTCAACAATCATGATGATGAAGGGCGGGGGAGTCGCTTAGCAATTTCCTGAAAAGTTAAGAGACATTATCAGCTTAAAACTCCGAACTGAACACTCTTCTCTAACCAATTAAGAACTATAGATAGATAGATGCTTCAGTGCACTCAAACATCAATCAATCAAAAGCAGAAGACAACAATCTATCCTAACAAAGGCCAAATACTCAAAAACTTACCAAGCAACATACAAGTGCAAAAGATATAATGGCACTTAAATGCAACCTAAACCTTATCTACATTATATGCTTAAGCAACATGAGGCCAAATACTCAAACTTGACATGCAACATACGAGTGCATAAGATATCATAGCACTTAAATTGCAACCTAAACATATTGTTAAAGGAGATGCTGCTTGATTTACAAATAAAATGTCACCAGTGCCATGCAAAGTACATGACCAAAGGCCAATCATAAATGAAATTTTCTTTGGAGTTTACCCACTTTAATAGTCCAATTGACCATTTAAATTATGGTAAAATGACTTTCTAAACTACATACTCAAAATGCAATTATGTTTATAAAAAGCAATTAATTTTTTTATTACTATTCACTTATTAACCAATAAATTTGGTGATATAAAATCAATCCTAAATTTAATAACCACCAAAAATTAATCTAATTCCGATAGTTAGTACTTGATTAAAAATTAAAGAGATTTCGGATTCGATTTTTTTATAATGACATTTATAATTTTAAAATGACATTATGCATCACTTACTCTCAATTATATGAACCGCAGGTGTCTTTAATTGCATAATAGGGTTCTTTTTTTCCCCCTTGTTTTTGCAAGCTTTCAGCAATATGTACTCTAGTGTCAGATTTTATATGTTGCTCAAATGTAATTTACATTTCATATATGCTAATGAAGAGAATGGTAGACTTGTGCAAATCCTACTTGAATTTAATGCGCGAGGAGTTTGTGGATCATGAAACCTTAAATTCACGTATGGTCTATATTCCTTAAATAGACAAGAAAAATTGTAATTAAACTTTTTATTTATGTTACCTTTTTTTTTTTTTTTTATTCCTCCAATATGTGTCCAGTTTAGGTAATTAAAGCGATATAACTATTTAATTATGTACGTTATTATTGTTTGTTAAAAATTGCACCCTTCTCCTCGTCATAATAGAAGTGCTTAACTTTGTTTGCATAGTCTTATATTTGGTGAATATAATACAACTGAAACCGGTCTTCTTTTCATTCCGGTTAGAGTATACTTATTCTTGATCAAGAGCTTCCTTTAATAAATTTTGCATTTGACATAGATTAGAGTGGTAGCTAGGAAGTACATATATCTAACACGAACGAGAAATTAAGCTTATAAATCTCAGAAAAAAAAACTGGACCAGCTGCCAACATGATGCACAAATGAGCAGAACTCATTTCTACGCCTTATTTCTGCTAAAACAAATTTATTGACTGAGGAAATCGAAAAAAAATAAAAGCGCGCACACACACACATTCTTGTTGCCTAATATACAAGACGGTGGGTCTAGTAGTCGAAAAGACTGGAGACTAAATCAATCCATAGAGAATAAAAATAAAAACAGTACACTTCTATTTACACTTGGGGTTGTAAGGAGGACACGTGCAATTCAGATTCGGTTTTCCTGGTGGACATGGGATAGTTTGGTTTTTTCCCGAGCTAAAGGAAGTAACAGGTGGATCACTAGTTTGTAGAATTCGAGTGGCGTGGTAATAGTAACTCACCAACTCCATCTCCTCGGTCATCAGGCACTCGTCTAGCCGCCCATTGCAATTCATGGTGGCATTGCTCTTCTCAAGATAAGCAGCTGCACCACATTTTGTGCTCAAAATCGCTAACAGCATACTCAACGCAAGAGCCATTGTCACTGATCTATTTGCCATTGCTTTTTCAGAAGTGGATGCTCTTCCCTCGCTCACTCCTCCCCTCATTTTAATAGCTGCCTTTTGCCTTACCACACTCTATAAAGTGCAAGAACAGTGTATGCGTGATGACCCCATTCACCATTTGTAAATATATTTAACTATCAAAAGCAGATTAGGTTGGCTCAATTATTCCACATTTGCACCGTGAATTTCACATAAATGCCCTTCCATTCATTTCTCTGCCGACAAAGCTTCGTTTCCTTTTTTTTTTTTTACAGAATACACATAATTAATATCTAATTATAATTATAAATACCATCAATTAAAATTAAACATAAGATATCTTGCATTTTTAATCCAAGTGAGGCAATTCTTTCTGATTTAGTTTCTTTTTTTTTTTTTTGCTGGATTGGTCAGTGAAGTCATAATATAATTATCAAAATTAAAATTTGAATGATATCATTTTAATTGTTATTCTCTTGCACTATTTTTCTTTTTTGAATTTTGACTTTTTCTCTATTAGATCCCTGTAGACTATTTTCATTTCATTTAGCCTCTTGATGTCGTTTAGTTGCCATATAACATAAAAGGGGCTTAAAAAAAAAAAAAACCTTTATCGGGGCTAGTGAAAGAAAAAAGAATAAGTAAGAACAGTAAGCAATTTAAGAAAAAATTAATGCTTGAAGCTATGTAAAAATAAATAAGTAAATAAGTGTAAACTATGTATTGAATCATTAAACAATTTAGTATAAATCTTTCATTACCTGAAATTTATTGATCCCATTACTTTAAATTTGCACCAAATTGATCACAAAAAGGCAATTTTTTTTCTAAATATTTTAATTTAAAAATACTTTATACTAAAATTTGAATATAATTGAGAATTTCGATTAAGAGATAAAGTATCTGTACCGTTAGCATCTTACTCGCTGACAGTTAAACCATTAATAATTTACAAGTAATCCAACTTCAAAGAAAAATCCTAAACTAATTAAATTAAAGAACTTGGTCTCTGTGTTGAAACACAAATCTAAGTGAAAAAAAAAAGTTGAATAAAAAAAATAAACATTTATCATTTATCATCACCTAGTAAGCAAGATTACTGCATATATTTTGATTCTTTCATGTATTTCCCATTTCATAGTCATTCCTTGGAAAATTTTGTTATTAACGCTATATTTCAAAGCAATAAAGTTAATTTAATTTCGTTGTATCTGCAATTTGAAAATTTATTTCTACAGAAGACTAACTATAATCTTACGACTTTAATTAAAAAAATATATACATAATCTTACGACTTGTCGTTTTGGAGTAATCATGTCTGCCTTGTCCATTTTGGTCTTTGTACTGAAAAACTGCAAAACAAACAACTTTAACTTTTATTCCATAAAGCAAAGGAGATATAATAAAAGATTTGATCAAGAAAAACAAAAAGAAAAAGATATAACAAGAACAACAATGAACAAAGATAAGGAAAGAGAGACCTTTAATTTCTTTTGCTAATTGATTATTATGACAGAGGGTTCTTATTCTTTTCAGAAGCTTTTCCTACTCTCAAGGCTCGTCTATACATGATTATTAAACTCGGGTTGACTCGGACGGTCGGATCATAATTTGACAAGCAATTCAAATCGATTCAACATGAAAATCGAAAAGTATAAAAACTCGTATTGACTCGAAAAAATTGGATTAAACCGGAATTCGATGACTCGGACTGAATTTCGGTTCAACCAAAAAAAATTTGCATTTTGAGAAATAAAACCATAAATCCCTAAATTTTCTTCCATTTCTCTGCATTTATTTCAAACCAACAAAGAGAAAAAATAGAAGCAATCGGGAAGACACCAAAATCAAGTTCACTTTTATTTTTATTTTTATTTTTATCACATAATGATTTTGATTTGATATTCACAGCAACAAGGATTTTGACGGACAATTTAGCCCATTATAAAAGGAATAATTCAAGACCTTAGCCCATTTAAAAGCTTACAAGGATAAAATGATATTATTTTTGGATAATAAAATTTATTAAATTTATAAATTAATTTTATTTTGTTAGTAAAATATTAAAGTATTTTCTTTTCAAGTATTTAAATAGAAAAAAGAAACTTTGTTGGTTTTAATATAAAAAAGAAATTTTGTTGATCTTAATATTTTTATATTGATATTTATTAATTAATAAATTTTTCAATGTATTTTGACATATCATATTTTTATTTTGTATAAATAATTATATTTAATAAAAATAAAATTTTCAAGTCAATCTGATTCAATCAATTGACTTTTTACTCAGTTAATAGACCGAGTTGATTTTCGAGTCGCTTATGAAAACATTGCATTTATATCTTCATCTACCATTTTGTATGCCATGCATTTTATACAATTGACTAGAAGAGTGAACCTACACACATACCCACATTCATCATATACACCACAACAGATTCATGTTTACCAACAACACATTCTCTTGTAATCATATAATTTCTGCTGGTCGATTAGGGGTGACGCGATTTCAAAATTTCCAGCTTTGATTTTAAAATTTCCAGTTTCGATTTTTATGAGTGATGGAACAGAAACAAAAACCGAATGAAAACGGTAAAGTTTGTTTACGATTCTAATTTGGTTGGTTTGAAACTGAATTTTTTTTTAATTTAATTTTGAAACTATTTTAACTAGAGTAAATAGGAACATAAGCTTTATTTTATTTCAAAAAAATTATACTTCAAAAGATTAATATACAATATATGTATTTTATAGTTTGAAACCAAAACCAACAGTTCAATTCCAATTTCGGTTTCTAAAATATAAAACAAAAACAGAACTGTCCTTTTATGGTTACGATCATTTGGAGTTGAAATTGTAAACCATTGATCACCATTCAACTCCAAAGGTAAATATTTACTATTTTTAATACTTTAATAATAATTTGATTCAAAAATATATTTAAAAGACAAATATATACTAATTTTAATACTTTAAAAGTAAATTTATATATTTTTTCCCTTTCTTTTATACGAATTAGTAACCAAATAAGATGTTAATTCCTTACAATGGAAGAGAGGAAAAAATATTTTTCAGAGAAATAAGTTGTGGCCCTAAAATTTTAGCTTTTAACTTTAGAACATGCTATGACTTTTGAACATGAATTTTATCTTTTATTTTTGAACATGAATTTTATCTTATATTTTTAATGCCTGCCTTTTGCTTTACCACACTCTATAAAGTACAAGAACAGTGTATCCCATTCACCATTTGTAAATATATTTAACTATCAAAAGCAGATTAGGTTGGCTCAATTATTCCACATTTGCATCGTGAATTTCACATAAATGCCCTTCCATTCATTCTCTGCCGACAAAGCTTCGTTTCTCTTTTTTTTAATTTTTACATAATACACATAATTAATATTAATTATAATTATAAATACCACCAATTAAAATTAAACATAAGATATCTTGCATTTTTAATCCAAGTGAGGCAATTCTTTCTGATTTAGTTTTTTTTTTTTCAAAAAATTATTACTATTATATTCGTCTGCATTTCGCAATTTTTTTTGCTGAATTGGTAATTGAAGTCATAATATAATTACCAAAATTAAAATTTGAATGATATCATTTTAATTGTTATTCTCTAGCACTATTTTTTCTTTTTTCAATTTTGACTTTTTCTCTATTAGATCCCTGTAGACTATTTTCATTTCATTTAGCCTCTTGGAGGGGAGCTAATATGAAATGATAGTTTGATGTCGTTTGGTTGCCATATAACATAAAAGGGGCTTAAAAAAACCCCTTTATCGGGGCTAGTGAAAGAAAAAAGAAAAAGTAAGAACAGTGAGCAATTTAAGAAAAAATGAATGCTTGAAGCTATTTAAAAATAAATAAATAATAAATAATTGTAAATTATATATTACTGTAGCATTTGTTAATTGTAAAAAAATTAAAATAAAAAATAAAAAAATTAATTTTTTCAAAATTTTTAAATATTTATTATAAAAATAAATTCTACAAATAAAAAATTAATTATATATCTTGAAAAATCATATAATATAAAATAGGCTTTAAAAAAACTTTTATCGGGGCTAGTGAAAGGAAAAGAAAAAGTAAGAACAGTGAACAATTTAAGAAAAAATTAATGCTTGAAGCTATGCAAAAATAAATAAATAACAAATAAGTGTAAATTATATATTAAACAGTATAAATAATTCGATATCTGAAATTTATTTATTCGGTTACATTAAATTTATATCAAACAGGTTAAAAAAAATTGCATTTTCGCAAATGATAATTTAAAAAACTTCGCATTCAAAACTTGAATCTGTTCCAAAATTTCAATTAAAAGTAAAAGTATCTTCACCATTAAATAATTTTCAAATAATCCAACGTCAGTGGAAAAATCTAAACTAATTAAATTATTGAACTGGGTCCATGTGTTCAAACACAATAGTTTAAGTGGAAAAAAAAAATTGAATAAAAGAATAAAACATTATCATCAATCATCACCTTGTAAGCAAGATTACTATATGTTTTTTTATTGTTTCATGTATTTCCCATCTCATGTTCAGTCATTGGAAAATTTTATTATTAACGCTATATTTCAAAGCAATGAAGTTAATTTAATTTCGTTATATCTACAATTTGAAAATTTATTTCTACAGAAGACTAAATATAATCTTCCGACTTTAATTATATATATATATATATAAAATCTTACGGCTTCTCCTTTTGGAGTAATCATGTTTGCCTTGTCCTTTTTGGTCTTTCTACTGAAAAACAGCAAAACAAACAACTCTACTTTTATCCATAAAGCATTAGTCTGGTTGGCCCGGACTCAGATAAAGATATAGCAAGAACGACATTGAACAAAGATAAGGAAAGAGAGACCTTTAATTTCTTTTGCTAATTGATTATTATGACTGGGAGTTCTTATTCTTTTCAGAAGCTTTTCCTACTCTCAAGTCTCATCTATACCTTCATCTACCATTTTGTAAGCCATGCATTTTATACAATTGACTAGAAGAGTAAACCTACGCACATACCCACATTCATCATATACACCACAAGAGATGCATGTTTACCAACAACAAATTCTCTCGGTAATCATATATTTTTAACTTTAGTACATGCTATGACTTATGAACATGAATTTTATCTTATATTTTTAACATTATCTAAGCAAATTTAAGCTCTATATATAATTGAAGGGGCATTTTGGCCCAAGAATATACTTAAAGGCCAATATTTGCTATTTTTAATACTTTAATAATAAATTTGCTTCAAATTAAAATATATTTAAAAGGTAAATATATACTCATTTTAATACTTTAAAAGCTTCTTTTTTACAAATTTTCCTTTATTTTATACAAATTAGTAACCAAATATGTTAATTCTTTATGATGGAAGAGAAAGGAAAAAATATTTTTCAGAGAGATAATCTGTGACCACTTAAAATTTTAGCTTTTGAATTTAGTAGATGCTATGGCTCTTGATAACGAATCTTGTCTTATCTTTTTAACATTATCTAAGCAAATTTAAGCTCTATATATAATTGAAGGGGCAATTTTGGCCCAAGAATATATTTAAAGGCAAATATTTTCTATTTTTAATAATTTAAGAATGAATTTGCTTAAAAATATATTTAAAAGCCAAATATATACTGATAACAGGATCTAACTAACAATCCAGATAATTCCGAAAAGAAGCTAGGTAAACGGACAGAAATCAGAAAAATCAGTGCCAACCAAGAGGTCAGATTAACGGGACTCCCAAGAGTCCATCCCCAACCCGGCCAATAGCTGAAAAGGCAACAACCACTCTTTATGATAACATGACCTAGCTAACAGCTTGAATAATTCTGAAAAGGAGATAGGTAAGCTCATAGAGCTCGGACAAACCCTTACCAACAAAGAAGTTGCACTATAAGAAAATATGAAAATAGTAACGGAAAAATAGAAACGGAATTGATTCCGTTGCTAAATTAGCAACGGAATTCAATTTCTACTTGCTATTTAGCAACGAAAAAGAATTTTCGTTGCTAAAATTGGTTAAACTTTGCAAATTTAGCAACAGAATAATATTTGGTTGTCTTCCGTCGCTAAAAATGGAGAAAAATTTTAGCGCCAAAATTTAGCAATAGAAATTAGCAATGGAATCCAATACCGTTACTAAAATAGGTGCCAATAGACGGCGAAAAAATTTTGGAACGAAAAACAGCAACAAAATATGATTTTCATTGCTAAATTAGCAACGAAATATAATTTTCGTTGCTAATTTAGCAACGGAATATTAATTCGGTTGCAATTTTAGCAACGAAAATAAAATTCCGTTGGTATTTGTGATCCCAAGGAGATGAAAAAATATTTGGATCCAAAAATAGCAACGGAATTGCTTTTTCGTTGCTAAAATTACAACAGAAAATCTATTCGGTTGCAATTTTAGCAACGAAATTTAGATTCCATTGGTATTTTTGGTTCTAAAGGAGAAAAATTTATGTCTAAAAATAGCAACAAAATTTAATTTTCATTGCTAAAATTGCAACCGAAAACAATTCAGTTGCAATTTTAGCAACCGAAAACAATTCCTTTGCTATTTTTGCCTTAGGTATATATACTTCCTTAACTCTGTGTCCCTTTCCCTAATCCTGTACCTTTTTCCCGTGACCTTACCCTTCATTTTCTTTTCCCATTCCCGATCTCCCATCTCAACCACCACCCTCCTCTGCCGCTCCTCTTCCCTTTCTCGCCGACAGCAACCACCGGTCACTTTCAACTCTCTCCTCCAGCGCACGTAGCAAGGGAGCAGTAGCCCCTCTCCCTTCTTTTGCTGCGTCTCTCTATAAGAGCCAAAACCATATGCTTTTTCATCTTTCTCTCGCTGGAACAAACTCGAAGAAGAGACAGAGAAGCCTTTTCTTGAATCTCTTCTTCTTGATTTCTTTCTTTCCACATCAAATTTTCTATTGAAATCTTTTTTTCAATTCTTGATCTCTTGTCCACCTCTCCGATTCCGAAAATCCCAATTGAAATCTCGCTGTCTTTTCTTAATCTAAATTCGTCTGCACTTCTTTTTCAAACTTCAAAGAAAAAAATGATGGCTATTGTTAATGGCTTTTATTTGTAACGTTTTATTTTGGAAACAGGTTGCAAACTGAGTTGATGGCACTGATGGTAATCTTTTTCCCCCAAATCACTTATTTTTATTTGTAACGTTTTATCATCGATGTCCTAATATTCTGAAAATTTCGATTTAGGGTTTTTTATTAACTCTATTTTGTGAATTGGAATTTTATAGATGAGTGGGGAAACGGGAGTATCTGCCTTCCATGAGGAGGACAATATATTCTATTGGAAAGGAACAATCAGAGGAGGCAAAGATATAGTCTTTGAAGGAACTGAATACAAACTATCCCTCTCTTTCTGGAATGACTGCCCATTCAAGCCACCAAAGGTGAAGTTTGAAACAAGCTGCTTTCATCCAAATGTTGATGTCTATGGCAACATTTGCTTGGACATTCTTCAGGTAAGGATGCATGATTTGAAATGTCTCTCTGCCTAACCAGCTTTTGGGATGAAAATTTATATGGTTACGGTTTGTTCTTGTAGGATAAATGGTCATCCGCTTATGATGTTCGAACTATACTCCTTTCTATCCAAAGTCTACTAGGAGTTAAATGTTCTTGATTTGATCTCATCCATTAAACTGAATACAGATTGGTGTGTGCTAAATTGTTAAGATAGTTTGGGTATAGCAGCTTCTGTCACTTAATCGCTTTTAACTTTGGCATGATGATAAACGGAACCAAATATAAGTTCGCCTCTGAACACTTAAGCAGCCCAACTTTAGTGCAATCAAGAAGGTATTTACTTGTGATGCTCTCCCATTTTCTTTTTTTTCCTTTTTTTTCTTGAAAATTCCTAAATAAGATTCTTTTGTACTTAAAGAAATATTTGTGCAGAGAATTTCATGGAAGGATATTGGATAGTATTTGATAGAGAAAACATGAAGTATGTTCTTCCTCCTGTAATGATTGTTGGTAAGATTAATTAATTAATCCCAAAAGAATTTCATTTTTTTAATTAGTGTGTAATTAATTTGATAAAATAAATAAATGGGTGCAAGCATAATTGTGCAATTGTTCGAGAGAGGGGAGAGTGAGTGCTCGGTGATAATGCTGTGGACATATGTAGTTGCTGGATTTTCTCTCACGCTTTGGTCCACCTTTTACATGTGGCTTCTTCAGTAATTTTCATTTTGTTTCCAAATTTGATTCCATTTTTTTAAATCTAGTAGTTACTCTTCCTATGTGAACCAGTTAACTGCTTCTGATGCAAGATATAAAAATATATCTCTATGTCCTTAGTTAAAGTGCAGATAATCAATCAAAAGCTAATTTTTTCCAAGTAATAGTTAATGCTTTGCTTTGCTGATATTGTTCACACACTTGATAAACATGCTGTTCGGGATATTGCTTACGTGTACCCTTGGGGTTGCAAATTCAATTCTCAAATAGGTAATATTTTCTGGTAAAAGAGGTGGCCTTAGTGCTTCATATTCCTAATTGTAATCCGACTAGAAGGGGCTGATATTTGTCTATCTTGTATCAAGATTCTTAGGCATATTTAGATCTAGCCATAATATTTATGAGGTTGTCATCGGTTCAGATAGACCTCAAATTGATTTGTAGCTTGGAATTGTTTAAAAAAGACTCCCAAAGAGTGGATCCGCGTGTGGGGATGGGCCAAAGGGAACAAAGCTATAGGGGCAATGGTGGTTACCGGAAGGGTAACAGGTGTACATGGCTTTTCTTGTTTTAAAAACTTGTGTTTTTCTTGTTTTGAATCTTCAATATTAACTTTGTATGTGTAATTTTGTTTTTTATGAGGACAACTATGGTATAGGCATAATAATATTTTGGAGAATAAAGAAATTTAGAGATGCTGCAATTTAGAAACCACCCTGAGTTAGGTAATCCTCCTGCCTTTCAGTATTTTATTTTTTAACCAAATATAATATATCTACTGGAAAAATTATACTACTAATGAATTACTACTCATAATCCAACTACTTCCAATTTATATATAAATATTACCATTATTTAATGTAAATTATAACAACAAATCCATTAATTACATACTCTTATAAGATAACTACAGGTCCATGACAGGTAAAGGGGCACCTGCTGCGTTGGTCATAATTAGTGAATGGTGGTTGTGACGATAGCATTGCTCTTAAGATTTGAAAACTTTTTGTATTATATGTCATTTAACTCGTGCTCATAAAAACTTATGAGTTGCATCCTAAAGAAAGGTGAAGCAACCTTATAACAAGTAAATACCTTCTTGATTGCACTAAAGTTGGGCTACTTAAGTGTTCAGAGGCGAACTTATATTTGGTTTCGTTTATCATCATGCCAAAGTTAAAAGCGATTAAGTGACAGAAGCTGCTATACCCAAACTATCTTAACAATTTAGCACACACCAATCTATATTTGATAGAGAAAACATGAAGTATGCTCTTCCTCCTGCAATGATTGTTGGTAAGATTAATTAATTAATCCCAAAAGAATTTCATTTTTTTAATTAGTGTGTAATTAATTTGATAAAATAAATAAATGGGTGCAGGCATAATTGTGCAATTGTTCGAGAGAGGGGAGAGTGAGTGCTCGGTGATAATGCTGTGGACATATGTAGTTGCTGGATTTTCTCTCACGCTTTGGTCCACCTTTTACATGTGGCTTCTTCAGTAATTTTCATTTTGTTTCCAAATTTGATTCCATTTTTTTAAATCTAGTAGTTACTCTTCCTATGTGAACCAGTTAACTGCTTCTGATGCAAGATATAGAAATATATCTCTGTGTCCTTAGTTAAAGTGCAGATAATCAATCAAAAGCTAATTTTTTTTCCAAGTAATAGTTAATGCTCTGTTTTGCTGATATTGTTCACACACTTGATAAACATGCTGTTCGGGATATTGCTTATGTGTACCCTTGGGGTTGCAAATTCAATTCTCAAATAGGTAATATTTTTTGGTAAAAGAGGTGGCCTTAGTGCTTCATATTCCTAATTGTAATCCAACTAGAAGGGGCTGATATTTGTCTATCTTGTATCAAGATTCTTAGGCATATTTAGATCTAGCCATAATATATATGAGGTTGTCATCGATTCAGATAGACCTCAAATTGATTTGTAGCTTGGAATTGTTTAAAAAAGACTCCCAAAGAGTGGATCCGCGTGTGGGGATGGGCCAAAGGGAACAAAGCTATAGGGGCAATGGTGGTTACCGGAAGGGTAACAGGTGTACATGGCTTTTCTTGTTTTAAAAACTTGTGTTTTTCTTGTTTTGAATCTTCAATATTAACTCTGTATGTGTAATTTTGTTTTTTATGAGGACAACTATGGTATAGGCATAATAATATTTTGGAGAATAAAGAAATTTAGAGATGCTGCAATTTAGAAACCACCCTGAGTTAGGTAATCCTCCTGCCTTTCAGTATTTTATTTTTTAACCAAATATAATATATCTACTGGAAAAATTATACTACTAATGAATTACTACTCATAATCCAACTACTTCCAATTTATATATAACTATTACCACTATTTAATGTAAATTATAACAACAAATCCATTAATTACATACTCTTATAAGATAACTACAGGTCCATGACAGGTAAAGGGGCACCTGCTGCGTTGGTCATAATTAGTGAATGGTGGTTGTGACGATAGCATTGCTCTTAAGATTTGAAAACTTTTTGTATTGTATGTCATTTAACTCGTGCTCATAAAAACTTATGAGTTGCATCCTAAAGAAAGGTGAAGCAACCTTATTTTGCTGCAAAGCACAATAATTGAATAGCCAAACCTGTGTGCTTGTTTGTGTGTTAAGAGGGAGAGAAAGAGAGTGGGAGATGATGTCTCTTAACTAGATGTTTGATTGTCTGTGATTATCATCATTGCTAATGTTCTTGCTGCTGCTTCGTTAGCTCTGCATCGTGATTAGTGTGAATTCAACATATTAAAGTTTGTCGGTTTATATTGCAGCTTTGATGAGTCCTCATGGAGAATAGCTACTGAATTGCTTGTGGAAGTTGCCAGTCATGGTGAGGATACTGTCTTTGAGGTACCTTGCCTAATTGTTGCAGCTAAAGATGATCTAAACTCATTTCCAATGGCAATACAGGAATCTACAAGGGTATGTAAAAGGGTATTTACATATCTCATTCTAGGATTCAAGTTTTTCACTTTTTCATTTATGTTTTTGGTTCGAGAGCATTATCTATAACTTGATGCTCTATCACTTTGCAGTTATGGATTAATGTTCTTTCAGCGTACTTATGTCTTTCCAGTTATACTGCTTTATTAAGATTGTCTGGTCATGGATGATAAACATTACCATGTGCATTGATCACTAGTGATATACTAATATTATCCCTATATGTTAAATGTTATGCAAGATTCAATTACTTCTCAGTCGTTCTTTATAGTTTGCATTATACAGTTGTTTGGCATAATGATCATACCAATGTCTTACCGGTTGCCTCAATGAAGATTTAGTTTGTTGTCATTATTGGTTTTGCAAATAAGGTTATCAATAGCACACACACACACACACACACACACACACACACACACACACACACACATATATATATATATATATATATATATCGTTTGGTGGCAAAAGATTGTTTAAGAACTATCTTCATTGCAATATTTGTCTTTTGTTAGGTTACGCAGGACATGGGAATTGAGGCTCTTATTCCCATCAGTTCTAAGATGCGCGATACCAGTTCTCCATTTTCCTTGGACAGGTAAGACTGCAAACCTAATAACGTTTTTAATATCTTTTCATGAACTCCTCTTCAAGATTAACCAAGGAGGATTCTATTTCTTTATATTGTAGGTGTTGAAGGTCACAATCCCAGAGGACATTGTTTGATTGCATCGAAAGTGATAGATTCCATTCCTTTATCTACTAATCTTGATATGGATTTACCTCCTGCGAAGAAGAAACCTTTGGATCAGGAGATACTGTTAACTGATTCGTCCAATACCCAAGAAGAGATATCAGTGGTCAATTCACTCATGCAGTAATCTGCCTTTAAAATTTAGGACTTGTACTGGCCAGTGAAAAATTATGTCATTGATTTATTTGCATTTTTTTCTCAGCTTAGGCCATTTGTTGATTCTGAACATCCAGAGATTAAGAAAAGAACAGTGGACAGGAGCTTTGATGATATATTTTGTATGGAGATTTTAGAACGGGTATCTATGAAAAGATTGATTAATTTATTAGAAGCATTTTCAGTAGTATGATCATCCCATTTTCTTCCTGTTTACAATTTCAGTTGCAAGACTATGTTGAATATTCTAATGCACGCATGTTGATAGTGCCATATATCCGTGATGCCAACCATGATTTTGTTTTCCCACAAGTAATAACATTGTTAAAATATTCGTTTTAGAATATAAGTTGTGTTTCATCTCAGAAGTAAAGTATACATATATGTCCATCGTTGGCTTTATGTTCATATATTTATATTTGTTACTCAAATTTGAACTTATGAATTCTGGTTCTGCAGCCTGCTTTTTAAATTCATCCATCCAATATGAGACATCAGGTACATGATCTACGATTAGTGTATTTCATCCTTTGCCCTTGCAATTTGTTTCTAAATGTTTAGTAAATGTTGGTCAGACATTATATGCAATATTCTATCCTTGAACCAGATAACAAATCTCGAAAATCCAGGCATATTCGAAGCAAATCAGGTGAAATTCCGATGACTGTTCAAATTTGATGTTCAATGCTTTAACTCTTTAGAATGATTTCAGTTTTTCAACTCCAAATATGATTTAAAAGTTACTGTTTTTACATAAAATAATTAAAATTATAAGAAAAAAACACGCATATCAATATTTTTAGTGATGCTTTTAGTTGGTCTCAAACTCAGTCTTGCAGTAGTTATAATGGTAATAGATCAAATGAATGTACCAAATTATGTTAGATTTGATGCATGGAATTGATAGTGACATATTCTTCTGTGTGCATAAAAAATCTTGATGTTTATATCAGATAAACAATAAAGCAATCCTGATATTTATACATGCCAAGCAAATATTGGATGCATATAGCACTTTTTAACAATGGAAGATATTTTTTACTCGGAAAATGAGATATGAAATCTTGCCTTTAAAAAAAGTGCAAACTCTTTAGATATTTCTTCACGGGATTCCTCATTTTCATATTCTATTCTTCATTCTTACTTTTAGTCTTTTGCTGAAAGGTGGAGATAGTGATTTAATTATGACAAATTCCATATTTTCATATTCTATTCTCCATTCTTTCATATTACCTTTGGGCCTATAAATTCTTACTTGTTATTCAACTTTTTTGCTTTATTCTCTTCATCCAAGGTGCACTCTGTTGTAGATCATACATTTTTTTGATTGAAGGCAATCTATTATAGACACATTGGAGCTCCAATTATGTTAATGTTTACATTGTGTTTTCAATTATGTAAATAAAAAATATTGGCAACAACCTTTGTAACATTGTTGTGTGAAAGAAGATTTTGCATACCTAATCTGCAAACTAATATTTATATTTAAGCTTCTTTCTATTAATATGTTTATGTCTTTCAATCAACCACTTTCAATGTCAATTTGTAGTCATTTTAAATATTTCCTCTACAGAGTCATATTTATCAATTCATTTAAAATTCATATTGTTCTTCATTCTCATTTTTTGTGACAGTGTGAGAAGGAATTTCATGTGGGCTGTTTGAGAAGTCATAAAATAGCAAATCTAAAGTTATTGTGGTTAAGTAATTCATACTTCATTTTAATTGGTATAACTTCAGTTTTCTTGTCTGATGGCAATGCTGCTCTTTGGTTGAACATATATGCTACTTGTTTAACAGGAATTGCCAAAAGGGAAGTGGTTTTGTTGTGCAGATTGTGGTAATATATATTCTACTGTGCAGAAGCTGCTAGTCTAGTCAAATCATTACTTTGCACTAGAATTGGACTAAGTTCCTTTTCTAACTTCTTCTAGGTAACAAGTATTTGTTTTGTTTTCGGTGTATTGGATTCAAAATTTTATAGTTATCTAGACCCAAATCATCATATATATATTTTTCCAGTTGTTCACTTTTATTGTTCCTAGGTGAACAATCCTTGTCACAATGCCTAAGTGTATATGTATATATTGATTGTTAGAAATTGAACTCAATAATATTTGCAAATTAAATTGAAATCAAAGAGAAATAGTACCATCATACAGATGCACCAAGAATAAGTTCTAGGTAACTTGCTAATCAATACAAGTTAGTTCCAAAAACATAGAAATTGCAGTTGATAATGTAGAACATCATCAAAAAGAAATATGTGGAACGCATTGAAGGTACAATTGGGAAGATATCTTGCTGCATAGCTTCTAATTTCATGAATATTTATTTTTAAATCTAACAGAAACTATTTAATATATTTGCCTTCTGCATATTCAGTTTCCTTCAACTGCTTTTTTGTCATTTGCTTCTTTTGCTGCTCCCCTTTCTCCCTCTCATGTGAGGATGAGGGATGAACTTTAATCATGTTACCCGTAGGTTTCTGAATAAATTTTGTGTGAAAAATCCACAATAATTTAGTGACGGAATAGCGACGATAATTTCGTCATAATTTTTTTATAATACTGGCTTAATTTAGCAACAAAAACTTTAATTTGGTTGCTAGAAATAGCAAGGAAAATTGATTTCGGTTGCTATAAATAGCAACGGAATTTCTTTTCGGTTGCTAAATATAGCAATGAAAATTCTAATTTCGTTGGTAAAAATAGCAACGAAAATTAAAATCCATTGCTAAATTTAGCAACGGAAAATAATTTCCGTTGCAAAAAGTACCAACCGTCAAATTTGCAACCAAATGTTCCGTTGCTAATTTTTAATATCAACGAAAATTCAACAAATCCGGTTGCCAATTTCCTTCCTATTTTCTAATTTTCTTATAGGGTTGAATCAACTGAACTCTGAGAAGTCCGTCCGTAGTTTGGCCAACAGCAGGAAAGATAACTACCACAACAAGAAAAATGATTATTCTTCCCCCCCATCTCCCCCAAGAATAGGAAAAGTGGGGGAGAGTGGCCAAAAGAAGTGGGATTTCATCCCATTTTCCCCCAAAAAATGGACATAACGCCTATAAAACGAGAAAAATAGGTAATCAGAAGGGGGGTCCTTCAATCTAATTTTCAGAAAATACATTCTTATTATCAAAAGTTATAACTTGATCGTCGGAGACTCCCTAGTCGGAAATTCATCGGTCCTTTATTTTTTTTTACAGGTGATCTTTTAGAACTTATAACTTTTTCCACCTATCATCATTTTATGCGGTGAGTGTGGAACATGAACCTTTTTTCATACCTTAACCTGGACTCTGCTTTGGCAGAAAACTAGGCAAATCATCCAACTCTCCTAGCTTGGCATCCCCTGCCATGACTATTCTGAACACCTCTGGCATTACCTCACAAACAGTCCAATCCTTAAAAGCCGTGCTATTGGCCATAATCGCTCAGATACAACCACTCCCTCAACCCGTACAACCCTACCAGATCCCTCAGAACTTGCAACCACTAGCCAAAGATCCACTTATCCCAGTGATTACCCCAAAATTGAGGTCCACCATAACCCTAACGATCGAGCAGTTCAACTAACCCCTAAAAGACCAAATTCAAAAATAATAAAATTGAAATACTCTGCAATACCATGGAAGCTTTCGATCTCCACTCTCCAGAAAAATCTTAACTGTCCCTATTCCCAAAATTTGACTACCCCACCTAAAGATATACAATGGTAACATCGAGCTCCAAGCCCACATTGACCAGTTCCAGCACACCATACTAGTGTTGACCATAGAGGATACGACACTGTACAAAATATTCCCTCAAACACTAACGAACCCAGCCTAAATTTGGTTTCGTAACCTTTACAAGCACTGTATTGATAGTTTCAAGCAGTTTAGTGATATATTCATCACAAAGTTCGTGGCGGCAATCCATCCTAACAAAGTATTTGCCGACCTCAATCAAGTTCAGTAGCAAAAGGGAAAGCTCTTACGAGCTTATATGGAAAAGTTCAATGTAGTGGCGATGGACATACAGAACCTTAACCTAGAGGTGGCAATTAAAGCATTGATCAGAAACACAAGGTGCTAGGACTTCAGAAACTCTCTGAGTAAAAAGCCCCCTAATGTCTTCATCGAGCTCATATCATGGGCTCACACGTACATCCGAATGGATGAGGCTAGGTGCCTACCCCATAATGCCTATAAGGACATAGAGGCCGAGAAGGAAAGGGAGGACACAAGAAGGATAGCACGGGATAGGGGAAATATCAGTCGAAATGATTCCAGGAGATACAGGGGAAACAGTTCATCTAACAGGACTCACATAGTTACTACTACTAACTTGGGAGATAAGAAGGACAAGGTGAAGGGACATAGGTCGCCCACACCTCCATATAACATGATTAGAGAAGTTATTAAAGGCAGCGCACACAAACTCAAAGACCTCTCTAGCAATATACAACCGTACTCAAAGAATATTTCAAGCCTTAAGTTACATTACCAATAGCTCGACGGCATTGCCAATCTAATCTTATTATGTTTCGCTTGGATCACACAGCTTGACACCATCACCGCTTCAGTTTTAATTTTGCAATTCTTTTTTGTTCGGCATTGTCGCCAAAATAGCTCTACGACATTTTCTAAGTTCTTCAGTGAATACCACCTACAGAACATATGTTTGTAAGGGATGATAGATTCAATTAAAGTTATTCATTTTATCGAGCTCACATCAGCTTTGTTCATAAGCTCAGCACTGTCACTAGAATAGCTCATATGGCACTCTAGCCATGAGCTCCTCACCTAGCTCATATGGTACTCTAGCCATGAGCTCCTCTCCTAGCTTATACAACACTCTAGCCATGAGCTTCTCACCTAGCTCATATGGCACTCTAGCCACGACCTCCTCACCTAGCTCATACAACACTCTAGCTACAAGCTCCTCTCCTAGCTCATATATCACACTATGTAATGGACTAAATGTCGTGTTAGCTATGAATAATATTTTTCGACAGTGAATAGTGCATCCAAGCTAAAAATTACATCCAAAGATGAGAAATATTTTACTTGGCCATTAAAATATATGGGTCACGGGTAGTGCAGGGTTAAAATTTGAAATAAAATTGAGATCAAATAGGCCTCCAAAAGTTAAAAATACGAAAAACGAAGCGGATCGATTTTAGGTTAACTGTGTTGGCCAAAGTTTGATCGAGCCGTTAAAAATAGCAATTAAAGTCTAAAAATTACAAAAAATTGCAGATATGCCTAAAATAATATGCAAATTATTTTGGCTTCAAGAAATAAATTTTTCGGTAACACTGATATTTTTGAATCGGATCGATTTAATTAAATCGAATCGGTAATGGACTCCGATTGGGCTGAAATTTTATGTACAGCCTATTTTTGATGTGATAAAAATTATAAAATCACTTTTGGAAATTTGAAAAGTGGAAGAAATTAATTAAGATTGATTAATGCGTAATTAATGGGCTTTGGTTAATTGGTTTAGGCCCATTAATCAAGCCCAGCACAAAGCCACTTATAAAAGGGAGATAGGAACAACAAATTTTGTGGCCTTCATCTCCTTCTTCAGCTACCCTTCCTCCATGAGTGACCGAACCACTCTTTCTCCCTCTTTCAAGATTTTTTTCATTTTTTCACTCTTTTTCTTTAGATCCAAGCATGAGAAATGATCTACTATCTCTCTAGATTATTTTATTAGCCTCCATCCTTTGATTTGAGGAAAGAAAATAAGATAAATCAAGTGGAAAAGGCTTAGAGGTCATAATGAGGTAAAATATTTTCAAGATTTTAATTTTGTTTAAGGGTACCTATAAGTAGTTTTAGGTGCCTAGAGAGCTAAAATCATTGAAATCTTGGTGTTTTCTTTGATAGAAAATTTGGCCTCCATTGGGTTTCAATGGTGATGGATGATTTCTTTGGTTTAAGGCTTGGAAAATGAAGCTTAAGGAAGGTTAAGCACAAGGAAAAAGGTAAGTGACTATGAAATCCTCTAATTTTTCATAAATTGAATGAATTTTCCTTTAAGTAATTTAAGAAAAAAAATTGTAAAATGCATGTATAGTGAAATTAACTTTAGAATAATGAAATTGAACCTTAATTATGCCTAATTATAAGTGTAATTTGATTGAAATGAATTTATATAGGGATTTTAGTATGATGGCCGAAATTATGCTTAAAGAAAATCTAAGTGTATCTTGGTTATTTTTGATGATTTAAGCCTTAAATTGATAGTAGACATGAAATAACATATCCATAAATTTTTAGAAAATTTATGAAAATTATTTGAATATTTTTGAGTAATTAATTGATTATGTAACTAGAGAAAATGTTGATTTATTGTGAAATAAATCATGGAATAAGTGAAAAATGTACCTGAGATTTTTTATAAAAGTTTTAGAATTTATTTGAATATTTTAAAGAAAATATTTAAATATGTACACAATAAATTTGTTGAATTATTAAGTTATAATTCATAATTTAAGTGAAAAATGACAAATTATATTGATATAATTCATAAACTGTCTAAAAGTAATGAAAAGACTGACCGACTAGAGTATTGAAATAA
The DNA here is from genome assembly GCA_037975025.1 of Excoecaria agallocha. Taxonomy (NCBI): domain Eukaryota; kingdom Viridiplantae; phylum Streptophyta; class Magnoliopsida; order Malpighiales; family Euphorbiaceae; genus Excoecaria; species Excoecaria agallocha. Next base: position 42,934,760 of record CM075811.1, read on the forward strand.
AAAAGAAAAATAAAAATATAGTGTGTAAAATGACTATGACGAATTATTAAGAAATAATTCATAAATTTACAAGAAATAGTGAATTACAATGATGTAATTCACAGAGTATATAAAAAGTACTGAAAGAATAACTGTCTAAAGTAGTGAAATGAAAAGATACTGAAAAAGTATAAGATGTAAAGTGATCGTGGTGAATTATGATGACATAATTCACAAACTGTATATAAAGTACTAAAAAAGTGACTGTCAGAATAATAGATAAGAAAAATATATTGAATAATTAAAAATACTGAAAAAGAATTGACTGACAAAATGTACTATTTTGAAAAAGATATTACAACTGTTGAAAATCTGAAAAAAAATAATTTGAAAGTAAGTGATTTTGCCCTTAGCAATAGTCAGGCAGTAAAAGTCTTACTCAGGATATGATTGGCTAGCCATAGGGACATCCTATACCGTGATGTAAATCATGACGACTTGCTTTACTATGGTAGGATCTCTATCTCCATAGTATCTATCTATTCTGATATCTGATCTATGAGACTTGATCCTTTGGTATCATTTCTCAGTCTGTATGTGATCTTGTGGGGTCCATGTCCCATATATCCGATATGAGAGTTTCTATCAAGATTGTACTAGGGGCATACTGATAAGAATAAGTCAGAAATTCTAAAAAGAAAGCTAAAAGTGAAAGTAAAAAGTGAAAAATGACCTAACTGAAAGAAAAAAATTTTGGGATAAAATCGTAATTTTTTCAAAAATTGTATTTAATGAGCAAAAATAAAAATAAAACGTTTTATAAGGCTAAAATGGTAATTTAATGGCCAAACAGTCCAAAAATAAACTTTTATGCAAATAAAGGATTAAAACGTAATTTTACCTCAAAAAGTCAAAATAAGAACCATTTGGTATATTTGTATGCCAATTATTGCTTTAAAAATGAAAAAAAAATCGTAAAATAGTACCAAATTGTAATTAAAAGTCTAAAAATGGCAATTCCATAATTAAATAAGAAATTATTGATTAAAAATTAAATATTGTATAAAAAGTTTAACCAAGGACCGAACGGAAATTTAGTAAATCAAGGTCAATTGAAAGGTAAAAATGCACAAGCTAATGATAATTTTGCAATTAAGATATAAGAGTGCCAATTTTGTAATAAATGAATAAAAAGGATATTTTTATAATAAAATAAAAAAAAGTCAAGACTTAATTGCAAAGTTTACCAAAGTAAGGGTATTGAATATTAAAAATATTAATAATTGTATTTTGATAAATAATTAAAATGTCTAAGTGAAAATAAATGATCTAATGGCAAAATCGTAATTAAAGTGTAAAGGGATAATTCTGTAATTAAGTAAAAATTGAGAATTAATTGGAAGTTAGCATAATAGTGACAATTAACAAGGTAAAATATCAAATGAACTAACAATTGTACCTGATTGATTAAATAAGAAATTATGTATAAAAAGTCAAAGTCAAACGTAATTAATTGTTCTTTTCGACAAAAGTTAATTATAAGGTGAAAATAAGAAAAATAATGATAATTTTGTAATTAAAATTGCAAAAGGGGTATTTTTATAATAAATTAAAAAGTTTAACTCCAAAGTGAGAAGTTTGCTAAAATTAAGTATTGAATTGAAAATATTGTTAAAAATATTGAAAAATACTTTTTGATAAGACAAAGGTAAAATTTTACATAATTAATGTAATTATACTTAGTTGGAAAATTCTTCGATTTATAGTCACCACTGAGCATGTTTAGTGCTCAGCAGCACATAGTGTTTACTGCGTGCAGGTTCTGAAGAGTTGCTGGAGCATGTTACACAGTGGAGCAAAGATTGAAAAGAAAAAGACAGTTATAATTATTTTATATTTGGCATATATATATTTAGATATTTAAAGTAAAAGATTGGACTGTATTTGATCAGTAAATTGTTATATCTGTAAATGTGTGATTTGCTAGGAAGTGATTTTGAATGGATGTGTTTGATATTTGAATGATGTCTGAAATGCATTTTTGTTCTATTATAGATTGTTGTGCCTCTGAAAGGCTGTGTTTTGTTTGATTTTTCAAGTGGCTAGTAAGTATATAGCCGTTATGCCGCCGAATTTTTGTAAAATGAATAGTATTTTTAGATTGTTATAAGTTAGCGACAAGTCAGTTAGGAGTTTAAGAATGACTAAGTATTGACGGTCAATGAATATTGATTAAAATTGATGTAGAAAAAAAATTTATGGCCAATCGCTTAAATCAGAAAAGATTGTTTCATAAGGGTGTTACACTCTAGCCACAAGCTCCTTTTTTAGCTCATACAGCACTCTAGCCACAATGTCCACTCCCAGCTCATACAACACTCTCGACATGAGCTCCTCACTTAGCTCATACGACACTCTAGCTATGAGCTCCTCACCTAACTCATACAATACTCTAACCACGAGCTCCTCACCTAGCTCATATGACACTTTAGCCACAAGCTTCACTCTTAGCTCATATGACACTATAGCCATAAGCTCCTTTTTTTAGCTCATACGACACTCTAGCAATGAGCTCTACTCCTAGCTCATATGGTACTCTAGCCACAAGCTTCACTTTTAGCTCATACGGCACTCTAGCCATGAGCTCCACTCTTAGCTCATATGGCACTTTAGCAACGAGCTCTACTATTAGCTCATATGGCATCCTAGCCACAAGTTCCTTTCTTAGCTCATACGGCACTCTAGCCAGGAGCTCCACTTCCAGTTTATACGACACATTTGCCACAAGCTCCTATCCTAGCTCATATGGCACTTTGACTACGAGCTCCACTCCTAGCTTATATGGCACTCTAGCCATGAGTTCCACTCTTAACTTATAAGGCATTCTAGCCATGAGCTCCTTTCCTAGCTCATATAGCACTCTAGTCATGAGCTCCACTCCCTGCTCATATGACACTCTCGCCACAAGCTCCTATCCTAACTCATATGGCACTCTAACTAGAACTTCTACTCCCAGCTTATATGGCACTTTAGCCACGAGCTCCACTCTCAGCTTATACGACACTCTAGCCACCAGCTCCTTTTCTTAGCTTATGCAGCACTCTTGCCATGAGCAACCCAAGTAAGCTCACAGATAGTTTTGCCACCCAAGCTATGAAAGCTAATTAAGTCAATCCAAGAAATAGCTCACCCCGGTTGTATGCGCTAGAGAGCAAACCCTAAAAAAATAGTCTCCAATGTTGCTGACATAAATGGTGCACACCGAGGGGAGATTTATAATAATAGGACCTAGCTAATAGCCCGGACAATTTCGAAAAGAAGCTAGGTAAGCGGATAGAGATCAAAAAAATCTGTACCAACCAATAGATTGGATTAACCGAACTCCCAAGAGTCCATCCCCAGCCCGACCAATAGCTAAAGAGGCAACAACCACTTTTTATGATAGCAAGACCTAACTAATAGCTCGAATAATTCCAAAAAGGAGTTAGGTAAGCTCATAAAGCTTGGAAAAACCCTTACCAACCAATTAAGAGGTTGAATCAACTGAGCTCGATACATTCTTATTATCAAAAGTTCTAACTCGACCATCAGAAACTCCCTAATCAGAAATCTACCAATCATTTATTTCTTTTTGCAGGTGATCTTTTGGAACTTATAACTTTTTTCCACCTATCATCATATACTAATTTTAATACTTTAAAAGCTTCTTTTATACAAATTTTCCTTTTTGATAAAGCTTAAAGTATCTTTATCTCGTGAGAAGAAGAGCTTGCAGTTGAAAGGCTGGTTGGATTGTTAGACCTGCAAAAGGAGTGTCCGATCGTACCCAGGCGTTAGCACTTCGAAACTTAAGTTAGTAGCTTTAGAGAGAAAAAGTGTTTAAAAGGAGAGATAAAGTCTCAGGAGTTCAATACCTGGAGCCATCGTGTTTTAGGCTATTTATAGGAGTTATTTGGAGGGGTACTTAAGTACCTTGGGGGGTGATAATCGGCAGTCAGAGTAGGTGAGTAGTGATGTGACAGGAAGTAGATGGAGAGTATGGGCGTTGGCTTGTGCCAATGGGTTGATAGGACAGGCTGTCCCATCAGTCCGATCGGACACTACGCTTCCTTATGTTATCTTTCAGCTCACGCTTTGCCTTTTTACTAGTGGACTTGGGCCATCCCAAATGTTATTAGGCTACATTAATTGGGCCTTTAAGAATATATTTTCTATAGTTATCACTTGTCCCCCCTCCAACGGGTCCGATAGGGTGAGATATTATTCTATTACTTTGGCAAAATTTTTGAAATTTTGGAAGAAGCCTACTCGATGCGTCTGTTCACTTCGAACAGCTATCTTGTATTTAATGCCGTACGTATTTCTAGAATGACGCTTTGCTTTTCACAACTGTAGTGATGGGTTGAGAACACGTGGTGTCTATCCGAAGGGGAGATTTTGGAGTATTCTAGAAGCTTTTTACCTATAAAAGGGCAAGTTTGAAGCATATTTTCTTCACTTTTCAGTGATCCTTAATGAAGTTCTGCCAAAAATCTCGTTGTGAACTTTGTTATTCGAAACCCTTGTCGAAAAGAATTTTTGTTGAGGGAAGTACTTCAAATTTTGGAGAATTTCAGAGTGTCTGCAAGATTACCCAAGTAAGTAAGCGATCCCTACCTTTGATTTCATTTTTCATTTGTCACATATACACTTTTTACTTCTCCTCCCTCGCCAAAAAATGGCTTCAAGCAGTAGTCCACAAATAGATAGAAGTTTTTTGGAGGATTACAGGAATTGTAAGCCGTTTGCTCAGCCCTCGCGATTGACAGAAGTGGAGGTGGTGAAAATTCTTTTTCAGTACCACCTTCCAGCTGAAGTGTCCGTGATGGTCTGCCCTACTTCCATGGCAATTACAGAGGGACCTTTTGGCCATGAAAGGAACGAATGGTTTATTTGCCATTTATGGAGTTTGGATGCGGGCCTGAGGATTCCCTTTGGCGCATTTGAATTGGTATTGCTTAGGGGTTATGGAATTACCCCCAACCAATTGACTTCGAACAGATGCAGAATGGTATCTTGTTTCAAGATTTTATACAAGACATAATCGGTGGCCCCCATTTTGGATCTTTTTACTAACTTTTTTTATATTTTTGGTCGGAGCGATGGGTCAGAATATTGATTTACCAGTCGGCGGCATCGAAAGCTATTTTATGTCCCATCTTTTATGAAATATTTCAGGGAAAGATACTTTTTAGTGGGGATGGCTGGTGGCTTTGGAGTACCATTAATCCGGTCGAAAGGGGCAACCATTCTGAACGATCATACTGTCGGTCGATCGATGTATGAAGTCAACATTAAAAAATTGATGGAAGCCGTGGAGAGGAATGGTCTGCCATACAATTTTAATTACCTTCTAAGAACTTTGTCCGAGCCTGCGGGCTCCAATGCTTGCACTATCACAGAACGTGAGCGTTAATATTGGAGTGTGGAGAAGTATGCCTACTTTTGTTGATTCGTACATTATATGTGCATTTATTGTACCGAATTTTAAACAAGGTACTTATCTTTGTTTTGTTTGTGCGATGCAGCTATAAATGATATGGCAAGAGGAGAGGAGGCTGCACGACAACTAGCCGATTGGGCCAAAGCTAAAAGGGAGGCCGATCGTTTGGCTAAAGAGGAAAGAAGGGCAAAGAAGAGGAAAATTCTGTCTGCTTCTGAAATTCAGGCTTCCAAGAGTGCAGCTAGCATTCCTACTATTGCAATAACAACTACCTCTCTGCCATTGCGGTTGTTCCTACAACCCATCCTCCCTTAGCCATTTCGGGCCCATTACTTTCCCCTCAAACTGTAGCAGAACAGCATCCTTTCAGGCGCTGGCTGATGAGACGGCGCGTAAAAAGATTGAAGAGGCAGTGAGGAAGAAGGCTGCCGAAACTATAACAGCTGTCGATGCCCGAATTGCCGCAAAGGGCAAGGGGGTAGCTTAATACAAGTCAGGCCGACGGTCTTCAAGGAGAACTCAAGAGGGTCGGGCTCTGTCCTTGGAAGACATTCTGAAAGAGCGATTTGCAAATGACTGGTCTGTGACCAACAGGGATGTGCCAGCCTTTGTTTGCCAAGGTCTTGCTCAGGAGAGTGACTTTAAAGTGATGACGGAGCTCAGTTTCCTCTCTTAGGAGTATGGGTTATTTCAACAGCAGAACCTGGAGGTAGCACTTGCGTCTTTCACTTTTATCTCTACTTTTTCTTCTCATTCGTCCCTTTTGACTTACTCCTCCACTTCATTTTCATAGCTGATAAAAAGAGGGCTTCATATACACAGTATGGTAGCCTATGCCCGAGCAAAGTGGGAGGATGTCGTTCGGTAAAGGAAAGAAGCTGAGTCCGCCAGTGACGTGATGAAGAAAGAAGCTGCACTCTTAAATTCGGAGGTGGAGGAGCTAAAGAAGAAGAAAACCCGATAGGCTTAAGACCTTAAGTCTCGGCAGAGCGAGGTGGACCACTTGAAGGGAGATGTGGCATGCCTCACTGCTGACACCGCCTTGTGCAAGAAATACAAAGAGGAGTTAGACAGATTGAGGGGCGAGTGCTCTCAACTGAAAAACGACTGCCTCAAAGCCAATGCCGACAAAGATAAGGTGTTCGCGGATAGAGACAAGGCTCTATCAGAGCACGACTTCTTCCTAGCAGAAAAGAATTCCATAGAGATGGTTTTGGCAAAAAAGAAAGCAACTTGAGCTGAAAATTTGAAAAAAGCGCTAGCCGCTAAGGAGGAGAAGGTCATTGATAAGTTGGGAGAGGCTCAAGGAAAGTTGCTAACTCGGTTGATTTATGCAGCCAAGCAGCGGTTTCCTGAAGCTGACCTCGATTGGATGGAGGATCTGGGGGCTCTTTTCGATCCTCCTAGTGATGATGATGAGGAAAAGGCCTGTCCTGTCGGAGAAACTGAAGAAAATTTGCCGATTGAACCCAAAGTTATTCCTCTTTCCATCGTAGAGCTTGAGGCCCCTTTGCCATTGGAGCCAGAACCCATTGTATCTCTATCAGCAGAGCCAGCAAGTGATCAAACTGCTGCTGAGACTATTGCCGAGCCCCCAGCTGAGCTGATCGATTCTACAATAGAAATTGTAGATATAGAGGCTTAGCCATTTTTTTTTGCAATTTGTAAAGAATTCTCATATGTGTATATAAGATTCTGTTTGCCTTTCATCCGTACCTTCGTTTCGCAATTCTTACTTGGAGTGGGATTCGTTATGAAACTTAATAAATGAAAAGCAACTTTTACGTAAAGTGTGCAAAATCAATTAAGGAGAGTATGAGAGTACTTCCTGAATCATATAAATATTGTAGTACACGACTCCTCATGGCCAGTGATCGTCTGATCTGATCAGCGCAAATCATGATAGTTTAACCATTTCGGTCGCAGTAGATGACTTTGTAATTTTTGGTATGACCAAAGTATTAGTTGAGCAGATACAAGGATCTGTTACGTGTTGGAGTGGTTCACAATTTTGTACGTTAAGTGTGAAGGAGATATATGTTGATAGAGATGACTTATTTAACTACTGCGTTTCACATTTGGAATGCAAGATAGACTAAATGGAGAAAAGTTTTCGTATTCGATATAAGCATTGAGCCACATCTTGCTGTGGGAGTCGTAGTGGAGAAATCTTTCGCATTTTAGGCTTGGGACAAGCCTAGCGAACAATCATCCTCGAATTAGTGGAGAATGAAGTAAGACCAATGACTTGCAAACAATATCAAGACTAACAAACAAACAAGTAAATAAAAACATACCTTTTCCGAAGATGAAGAAAAATGGAAAAAATAAAGAAAATGGAGAAAAAATTCTTTATTTAATGTGAATATAATACATGATTATACATGGTACTTCTTGAGTACTTTGATGTTCTAGCTCCTAGGAATATCCGTCCCTTTAAGGGTTCTTAGTTTATAAGTACTGGAGCTTAAAACCTTGGAGACTTCATAGGGACCTTCCCAACTCCGGTATTTCCCAGGCTTATATCCGCCCTTCTAAGCACCAGATCACCCACATTAAAGGTTCTTGCCCTTACTTTTGTATTGTGGTATCTAGCAACTCTTTGCTTGTAAGCGGCAATTTTGGTATAAGCATCTTCCCTCCTTTCTTCTAACAGGTCCAAATCTTGGTATCTGTCTAGGATATTCATTTGACTAGAATAGAATGTTGTCCGATAGGAGGAGAGGCCAATTTCTACGGGTATCATTGCCTCGGAGTTGTAGACAAGATAGAATGGCGTTTGATGGGTGCCAGCTCGTGAACAGGTCCTGTAGGACCATAAGACGCTTTGTAGTTCCTCAGTCCAGTTGCCTTTTGCCTCGTTGAGTCATTTTTTAGGCCTTCTAAGAGTGTCCGATTGGAGACCTCTATCATCCTATTGCTTTGGGGATGGGTGACGGAGGTGAACTTAAGGCTGATATTGAGGCTTTGGCAAAAGTTTTTGAAAATTAAACTGTCGAACTGATTGCCATTATCTGTAATAAAAATATTAGGTAAGCCACACCTGCAAATGATATCCTTCCAAGCAAAGTTTCTAACTTTCTTCGCCGTGATTGTAGCTAGAGGTTCGGCTTCAATCCATTTTGAGAAGTGATCAACGGCAACAATGAGGAACTTCGTTTTTCTTTTTCCTTGGGGAAAAGGCCCTAGGATGTCCAGGCTCCACTGGTCGAACGGCTAGGTAGATCTAATCGGACTTTGGTCTGTTGCCGGCTACCTAATAACTCTTCCATGTATTTAGCATTGCTGGCATCTTCTCACCTTTTCTTGGGCATCTTTGAAGATGCTCGGCCAGTAGTATCCAGTTTGGAGTGCCTTCCTTGCCATAGCCCTACTAGCCTCATGTGCTCCACAAATGCCTTCATGGATTTCCTTTAAGATATAGTCTCATTCCTTCTCCGTTACGCATTTGAGCCAGGGGTGACTGAAAGCTTTTTTAAATAATTCACCGTTAATAATAGAGTAATTTAAAGATTTACGAGATACCTTCCGAGCTTTCGCCTTATCTTCAGGCAATTGTCCTGTTTGTAGGTATCGTTTGATGGAGCTCATCCACGTTTCATGAATTGGCTCAATTTCCATCATTTCTGGTTCGTCTAAGGAGGAGTTTGGTTGGTCAATGATGTTTATATTTTCTTCCACCATTCCTTGTTCGGAAGCAGACATTTGGCAAGCCGATCGGCTACTAAAGTTTGATCTCTTGGCACCCTTTGTAGGACCCATTCGGATCCACCTTCTTCTAGCATCTTGAATGCCGCTTTGACCTTTTCCAAGTATCGAATCATGTTGGCTTCTCTGGCCTCGAAGGTGCCTAAGACCTGGCTTGTCATGAGCTGGAAATCGCTTTTGATGACGATTGAGTCCTGTCGGATGGCATAAAGCAGCCTCAATCCATACAGAAGGACTTCGTACTCTGCCATGTTATTTGAAATTTTAAAGCTGAGTCTTATTGCGTACCTGATAACAATGCCCAGGAGGCCCATTATTACGATGCCTGCACCTCCTCGACTATTATTCGTAGCCCCATCCACGATCATTTCCCATTTTGCGGGCTGGGGGTGATTGATTACTTCCTCGCCAGCAAATTCAGCGATGAAATCTGCCAAAGCTTAAGCTTTGATTGCTTTCCTGGGTTCGTAGCTCACGTCCCACGACTAAAGCTTAATTGCCTATCCCACCATTTTTCCCTCCAAATCCAGGGTCTGGAGAATTTTTTGATTGGTTGACCCGATCGGACGACTATCATATGTGCTTCGAAGTATTGTCTTAGCTTCCTTGTACACATCATGAGGGCGATGATGAGTTGTTCGATCGGACATTTTTTCAATTTTGGGCCTTTGAGCACTTGGGTCACATAATAAACTGGCAGTTGTTGGGTTCCTTCTTCCCTGACCAGGACACCTGCAATAGTTTCGCCAGAAGTTGATAATTATAAGTATAAATTTTCACCTAGAAGCGGCCGGCTGAGTAAAGGGGGATTGGTGAGAAACTTTTTTAGCTCATCGAAGGCTTGCTGGCAATCAGCATCCAAGTTGAAGGTTTCGTTCTTCCTCAATTTCTTAAAGAAGGGGGTGCATCGTTTGGCTGAGGAGGAGATGAACCACCCAAGAGCTGTTATTCTGCCATTCAGCTTCTGAACGTCATTCACACTGTTTGGTAGCTGTATCTCCAAGATTGCCTTGATTTTATCGGGGTTGGCTTCAATGCCCCTTTGGGAGACCATAAAGCCCAAAAATTTGCCCGAGGGCACCCCGAAAATGCATTTATCAGGATTGAGCTTCATCTGAAACTTATTTAGTGTGTTGAAAATTTTTGCCAAATCGGTAGGATGTTCTTCGGGGCTTTTGCTTTTGACGATCATATCATCCACGTAAACCTCCACATGCTGCTCGATTTGATCTTTGAAAATTTTATTCATTAAGTGCTGATATATAGCGCCTGTATTTTTCAATCCGAATGGCATCGCCTTGTAACAAAAGGTGCCATCATCCGTGATAAAGATGGTCTTTTCCTGATCTAGTAACCACATCATAATTTGATGATATCCAGCATATGCATCAAGGAGAAAATAGATGGCATGACCCGCAGTGGCGTCCACCAACTGGTCTATGCTGGGCAGGGGATAGCTGTCTTTTGGACATGTTTTGTTAAGGTCCGTGAAGTCAACGCACATTCGCATCTTCCCCAATTTCTTTTTGACTAAAACAACATTGGTTAGCCATTCGGGGTAGTCAATCTCTCGGATTGTTCCTGCTTTCAGCAACCTGTCTACCTCCTCGAAGATAAATTTTCTACAATTAGGAGCATGCCTTAGAAATTTTTGCCTGACCGGCGTGCAAGCTGGGTCCACATTGAGTTTGTGGGTGATCACATTGGGGTCGATCCTGGTGATGTCTTTCGGCTTCCAAGCAAAAGATGATTGGTTGATCATTAATACTTGCATGACAGCTTCTTCGACCTCTATGCTCATGCTGGTGCCAATTTGGACAACCTTGCCTTTTGCAAGCGTCCTAGTCTTGACTTTTTCTGCAGGATCCATTCTTGGTTCTTTCGCCTGCTCAAGTCGTTCCAGACCTGATTCTACCAACATGGCTTCTTTATGGTGCTTGATCATGGCAATATAAGCCTCCCTTGATGCCTTCTGGTCACTTCTCAGGATGGCGATGCCTCCTCTAGTTGGGATTTTCATCACCATGTAGCGGATGCTGGTGACCGCCCCAGTTTGAAATAATAGAGGCCTACCAAAAATAGCATTATAAGCAAAAACTATATCAATAACCATAAATGTTACCTTGCAAGCGTGGGCGAGAACTTCCTAGCCAAGCTCGATGAATAAATCAACTGACCCTACCACTGGTGTTGTGGTGTTACCCAATCCGATTAGTGGCGTGGCATTCGGCTTGAACTCTTCGACCGGCAGCCCCATTGCTCTATAAGCCTGCAATGTAAGCATGTTCACTACACTCCCATTATCCACCAATATCCTTTTTACGTCGAAATTGTTAATTCATGCCTTGACAACAAGGGCATCTTCGTGAGGGAACATTGCATCCCGGGCATCCTCATAGGACATGGTGACTGGGGCTGGCCGTTCGGATGTTTGAGAAACATAAACGCCCTTACCCTTTCTTTTCCTGGAGAAATCCTCTCCTTAGGACAACCCACCAGTGATCATATTTATAACACCGGCATATGATCGGCGTGGATCTATATTTTTTGGCTTTCTTCGCTCATCATCATCATCGTCATCATCAAAGTCATCCTTCTTATGGTTCGATTGTTTACAGAGACTTGCCTCTCGAGTTGGACCTATAAACCTCTTGAGGGATCCCCTTTGCACGAGCTATTCAATTTCTTCCTTCAACTGATGACATTCGTCCGTTGTATGACCAACGTCCCTATGGAACTTGCAGTATTTGTTATGGTTTTGGGTTCTTCTGGTCTTCTCGTCCATCCTTTTGGGCCAGTTCATATTTTGGTGGTTCTCCTTGATCCACATCAACACTTGTGCGGGATTGGCATTGAGCAGAGTAAAGGGTCAGAAATGCTAACTAGCCCCTCGATCGGACCTTGATCGCTCTACCTCCTTTCTTTTTCCCAGGCTCCTCGAAGTGGAGGCTCTTTCGGGACTTCTTACGAGCCATTCAGAAATCGGAGCTCAGTTAAACATCCGTCCGTCTGGGTGCTGTAGCCTATCCAAGATATTGCCTCTTCTGCCTCAGCTGGATCTCAGGGTGTCATCCAATTGAATGTGCTGCCTAGCTCTTTCCATCAAATCGGAAAAGCTGGTTGGCAGCCTTGTCGTAATTGACTCAAATAATGGCCTTCAGCAGTGCCATTGGCTAGGGCAGTGGATGCCATTTTCATACTTACATTCCTCACCTCCGATATTGTGGCTTGGAATCTATCGATGTAGTCTCGGAGACTTTCATCGGTCCTCTGATAGAGGTTGCACAGATCACTCATAGATTTTGACGCCCGCGTCTGTACAATGAATTGTGTAATGAACAACTCCTTTAGTTGTTAAAAAGAAGTGATCGACCCCTGCGAAAGCTCATGAAACCATGTGAGAGCGTCTCAAATATTATTGAGCTAAATTAATTGAATCTTTAGAAATATATTTTCTATAGTTATCACTTTTTATTATACAAATTAGTAATCAAATAAGTTGTTAATTCCTTATAATGGAAGAGACAGAAAAAGATATTTTTTATAGAAATAAGCTGTGACCTCTTAAAATTTTAGCTTTTGAATTTATTACATGCTATGGCTTTTGAACACTCTTATCTTATGCTTTTAACATTGTCTAAATGGTCCCGCTACTTTTCTTTTCTTTTTTCTTTTTTGTCAATTTAGTTATATAAAAGGTTTGCTCTAATTTCTTCAAATTTAGTTCATGTGCTATTTCAATTTTTTACAAGAAAAAAAAATAAAAATTGTCAAAAAGCAATGTATGCAATCTGTATTTAATATTTTTAACAGTATAAATATATTTAATATAGCACAAGTTTTTGAATTCAAATTTTCATTTTTCTCCCTGTTGAAAAAAAATAAAAGAGACGCAATAACAGAACAGAAAAGGAGAAAAATGTAATAATAGAAAGAGAAACATGAAGTATGTTACTTTATAAGTTAGTTTTACATATAGTATTTTTATTTTTATTTGTACTTCTATAGATGATTTTTTCTGGGAAAGTTAAAACCCGACAGCTCTAGTTATTAAATTACTATGTCAAACCTAAAGCTTATTAACGCAGCCTGCTTGAAACTGGTAGGTAATGGATATACTTTCTCAGTTTATAATTAAGTATTAATTTTAGTAAAAATTTTATTCACATTTAAGCTCTGCCGACAAAATAAACCCAAAAGGCCATTACCCTGTACGAGCACATGCTTCGCAGCTGCTTTTTGCCCAATGATTACACCATCTCTTTCCTTGAAAACCCTTTACTGAGTTGAATGATTTGATTTGTCGATGGCTTATGTTTTTCACGCACGAGCAATCAAATAAGGTTGGGAATCATATGACTAATTAATAAATTTTATTATTTTATGCAATAATTTTTTTGTAAATAGTATAACATTATATATAGATTTTTTAAAAATATGTACATATTAGGACTAAGTAAAAAAATCAAAATATTAATTAATTAAAAAAATTCAAAATTGAATTGATTTTTTCAATTAACCGGATCAACAGTTTTATTTTTTATTTAAAGATTTATGGACTTCAATTTTGATTTTAGTCTAGAGTTCAAAAAGTTCATACTCACCTCTAGTGTGTGTGTGTATATATATATATTATTCCTTAAATTTTTTAAATTTTAATTTTATTTCTGATTTTTAATTATTGAAAGATAATTTTTTAACAAAGTCACATAACACTTACCAAAACTTAATAATTTCTTTTTATTTTCAGCATTTTATCTTTCTAAACCAATTAAAATAGTTTTATATAGTAAAAAAATTAATCAATCAATTACATCAAATAATACAAAAACTAATTATCTGGACATAAACTAAACTATTTTTTAAAAATAAAAAAATAATAACTTATCTTTGATGTTGTTGACAATAGGGGTGAGTATGAACCAGTTAACCGGTCTATGAACAAAAAAATTAACCAATGTAACATTATATATATATATTAAAAAATATTTACATATTAGGACTAAGTAAAAAAATCAAAATATTAATTAATTAGAAAAATGATTCAAAATCGAATCGATTTTTTAAATTAACCAGATCAACGGTTTTATTTTTTATTTAGAGATTTATAGACTTCAATTTCGATTTTAGTCCAAAGTTCAAAAAGTTCATACTCAACTATATATATATATATATATATATTATTCCTTAAATTTCTTAAATTTTAATTTTATTTCTGATTTTTAATTATTCAAAGATAATTTTTTACCAAAGTCACATAACACTTACAAAACTTAATAATTTCTTTTTATTTTCAGCATTTTATCTTTCTAAACCAATTAAAATAGTTTTATATAGTAAAAAAATTAATCAATCAATTACATCAAATAATACAAAAACTAATTATCTGGACATAAACTAAACTATTTTTTAAAAATAAAAAAATAATAACTTATCTTTGATGTTGTTGACAATAGGGGTGAGTATGAACCAGTTAACCGGTCTATGAACAAAAAAATTAACCAATGTAACATTATATATATATATATTAAAAAATATTTACATATTAGGACTAAGTAAAAAAATCAAAATATTAATTAATTAGAAAAATGATTCAAAATCGAATCGATTTTTTAAATTAACCAGATCAACGGTTTTATTTTTTATTTAGAGATTTATAGACTTCAATTTCGATTTTAGTCCAAAGTTCAAAAAGTTCATACTCAACTATATATATATATATATTATTCCTTAAATTTCTTAAATTTTAATTTTATTTCTGATTTTTAATTATTCAAAGATAATTTTTTACCAAAGTCACATAACACTTACAAAACTTAATAATTTCTTTTTATTTTCAGCATTTTATCTTTCTAAACCAATTAAAATAGTTTTATATAGTAAAAAAATTAATCAATCAATTAAATCAAATAGTACAAAAACTAATTATCTGGACAAACTAAACTATTTTTTAAAAATAAAAAAATAACAATAACTTACCTTTGATGTTGTTGACAATAATCTTTATGTTGTAATTATGTATACTTCTATCTACAAATTAAGAGAGAAAATAAGGTTAATAATAATATAAATTTTGCTTAAAAAATTAAATTATACTATACCCACATAATATTACATTTTCTTTAACTTCACACAATTTTTTCAAAATAATTGGAGAAAAAAATTTCTTTATCTAGAATTAGATATAGAAATGGAAATGAAAAATCATAGAATGGAAAGGAAGAGATGAATGGAAATGTTGATGTAATTGAGAATGAAAGAGTAAAGAGTGTAAATTAAAAATGAGTGAAGTGGATTTAAGAGTTATATATATAATAGACATACCCGAATTAGCTTGGATCATGGGTTTTAATATCATGCAGCAGGGGCCACAGTAAAATCCTTAGTCTACACAGGACACTACTATGCAATTATTTAAAAAAATTATTGAGTATCAAAATCAATGCACATGATGCTGGTTCCTGTTAGACAGTTTCTAATGCTCAATTTTCTATCCCTCCCGATCCATGTTATCATAAACTGGTGGTCTAACTGTCGATTCCTGATATATCATTTTTCTAAATACTTTCATTGTAATATCACTTTTGTAAATATTTAAAAAACTTTGTCCTATTTTCAATACTTCTCATTGCAACAACAAATCAAATTAACCAAGCAACAAATCAATAAAAAAAATTTAAAAATGTCGTGTCTTTTTTTAAATTATAGTTGCACATATCTTTTGCGTTTAATATGCTACCGAATTATTGAAAAAAAAAAAATTCAACCTGAAAATTCGAAAAAAAATTCAATTAAAATCCTGTAGGGCAAAACTTTCTACTTGTGCGAAACAATGGCCTTATAATTACATATTTTTTTTACCTTACTGTGAAATGTCCCTGCTTCAATTAATTAAAGATTTCAGTTGAGATTATCTTTTATTTTTGTTTTCTCGTAAACAACGACATTTACTGATATATATGAGCAAAAAAAATCGAAAATATGGTAAACCGTAAAATCGATCCGAAATCAAACTTATTTTTTCAATTAACTGATTCGATAGACTTGATTACGGTTTTAAATTTTTACATTTTAGGTTTTAAGTTACGGTTTAGGTTTTTATGCATGTACTCTCTCCGGTGAGTACAAAAGGTTGGATTATGGCAGACTTGGAATGGAACCACCAATAGGTGTTGATCCTTCCAAAAATAGGTTTGATACCTTCAATATCTTTGTGGACAATCTACCAAAAGGGTGGCCTAATCTTGGACTCAGAAAAATATTCTCCTGGTATGAAACTGTGGTAAGTGTCTTTATCTCAAAAAAACTGAGCAGAAGAGGGACTATGCTTGGATTTGTCAGAATGTCTGGCATTGATAATATTGAGAGAATTATCAAAAGATTGAATGGATCCTAGTTGGGAAGTAGACAGTTACAAGTTAATTTGGCAAAGTTTGACAAAGTGAATGAAAAGTTTAATTCTGTCACTATTAGCAGAGGTACAAGACAATCAAAGTTTGACAAACTTGGATTGACAGAAGAAAAAGCCACTGATAACGAGACCATAACAAAGAAATCTAATCTCTATAGCAGCAATGGTCTTAGAGACAATATATATATATATGCCGAGGTAGTAACTTTTAAAAAGATAAATGAGGAAGGCACAAGGATGGATATTGGATACTGTTATAAACGACAACCCAGGTGCAGCAAATTTCCAATATACCTCGCATAATTCAGACTTGAATGGTTGAAGAAGAGTCTAGTGGGCTGGCTGCATTACACTGAGAACTATTTATCCATCTAAGATAGGATGATTGAGACAGGCTATTTCAACTGCACTTGCAGCCTTATGGGGGGCAACCTCATCCTTTTAAATTTCTACTCAGAATAGGAAATGCAAAAGATGACACAAGATGGAACAACTTGGCTGGTTGAATGGTTTGAATATGTTCAACCATGGGAATCGAAAGACATATGCAAAAAATGTTTCACCTGGATCAGATGTGAAGGGATACCCTTACATGGTTAGAATAGTGATTTGTTTAGTACCATTGCAGTCACCTTTGGTGGTTTTATTTATCTTTATAAAAGTATTAGGAATAAATCAAGATTTGATTTAGCTAGAATTTTAGTTACAATATCTGCACCAGGGAGGATAGACTGTACCATGAAAATCAAAATTAAGACATTATTTTTCCCATCAAGATCATTGAAGAAATATGTCTAATTTTTCCTCCATCCTAATTTGAAAAATCTAAATCTAAAGTTGGCCCATAGTCATCTTGCCCCTCAACCTTTGCCTCATCCAGTTCATCGGAACCACCGTTATCTCTATCGCCGGAGTCTGCTCAATTTAGCAAGATGGGAAGCCGCCTTTCCTTGGAATTTGCAGCAGATAAATTAGTGTCTCCTACGGCGGATGATCAAGCACAGCTAGCTGACCTGGAGAACTCTAAGCGTCATGAAAACTATTTAAATCCGGACGATTTCCCTCTGGCCCTTGTGGCCTTCAATCAAAAAACAATGAGCATTACCAGACCTGTTGGACTTTCTCTAACCATTTCCAACCTAACTCATGTATTAAAAGCCTATCCTAATCCCAGCCTCAGCCCATCTCAATCTAGCTCCTCTTCTATCCCAACTGTCAATTTGTTTCGGCCCCAGTTAACAATTTCCCATCTGAAGGACTTAGGAGGCCCCTTAAGGGATAAAAGAAAGAGATAATTATACCATATACCACTTTTTAAGGTCAAATTTCAAAAATACCACCATTCTTATAGTCAAACTTTGCAACTAACATTACATAGATATAAAGAGTTAAATAATTACAGAAAAACCCCAAAACAATGTATAAATCTATATTACATGAAGTAAATAAAGAAGATATAGAATTAATAAAATAATTAGATGATATCGATACTATAAATATGAACAATAAAAAACTAATAGAAGATATTAGGATACAATTAAGTCCAAAAGCCGATAAAATAAAAAATTTACTTAATAAAATCGAAAGTATAGAAGATCTAGAATTAATTAAATACAGAATATTAAGTGAGTTAAATTTAGAAAAACAAATATTAGAAAAACTAAGCCAAATAGAAAAGTATTTAATATACGTATCACGAAAAATGGGATATAATGAATAAAATAAATGGAAGAATTAAGAAATATAGATGGATATACATATGATGAACAATTTTATCAAATAAATAATAATTTAAAAATATTAGACCAAAATATAAAGAAAATGAATAAGAAACAATATAGTTTCACAAGCACTTTATATGGAGACGATAACTACGGAGGAGGAAGTTTGAGTTTACCATCTATCATGTTTAAAAAACCTAAGCAAGAAATTACTGAAGATAAAATAGATAAAATATTTAATATCACTATAAAAAAACTGTTAATTAGCGACTACAATTAGCGACGGAAACATGTTCGTCGCTAATTTTGCGACGGATTAGCGACTGTTTTATAATTCCGTCGTGAAAATTAGATTTTCTATTTTTTTGCGACGAATTAGCGACGGAAAGAAAAAACAGTCGCTAATTATTGGCGGGAATGTACGCGCCAAGTTTTGCGACGGAATTAGCGACGAAAATGTCCGTCGCTAAATTTTATTATTTTTTATTCATAAAAATAGTTCCAGAAAAGTTAGCGACGAAAATTTTAGTCGCTAATTTAGGGGGAAAATTTAGCGCCTTTTTTGCGACCGTTTAGCGACAAAAATTTTAGTCGCAAATAAATTAAAAAATATTTTTTTTAGAAATTAGAAATCTATTTTATAACTGAAAATTAGAAATTATTTTATTAGTTGATAATAATTTTTTAACAGTTGTACCAAAATCTAAATTTATTTATTTTTAAAAATTTCATTTTTAATAATAATATTAATAAACTAATTATTAAGATTACTATATATTTGTGTATTCAAGATTAATAAAAATAAATATTTATAAAAAAGTAATATAAAATTTATTATTTCATTTAAAATAATAAAAAAAATTATAATTTATATTTATTTTATAAAATTTAAATCAAATATTAAATTATTTAAAATCCAAAATGTTTAAATAATTAAAATACTCTTTAAATTAAAATAAATTAAAATATATGCAATAATAATAATAATAGTGAGAAAAATGGTTTTAAATTAAAATACTCTTTATAATAAATTAAAATAAATTCAATTAGATACATTAATTTACTATTAAATTCATTTGATTCGCTAAATAATTCCATCCAATTCAATTCATTACGTTATCTTTATAATCCGTTTATTTCATAATTTTTTATTTTTAATAAAAAATAATTTTATAAAATTTAGCTAATAAATTTGTAACTCAATTAGATCATAATCCAATTTATTCATAATAACATAAAATTTTTATATTTATAACTCAATTCATCACAATTCAATCTGAATACATTCAACCCGACAAAAATTGTTATCTCCTTTTTACATGATACAATTATGTAAAGCTACACCGAAATGAAATTAAAAAAAACATTATTAAAAACCATCGAAATTGAAAAAAAGACATTCATGGCATAGCTATTGTATATATTGTTGATGGTTTTTGCAATATCTCAATAACTGTTAGTTTAGTTGGTGTAAAGTGTAAACTAGTTAAAAATGATGACTTATCAAATATATGCAACCAAACCCATAAATAAATGAGTATTTTTTATATTATGTCTAAATAACTATAGCCGGTTAAGTATTTACCGTTAGATCGGCCTGATATTTGGTGAGTACGTTTGAAACTCCTTGTTGTTAATTTTGAATGGTAAAGATTAGTTTTTAAGGTCTATGAGTTTAATTTTTGTTGCAAAAAAGATGTTGTTTTCTGGATTTTTTATGTAATGATCAGTTTTGTATACGAAATCGATCGAAAAATCATTTGCCGTTAGATTGACCTGATTTTTGGTGAGTACGTTCAAAACTACTTGTTGTTAATTTTGAACGGTGAAGATTAGTTTTTAAGATTTGTAAGTTCAGTTTTTATTGCAAAAAAGAGGCTATTTACTGGATTTTTACGCAATGAACAGTTTTGTATACGAAGATAATCGAAAAATCAGTTGCCGTTAGATTGGCCTGATTTTTGGTTAGTACATTAGAAACTCCTTGTTGTTAATTTTGGACGGTGAATATTAGTTTTTAAGATCTGTAAGTTCAGTTGTTGTTGCAAAAAAAAGGCTGTTTTCTGGATTTTTTACATAATAACAAAATTTTATATGTGAAGACGATCGAAAAATCATTTGCCGTTAGATCAGCCTAATTTTTGGTGAGTACATTCGAAACTACTTGTTGTTAATTTTTAACGGTGAAGATTAATTTTTATGGTATATGAGTTTGGTTTTTGTTGCAAAAAAGAGGTTATTTTCTAGATTTTTTACGTAATGACTAGTTTTGTATACGAAGACGATCGAAATATCATTTGCCGTTAGATTGGCCTGATTTTTGGTGCGTACGTTCAAAACTCCTTGTTGTTAATTTTGAACGGTGAAAATTAGTTTTTAAGGTCTGTAAGTTCAGTTTTTGTTGAAAAAAAAGAGACCATATAAAATGAATATTTTCTTTTGTAACAGAAAATTATAAATTATTTTATAAGTTGATAATAATTTTTTATCAATTATACCAAAATCTAATGTTATTTATTTAGAAAATTTACATTTTTAATCATAATAATAAACTAATTGTTATGATTATTATATATTTGCGTGTTTAAGATTAATAAAAATAAATATTTATAAAATTTATTATTTCATTTAAAATAATAATAAAAAATTTGTTTTTTGTATAAATTTTTAAATATAGCAAATCAACTCCGAAAATTGTCAGATTTTACATGTATACATGAATTTTTATGTATAATATTTTGGTGATAAGAATTGAATTTTTCGGTGATTTTGACAGTTGGCGAATCGGACTAATAAATTTAAATTGGACCGACAGCGAACTCCGATGAAGTAAAAAATTTATGTCCCATCTATTTTTAATATATGATAAAAAAATATGGAGCTTTTAAAACAATTTAAGAGGGCAAATGAAAATGATTTTGGATAATTAATTGTCCAACAGTTTTTGTAAGGTCCCAAAAATGACCCTAGTCGGAATTGCATGACCAATGTATGATTATTTGATTTAGATTGATTAAATGTGTGAATTTAATATTAGAATAGTGAAGGCAAGTGATAATTTTTATTTAATTATAAATTATTTGGTATAAATTGGAAAAGAATTAGGATTAGTAGGGTGTTTTTGAAAATGAATTAAAGTAAAATTTTGTTTAGTGAGGGAGTTAGTAGAGACTACAATAAATAAGAAAATAAAGGATAAAAAAAAAGAAGGAAAGGAAGGAGAGAGGGTGGAGAACAAGGAAAAATGAAGAGAGAGAGAGAGAGAGCGCCGGTCAGTGACTGCGCCGGCCACTCCCGTCGGCGGCAACTCGCATGCCGTCTCTTCTCCATCGCCGACGTCTACCTCCACCTACGGCGTCATTTTTGCCCCGATTTTCTCTCTCTTACCGAACCCACTTCTCCTCCTACCGGCGATCGATGACAGCGGCTGATGGCATGAGTGGCGCCGGTGAACTCCCGGTGATGAGGCGGTCTTCCTCGTGCCTTTCGTTTCTCCCCACTCGCCGGCAGCAGGTAGATCGGCCCCTGGCGAAGCAGGACCTTCCAGCTTAGATCCCGACCAAGTGCGACGGTGTTGGGGCGCGTGAGTGGTACCTGGAAACTACCGATGTTCCTAGCTACCAACCAGCTTTGATGAGTCTCCGGTGACCGGTCCGGCGAGCAAGGTGACCGGTCCGCCAAGTTTAACAGCTATTCTTCTACTTCTGGAATCCTTCCTGCCAGGAGGTAACTGACTATTCAAAAATGATAACTTTTTCCTTTTTATTTGATTTTCTTGGGATTTTTTTTAAACTGATGATCAATTTAGCACACATTCGTCCATATTTGCTAGATTGAATGAGTAATTATATTATTTTAGCACACTTTGAATCTCTGAATTATCACTTTAAAAATATATATATATATATTGAGTCCCCGAGTAGCATAACTGAATTGATGGAAAAAAGAAACGATGCCTTTGGACTATTGGCACATTTTTAGTTTCTACTTATGTGCAATCTTTGTCATTATACACTGCTTCACGGGTTTTCTAGATTCAGTAGTAGTGATCAATGACATTTTGTCTATCATGTTAGGTGTTCACTTGGTAATTGGCATTGTTAGGGTGAAGTGTCACTGAATAGCACTAAAAATGCTTTCCTGTGCTGCAGAAAGATGTGCTGTTCTAAACTTATTACATGGGACATAAATAGGTGTTCACTTGGTGTGTGTTTCATTTAATGGCAAACGTTTCTCACCTTGCCCCTTTGGGGTAAATGTGTACAGTGGTAAGATATAACAACAACATTGCACATGATATAGTTTTCTTTTACTGAAAATTACCATTTGGCCATATAATTGTTGATTTGATGCCCCCCTGACTATAGCTAGATGAACTTATTTGAGGTTAGAACTTATTTGAATGTCTCCGTGAAAATAGAAAGATTCGTATTTGAGGTTAGAACTTATTTGAATCCTTGATTTATTTTCGAAGATTTTGCTTGTTAACTTCAAATTCAGGAAGTTTGTTTTGGCTTTTGTTTCTTGCCTTGTTATTTTTATTTCTGACTTGTGGACGTTTCCGAAAAATATGAAGCCACAATTAATTTTGCTTAATTCGATTTAAGGATTCAGTACACTGTTAAATAGTATTTAACATTCACCAATTTTGCATTTCCAAAAAATATGAAGCCACAATTAATTTTTACTGCAATACAACTCTTAAATTTTTTAATTAATGTAGAAAGGATTTGATGTTGAACAAATTTAAAATTATTCATTTAGATATAATTAAATGTCAAATGGGAAGGGCTTTAGAGTAAATTTTATGCCTATTCTCAAGGATGATAGGGTACAATTCATATATTAAGGCATTAATCTTGGTTTGTAAATTAAATTGAAAATGAAAACCTTGTTTTTATAAGCTAAATCTGCAAACTATTTTCATTTATAATGTTGTTAATGAATTTTTTTTTTCTTTTGGATCGCATGATAGCCATTATGCTTGTGGCATTTACTTAAAAGTCCAGAAAATGTCCTAAAGCAACTTATGGTTCTAATACTTGTCATTATTTCTTTAATTAGTGAGAACCTACTGACCTTGCAAAATATAATTTGATCATGTTTATCGATGCTATTGTATATTTCTCAATATATAGTTTATTTCAGACAAAATTTGTTTTCATTAGGAGCCACCTGTGCTATGTTAGATTTTTGTTGCTACTTTGTATTTCAGTGCATATTATCTGTCATTTTTTAGCCTTGTTACAGCAATCATGTGTTAACATTGATATTTTCTAGATAATTGCCCTTTGAAGAGCTAAGAGAAGAAATATGGAACACTTGGTTTTAGCTTGTGGAGGAGAAGCTGTGAATTCTGTAGATGATTTGACCCCCGATTGTCTTGGTTGGGCTGGACTGGATTGGTTATTCTTATGCTATTATTTGCATCTGTAACTTGTTGATTGACACCAAAGGATGATACTTGTATGTCTACTATTTTCTTACAAAATGGGTCTTATTATGTAATGTTTTAAATAATTTTCTTTATATGTGTATTTTGGAACATATTTTTATTTGAAATAAATATATGTTTGTATGTGTGAGATCATTGTTATGTACATGATTAAAATAAATAAATAGCGATTAAAATTTAAAAAAAATAGAAAAAATAATTATGCAATAATTTAGCAACGGATTTGCGACAGAAACTGTTGCTAATGTGTAATATATATAATTAAAGAAATAATTAGCGACAATATTAGCGACTACAATTTCGTCGCTAAATTTTACAATAAATTTAAATTAGCGACGGAATTAGCGACGATAAATGTAGTCGCTAAATATTATTATTATAATTCTAGCGACTATTTATAAATATAAATTAGCGACGGAAAAAAAAATTAGCGACGAAATTTTTCGTCGCTAAATTAGCGACTGATTTTGAATTCCGTCGCTAATATATTAGCGACTGGCCTATTAGCGACTGTTCGTCACGGCGTCGCTAATTTAAATTAGCGACGGAATTTTGTCAATTAGCGACTAAAAATGCCGTCGCTAATTCCCAGTTTTTTTGTAGTGTATGTTAACAGAAATAAAAGAAGAAGTCATTGATTTAAAAACTAGAATGGAAAAAATAGAAAAAGGAAAAGAAAAATCTAAAGAGTATACACAAAAAGGAGTAACAATTAAAACTCACATGTTAACTCTAGAAGAAGGATTAAAATTATACGAAAATAATGAAATAAATGAAGAAGATATGCTAAACTTGACTTATAATTTAGAAAATTTAAAAATGAATACAAATCCAACATCTACACAAACTAAAGTAGAAACAGGAGAATATTCTGAAACAATAAATGAAACTGAAGAAAATATAATGACAGATAATATGGATATAAGAGAATATGAAAGAACAAAAAGAAAATTTTGTCGACAAAAACCAATGTATAATAATTCAAAATTTTCAGTAAAAACATCTGAAACAGAACCTGTTTATCCAAATGAAATATTATTAGATATAGATTACAAAGAAAATATACAGAAAGAAATCGAAAAATGGATAAAAATGAATAATTTAACAATAATATTATATGGATATGATTTGTAGAGAGCAAGTAATTTTTTAATTAGTACATTAACAGGAAATGTAGAAAAGTGGTGGAATGCAATTAGGATAGAAGATAGACAAAATATAAAATATGGATTAAATAATGAAAATTTTATAGCAACTGATACTATAAAAGATCTTTTACAAAGATTTGAATTTGCAATAAAAGGAGAATTTTTAGAAGATCATTCGTTAAACCCTATAGAATCATTAAAGAAATTTGGACAAGAAAATTTATGGAAATTACAAAATTTAATAATATGTAATATGTGTTATTTAAAGCAATATACATGTGAATTTAATAATTATTATTATAATATAGCAAAAGCAGATATATTAAAACGACCAAAAATTAATTTATTAAAACAATCATATATAACAAAATTACCAAAATCATGGGGATTAAAATTATTTAAAGAAATACAAAATAATAATGAAATGTTAGAAGGAACATTAGGAGCTTATCAAACTTTTATATTTCAATGAATAAATGAAATGTGTAATCAAGCATATGAAAATAGAAAAATTAGAAAAGTGATCAATGGAGGATTATGTTGTCCAATTTTAGCCGAACCTACACATTGGGGATGTTATACAAAATCTAAAAAATACAAAAAATATAACAAATATAATATATCAAAAAGAAGAAGTTATAAACCAAAATACAAAAACTTTTATAAAAGAAAGTTTAAACCTTTTAAAAGAAATAAAGTAAACAAAGGAAGATATTTTAGGAAAAATCAAAGATATAGTAAAACAAATCCTAAAACCTGCACTTGTTGGATATGTAAAGAAAATGGACATTATGCAAATGAATGCCCGAAAAGAAAAAATAAAGAAAATCATAAAGTATATAGAATATATGAGGATTTAATAGAACAAAATTATGATCCAATAGAAAATAGTGAAGTATCAGAAAATGAAAGTATATATGAAATAAATTCTCAATATAGTACAAATAATTCTGAATTAGAATTAGAAGGTAAATTAGACTTGGAATATCAATCAGAATCTGAATCTGAAACTGAATTAGAAATCAAAAAATAATCTTGATATAAGAAATGAATTCAGATAATGAAGATCATAAAATTATAGATAACAGTAATATTTTTAGTTATAATAAAACTTTTGATGAAGAAAAGTTTGGTCAATTAAATAATCATAAATTAAATATAAAAGAAGAAGATATATTTAAAAGAAGATGGTTTAATAGATTAATAAAGGCAACTTATATTGCAAAACATTATGAGTCAGCAATAGACATATATCAAGCTAAAGGAAATACTGTAATACCATTAATAAATAAGGAAGAAATAAACAAAGCCTTAGCAAAACTACTAGATAAAAATAAATATAAAAATCTATATTTAGGAGCAATACAAATAATTATTAAAGCACATTTTAGACAAGGAATAGATAGTCCTATTTAACTATTTTGTATGGATGATAGAATATTAAATGATCCAATCGATGCTTTATTAGGAGCAGTATCAGGAAATTTAGTATACAAAAAATTAAAGTTTACAATAATACCAGACTTTTCAGTAAGTTTACAAGATAAAAATATAGATCAAGCGCTTAATTTGTATTATAAATTACATAGGATAATAATGACAAGTGGATCAAAAGTATTTTCAATAACATATAGAACCATATATGCATTTACTACTAGTCATCATAAAAAACTACAGAAAAATAATATACGATTACAAGTAGATATCGATGATACATTTTCAGATTGAATTGAATATATACCACCAAGGCAACTAACACCTTCCAGTATGACAATCTTAGACGAATTAACAATGGATTTAAGACAAAAAAATAAAAATATAGGGATTATACCAAGAATACAACATATAGGAGAAAAATTATTAATATCAACAAGAGAAAGTTCAGAAGAAAGTTTTAAAGAACAGCAATCAAAAGGAAATAATAAAAATCCACTATTAATTGATGAACAAGGCAAAATACATACTCAATCTTGAAGAAGTATAGACTTAAGATCATCATTAAGGGCAAAACAATATTATATTGAAGCTGAATTAGATATTGGAAATTATTAAAAACATTAATTGATACTGGAGCAGCAAAAAGTCACATTACTGAAAGTTTAGTATTCTCTTTTCAAAAATATATATTAGAAGAAAATTATGAATTTCTAGATTATTCAAGAAATAAACATACAATTACACAATTTGTCAAAATAAAGCTTGCTTTTACAGATATTCAAGGAAAAATAGTAATTATACCAATGGAAATAAATATGGATACAATATCATCAATACAAATTCCAATTTTATTGGGATTAGACTTTTTAGAAAATATATCACCCTATAACCTTACTGATGAATATCTTATGTTTAAATATGATGGAACTGAATACAAAATTTCAAGGAATAGAAACTAGTCCCTATAGTATTTATATCAATGTAGAAATTATATACAAAGAATATCATACAGTCTCTTATCATGCTTTCATAGATACAAGATCTGCAATAACCCTAGCTCAACCTCACATCTTTCCAGAAAATTTATGGCAGCAAACTAAAACCTATAAATTAGGCATATATATTACTGAAAATACCACCAAATATGATCTTGTTACAGAAAATGTAATAATTCAAATACAATCACATATTCTTCAAATATCTAGAGTTTTTCAATCTACAACTCATGATTGTGATATTTTATTAGGAAATGATTGGTTATCAAATTATTATCATTTAAGTATAGGATCTCAATATATTCGCTTAACAACACCTTGTAAGCATCGCATTATCTGTCCTCGACTTCAACAAGCCTTTAAATGGAAAACTTCACCATCAATACCTCGCACAGCGAACCGTGGTGAGATCATAGAAAAAGACCCCATTAGGAAAAATGAAGAAACTTAACTTATAAAAAATAATAAAACTCCATAAGAAATTATCTTTTTATTAGAAAAATGTATAGGAACAAATCCTATAGAAAAATGGGAGAAAAATGGTATTTATGATTTAATAAATTTAAAACATAATATACCAATACGTAGCAAAAGAATGTTTTATAATAAAAATGACGAAGAAGAATTTGAAATACAAATAAAATATTTGTTAAATAAAAATTTTATTAGATCTAGCAAAAGTCCTTATAGTAGTCCAGCTTTTATGATCAGAAATCATGCAGAAATAAAATGAAATAAACCTAGAATGGTGATTAATTACAAAAAATTAAAGAAAGCAACAGAATTTGATGGATATTTAATACCCAATAAAGAAATTCTTATAAATAGTATAAAAGGCAAAACGCATGGTATTCTAAATTTGATTGCAAATCAGGATTTTGGCAAATAAAAATGCATCCAAGAAGTATTAAATATACAACTTTTAGTACACCAAGAGGACATTACGAATTGTTAGTTATGCCATTTAGATTATGTAATGCCCCTTAATTATTTCAAAGAAAAATGGATGATATGTTTAAAGATTTAAGAAATTTTT
Source organism: Excoecaria agallocha (assembly GCA_037975025.1). Taxonomy (NCBI): domain Eukaryota; kingdom Viridiplantae; phylum Streptophyta; class Magnoliopsida; order Malpighiales; family Euphorbiaceae; genus Excoecaria; species Excoecaria agallocha. The sequence continues at coordinate 42,963,132 of CM075811.1, forward strand.
GTTTAGCATATATTGATGATATAATTATTTTTAGTGAAAAATTAGAAGAACATTATAAGCATATAAAGCAATTTTTATTAAGGTGTATTAAATATGGTCTTATGTTATCAAAAGAAAAATCAGACATAGCAAAAAGAAAAATAGAATTTTCAGGTTTCACTATATCAAAAGGAGAAATTGAATTACAACCACATATAGCGGAATCTTTAATAAAGTTTTCAAATCAACTAAAAAGTAGAAAGATGGTCCAACAATTCTTAGGACACATCACATATGCCAGCGACTTTATACAAGAGTGCCCTAAAAAGAGAAAAATATTACAAGACAAATTAAAAGGTGATAAGCCATGAATATGGACAGATAGTGACACAAAAGCAGTAAAAGAAATAAAGGAATATTGTAGAAAATTACCAAAGTTACCCTTACCAGAAGAAAATGAAGAATTATTATTGGAAACAGATTCATCGGATGATTATTGGGGAGCAATTTTAAAAAGCAAAGATGGAAAGAAAATATATGGATATGCATCAGGAACATTTAAAAGTTCCGAAAAGAATTATCACAGTAATGAAAAGGAATTATTAGCTGTAAAATATGCTATAGAAAAATTTGAATTAGTTTTAGTACTAAAAAGATTCACAGTTAAAACTGATAATACTCAGGTAAAATCTTTCATTACAAAAAATTATAATGGAAAACTAGCTCAAAGAAGGAAAATGGGATGGCAAGAATATTTTACTAACTTTAATTTTGATATTGAGTATATTTCAGGAAAGGACAATGTATTGGCAGATCTATTGAGCAGACCATTAACTAAAGAAGAAGAATAATCTTTTTCTTGCAGGATTAAAGAAAATGGAAAGAAATTCAAAAAGAGTTGTAAAACTCACTGCAGAGAAAAAGAAAATAATGGAATCTATGAAAAAGGCTATATCTCATCTTCTAGAAATAGATAATGAGATTAGTCAAATTTCAATGAATTATACACAGGCACTTTTGCGTCAAAAGGAAGCAAAGGAAGAAAGCTCGATCTAGTTCTCAAAAAATGACTATTCTTGGTACTACAGCCAAGAAAAAATTAGAACAAGAAATTTCGAGAAATATGATGATCAGACGTTCTGTCCAACATTTGGATGTTCCTGAATCATCACAGGAAGTAAATTCGAGAAATTTGGGAACTTCTTCAATTGGGAATATTAATTCTCAATTGATAACTCCCAGAAATATTTCATTATCATCTTAGCAATGGAATGATGATGAGAGATCTCAATTAAATAATACAAAAATTCGAAAGCAATGGAAAGCAGACTTTTTTAAAGTTCTGCAATATTTAGCAAAGGTTATTAATGCAGTCGGAATTAGTACTATTCTGATCAATGACACATACAACAAAGCAATCATCAAAAAAGGAGCAGATCCAAGAATAGTTCAAAAACTTTATCGTTTTGGACTAATTCATACCATATATCCTAGAGAAAACCTCGAAGAAATTCAGCAACTACCAGCAACCATTAAATCTCAAATTTAGATTTTTAACAGAATTACTAAATTAAATAAAATTTATATTCGTGTTTTTAGCATTATTCCTGAATGGGATGATGTTAAGAATATTGAAATTCCTACAAAAACCTTCATCAGAATGGGCACTACCAGACAAGAACTTATTTATAGATGAACAAAAAACTTTCAATTTACATCCATTAATTCTCAAGAATATGCCAAAAATGAAAATGAAGACTATTGAAGCAAATGTTCGTGGACTAAGAGAAATTTTGACAGATAATAAAAAATATTATACTATTTTTCAAGATAATATTCTTGTTACCAATCTATCAACGGAATGGCACCAGAAATATCTTCTTGAAGGATATCTAGACACAATAATTGAATGCAGCCTACCAATGACAGAAACAACCAAAGAACTTTTCAGAAAGCAGATAAAAACGAAATCTCCAATCGAAAGCAAAAGCTTGCGACAAGGTTTGGTGGAGCTGGACCCCCTCTGAAGAAAATCAAGAAATAATTGAAGAAAGAAGACTGAAATGTAAACGTAAGCAATGATGTAATAGAGTAATAATCGATTGTAATAATGTAATTCAATAATGTAAAGAGGCTAGGTGCAGCCTCTATAAAAACCCATTCAAGTATCCATAATAAGCACGGCTGAAACTCTAAGCTTAAGATTTCCTCTGAAAAGCTTTTAGCCTGCTTATCTTTTGTAATCCTTTTTTTTTTAGAAATGAAATTCTAATTTCAGAAATTTTTCTTTCTAAGTAACCCAAGTACTTAGTATTTTGCAATCCAGTACAAAATATAGAAAATTATTCTCGATATACTAAGAGAGTCAGATTACTCTTATACCGCAAATCCTCATCAGAAAATTCACATGTCTATGACTTTGCTGTTAGCTGAATATTTTTCAGTAGTCTCTCCCGATATTACCAAGCCCGTGTTCAGGTGAAATAGGGCAGAAGGGTACAAAATTGGAGAAGCTCAACTTAACCCAGAACATCAACTGTCTAAAGGTGAACTGTTATCAGAAATCGTTGATAACAGAAGTATAGCAGCATTGAAGGAAGCATAGTGGACCTCTGAAGGAGATTTAAATTTATAACGAAACCCTGATTTCTGTTAGTTATGGTTATAATTTTCAGTTCTATTTTGTATTTTGAACTCTGCATGCTAAAGAACAGGTGAAAAGAAAGAATATTTTTAAAACATGAAATTGTTTAAATCTTTTTCAAAATTTTAATGGAAACATTAAAACAACACTAATCTACAAACAACCATAAATGATATATATAGATATAATCGTCAATTAAAGGAACAATTAAAACAGGAAGAAATATTATATAGTTTTATAACAAATTTTAATCTTATTCCTACATATAATATAGAAGAAAGAGTAGAAAACTTGAAATATATGATTAATTTAAATGAATCAAGAATTCGTATGTTAAAAAAAAAGTAAATAGAATACCTTTAGGATGAATATATTTAATTATTTAAATTCAAAAGATTTAAGTGAAGAAAGAGAAATAAATCAAGTCATTAATGATATGAATATGGTACAAAATAATATAAATCTTAATTTTCAACAAAATTTAGATATAATAGGAGCTACAAATATAGAAAATAATACAAAAACATAAATCATAGATAATTTATACAAAGATAATTTTGTTAAAAATACTATTATATCAGAAATAATAGAAACTTGTCAAGAAATAATTAAATAGAAATATAAATAACACTAATTTTAGAAGAAGAAGAAGAAGAAATTAAGAAGGTATATCGGTTGCAATATAGACCTGCGGGCTACTGGTTTTCAAAGGATAATTTAATTATCATGGTTTTCTGTCACGTACCTTTAAAGAAATAAAAATAAAGATAAAAACAACAATATATATTTTAAGTTAGAATTATTTTAAATTTGCTGTAAACGATTCGAAACGAATTTCGAGCATTAATTGGTATCAGAGCCTTGTTAGTAAGTTTAAAGTATTAGAAATGTCAGATATAGTAGGATTTATCCTTAAAGAAACAATAGATAAAATGTTAAAATCATTTTATGAAATTTCAGGAAAAATAAGATATTATAAAGAAAAAATTAAAAAGACAAAAAATAAATGTTTATATATGGAATTAAATAATAATAGAGAAGATTATAAAATACCCAAGTTACAAGAAATGCATAGAAAAGAAAAATTAATTGCAAAAATTAGAACGATATTAATTACAATTAGAAGTGATCTTAGAAGGCAATAAAGATAAAGAAAAAAATATAGGTATTAAAAGGAAAGTTTGTCATAGATAAAGTCTTTTATCTTAAGCGAAAGAGGTATTTTAAAAAATGAATTGAGAAAAAGTGTATGGGAATGAAAAAATTCCTAAAAGAAAAAGTAAAAAAAGTTGAAACTCTTTTATTCTGTTGACCCAAAAAAGAAATCCCACCTTTGTTTGCAGAACTTCAGAAAGAAGAAAGCAACAAAGGGCAAAAAAAGCAAAAAATTTATTTCATCCATGGAACTATCAAGTGAGGAACAGATTTCGAATGCTGGGATAATAGCATATGAATTAAATCTCGGATGGGTGCATTCAAGCTAGAAACACAGCTCTCCTTTCTTCTTGCCTTTCTATCTCCACTTCTTCGAGTGACAATTGCATAATAGAGGCAAGAAAAGTCCTTGAAATTGCAGAATTAATGGGAATAAAAATTAAAAAGTCAGAGGATGAATTTATTAATGAAGTCAGAAACATTGAGCAAAAATATTTGGATGCTTGGAATGAATCCATCATCGGCATCGATCAACCCTTTGCTTGGGTGGACCAGTAGATTGAAGTTGGGTCTTTTGAACCTATATTCTACTTTTGGGTTTTACTTTATCCTCATATATGTCATTGCTCTCTTGGAATGTAAGAGGATTAAATTCCAGTATCAAGCGAAAAGCTGTGGTCTCTTTAATAAAGAAGAAAGGAATATAAATAGTGTTAATTCAGGAAACTAAGATGAAGTCCCCTTCCTCTTTGAGATCAGATAGATGTGGGGTCGTTAGAGTCACCATGGGGTCTTTCTTGAATCACAGGGGCAGAAGTGGTGGTTTAATCATCACCTGGAAATCAAATTTTTTCACTACAGGCTCATTTATGAAAGGTGTAAAATGGATTGTTGTTAAAGGTACGCAGACCTCTTTTAATTTTGACTTTCTTATTTTTGTTGTTTATGCCCCTTTGAGTGAAAATGCTCAATCTACTCTCTGGAATCAACTTTCTCCATTTGCTACTTCCAATATCTCTGTGATTATTGCTGGTGATTTTAACCCTATTTTATGGTATGAAAAGATGTATAATTCGGTTATGAATAGGAAGGATAAGGTCTTCCTAGATTTTGTAAATTCTAATGGTCTTATAGACCTTCCCCTATTTGGGAAACAATTTACTTAAGGAAACTTTACCTACAGAAGCAAACTATATAAGTTTCTAGTGAATGGAGCTCTACTCACCAATTGTGGTTTTGTTAAACAATTTAGCTTAGCAAAGAGACTCTTTGATCACTACCCCATTTGGTTTCTATTGACCAAAGAAGATTGGGACCCCAAACCATTTTACTTTCTTGATTGCTGGCTTCAAACACCTGATTTTTTAAGTATGATTAAACAGTGGTGGATGAACTGGACTCCCGTAGGGGAGGTCAATTACAACAAAAACTCAAAATTCTTAAAAAAAGGATTCCATCATGGAACAAAACTGATTTTGGTATGGTTGATAAGGCCATTGATCAGCTAGAAAATGAACTAGAAATGATAGATGCCAGCTTGGAAAATGAAGACATTCACCTGGTGATCAAGAACTTCATATGGGAAAAAAGAAAATATGTTATGAACTCGCTGTGGGGCAAGCATAGAATCAAATAAATAATCCTTATGGGGGCAGAAGTTTATAATTAATTGGATAAGAAATGGGGATAAAAATACATTTTTCATCTTTCTGCTTATCTTAGATCATCTGCCAATTGTATTAGTTAGCTGCAAACCCCTCGAGGCCTAATTTTTTTATCAGACCTCCATAAAAAATGAAATTTTCTCTTTTTATGAGGATCTATACATAGAAAAATATGATCTTTGACCTTTGATGGCAACCTCTTTTTTTTAGAAAACTATTTTATCTTTCAATCAGCTTTTTAGAAAGACCTTTTTCTAAAGAGGAAATAAAGAGAATTGTTTGGAGTTATGAAGGATTGAAAGCTCCGAGACCAGATGGTTTTAACTTTAGCTTTATCAAGGTAGCTTGGGGAATTCTAGAATAAAAAATTGTTGATACGGTCCACAGGATTCATCTTACAGGTAAACTACCAAAAGGTATAAATTCCTCCTTCATACCCCTTTTTTCGAAGATTTGGGAGATTCTAATCTAAAAAACTTCATGCACATCAGTCTTATTGGTAGTCTATATAAGATCATTTCAAAACCTCTGGCATTAAGAATTAGGGAGGTTCTAGGGGGAGGTGATTAGTGAAGAACAAGGTGCATTTGTGAAAGGGAGGCAGATATTAGATGGGATTATGGTGGCAAATGAAATTATCACCTCCCTCCAGAAATCGAAGGAAAGTGGATTGCTGCTCAAAATTGATTTCCATAAGGCTTTTGATTATGTGTCTTGGGAGTTCTTAGATCATGTAATGGAGAATATGAACTTTAGCCACACTTGGTGAGCCTGCCACACTTGGTGAGCCTAAATAAAAGAGTGTGTCTCTACTGTCGGAGTAGCTATCCTAATTAATGGCAATCCTTCGAGTGAGATCCACCTATCGCATGCACTCAGGCAAGGAGATCCCTTCTCACCTTTCTTGTTCATTCTTATCACTAAAGTTCTATCAGCTTTGATCAAGAAAGCGAATCAATTGAACCACTTTAAAGGTTTAAAATCAATTCATTATGATCCATCTAAAATTGAAATCACTTATAAATGACCTGGAGATGATCTTGAATGTTAAAAAGGGTGCTAAGGCTTTTTGCTACTATCTCTAAATTGCATATAAAATTTCACAAAAGCTTATTGAGTAGTGTAAATATGCCCCAAAGCCTTGTTAATTGCTATGCTAGCTTGATAAAAAGCCGGATCCAACCACTACCTTGTACTTATATGGGGCTTTTTATTAGAGCAAACCCATGCAGAAAAGACATGTGGAAACCAGTACTGGATAGGTTCTCTTCCAAACTCTCTGGTTGAAAAGGTAGATTTTTCTTCATCGCTGGTAGGTTAATGCTTATTAAAACATCTTTATCTAGCATGCCTTTGTACTATCTCTCACTCTTTAAAATTTTGGTGGGTGTACTCAACCATCTGAAAAGCACAATGAGGAGATTTCTCTAGAGGGGATCAGCGGATGTCAATAAAATTTGCAAGGTTGGATGGAAAATCATAAAAAGCAAAGAGGATTAGGAGTGAGCTCCTTAAGAATTAGAAATTCTTACCTTCTGTTCAAATGGCTCTAGGGACTTGACTCTTCAGATAATTCTCTATGGCAAAGAATCATTAGAAGCAAGTATCATTTGGGCATCTTGGCTTCCCCAAAAGTCTCAAATTCTGGCAAGTTTCCCCTACTTGGAGAGATATTGTTAAGACATAAAAAATCTAATCTTTAGAAAATGGCATTCGGGTAGAAGTTGGAAAAAGCAATAAATTTTTGTTCTGGAACGACTTGTGGATTGGAAATTAATCCTCTTAAAATAAGGTATGCACTCTTCTTCTCTCTAGCTCGGATGGTTCACTCTTTGACCAATCATTACTGGACAGCTCTCAATTGTTTCTATTATCTCTTTTCTACTTGATTTCATTGGCTGATTTTTGGGTTTGTTTGTCTTAATTATTGTAAGCTGTGCTGGGGAGATATTTGTGCAGATTGGGATTGGGATGCTCTATTTTATTACTGATGATGGAATGCAGAAGTTCTTGGTATATCTGATGATTGAGGTTGTCATTGTTTGATTGTAGCCTAGTCTTTTTGGATCTGTAACTTATCCCTTAGTCTGATGTTTGTTAGTTTTGAATTTATATTTCTAGTTGCTGTTGATGTGTAGTTCGGATCTGTTTTATTATTTGGGGCTGTTGTAGCTGTAGGAATTTGTGTGTTCCTCTTTTAATTTGTTTGTACTTTCCTATTATCAATACATTAATTGGATTATTAAAAGAAAGTTTGATTTCGATTTGAACTATAACCATAATGACCCCAAGTGAACGGATTGCTGATGTATTTGTGGCTATCTATATCTACTTCCTCCATAAATTTTTTTCGAGGGACATGTCCATTGGTGATTTTAACACATTGCCTTTGTAAATTTTTGTTAGGGATATATATTGTTGATATTTTGGTCTACATTATTTTAATCAATATATGACATTGTAACTCTTTTATTATATTTGTTAATAATTGTTGACTAATATAATAAAATTCTTTGATTAAATTTTGAGATTTGTCATCATTATGGAAATCATAGTAATGAGAGTTGACAAAATTCTTACAATTTAATTAAAATTTATCCTTGATTGTATGATCATTACATTAATTATCCAATTTTATATATATATATATATATATATATATATATATATATATATATATATATATATATATATATATAGTCTCTTTTGGAATAAGATTATTTTATTAACTAAGTCACATATATAAATAATGCATAGGAAGATATGTTCATTAATTAAACCAACTCAATGAAAAAAATTTTAATCGTTAAAGTTACCCTACACTATCAATAAGATAATGAAAAAATTTTAATGGTTAAAGTTACCATACACTATCAATATAAGAATACCATGATGCATGTAACGATAGAGAATCTATAAATTATCAATAATAGAATAATGTGATACATGTAAAAGTTTAATTTGGCTTGTGATAGTGTATTTATTTCCTTGGTAAATAAGTCCGCAGCAATTGGTATTCTATTTTTGTATATTTCATCTCAATTTGTCCTTGTAACACTTTTTCTCTAACAAAGTGATAATATACCTCTATGTGTTTGACTATTGCATGAAACATCGGATTTTTCATCAGGCATATTGCTGATTGATTATTACAATGTAGCTCCATTACATAGTCTATTGATTGATGGAATTTCACCATTAGTTGTTTTATCCATTCACCTTATTATGCTACCATTGTTGTTGCATGATACTCAGTCTCAGCCATTGACAGAAAAACTATTGGTTATATCCTGCTATACCAAGAGATTATTCTATATTAAATTTTGAACACATGCCTAGTGGTTGATCGTTAAGTATCATGGTCTCCTGCATAGTTAACATCATAGTAACCAAGTACCTTGTATGTGTTTACCTTTTATATAGTAGTCCTAGGTCAAGTGTTCCTTTAATGTACTTGAGTATGCCATCAAACTGCATCAAAGTGAGGTTTTCTTGGATTTGCCACGAATCTACTAGCCACTCTAACAATAGATGTTGTGTCAGGTCATGTTATTGTTAGATAAATCAAACATCCCATAAACTATGGATACATTGTTAAATCTTCTAACTGGTGACCTTCTTCTGAAAGAAGTTTAGCATTCACCTTCATTGGGGTGGAAATTGGTTTGCAGTAAAGCATTATAAACTTGTATAACAAGTCTTTTGTATACTTTTGTTGGCACAAGAATAATCCTTCTTTGACTTATTTTACTTCAACTCCAACGAAATGCTTCAACTCTGCAAGTCCCTTCATCTAGAAGCACACCAAGAGATTACTTCAAATATGTTGAATTTCTTTTTCATTATCACTAGCAATGATAAGATTGTCCATATAGATAATCACTATTGCCAACTTTCCATTCTCATTTTTTGTGAACAAGTTTGAGTCTGGTAGAGCCATTGTGTAGCCACTTTGAATTAAGAATTTAGCAATCTTGCCATACCATGCCCTTAGTGTTTGCTTTAACCCATAAAGGCCTTCTTTAATTTAAACACATAACTTGCATAAGCTTTGGCTTCAAATCCTCGAGAGTGCTCTATATATACTTCTCTGTCCAGTTTTCCATGCAATAAGGTATTTTTTACATCCATTTGCCAAAGTTTCCAAATTTTATTAACTGCAAGGGCAAGCAGGACACGTATTATTATGATCTTTGCTACCCAACTGAACATTCATTATAATCTAGCCCATACTCTTAAAAAATTCCTCATGTAACCAATTGATGAGCCTCGTACCTTTTGATTATTCCGTTATGTCATCTCTTTACTTGAAAACCCACTTGGATGAAATTGGGCTTGCATTCTTGGGTTGTGGCACTAAGTGCCAAGTCTGGTGATCTTTTAATGCTTAAATTTCTTTATCCATTGCTTTCTTCCATTCTAAGCATTATGATGCTTCTTCATAACATGTTGGCTCAAGTACTCATTTTTTCCCCATTAATGCTGCATTTATATGCTTGGGATTCAACATTCTTTTTTCTAGTTGACTTGCATAAATGTGGTTGAAGAATTTTTTGTTCTTCTAGCTCTTCTAATTGACTTGATCTTTCTCCTTTGAGATTTTAACGATGCACTCTAGTTTGCAGGGGGCTTAAACTTGATGATGTGTCATTAGTCTTTACCAACTCATCTATTGGTCTCTTTTTTTCAACTGGCTCTCATGATTTTTCAAGCTCAGACGACTCTTGAACTTTTTCTTATAGCTTTTTCTCTTTTGCTTTACAATTAAGTAGCAAAACTGCTTGTGGTTATCACCATGATGATGCCTCATTGAACACCACATTTCTAGATACATAGCATCAATTTGTTGTTGGATCACAACATCTCTAACTTTTTATTCGCTATCATATCCCATGAATATGCATTGAATGGCCTTTTTATCAAACTTACTCCTCATGTGATCTGGTACAAACATATAGGAAAAATAACTTAAAACTAAAAAATGACTAACTGTGTAACGTCCCAAATCTCGTATCTATTATGTATGGTATCATGTAGTGCATGAATAATTATCTTAGGATAAATTTTGGAATAATCGGAGTTAAATAAGACAGAAAAATTACAAAAAGGATAAAGTTTAAGCGTGTTTAAGACAGGATAATCAAAGGATGGGTGACCCGATAAGCGATTTTGCCTAAGAGTAGCTTATGAAAGTATGTATTAAATGGAGTCCAGTGGTACAATTTGAAAAGAAAATGAGTTTAGATTGACTCTTAAATAGGACAGAGAAGTTTTACTCGATACTATAAAAAGGGTTTTGACTAGAAGTTTGACTGGACTCCGAATGAGTGTAATAATTTTTGAAAATTATTCTGATGGTATACATATGGTAGTAATAACCTAAATAAACTATTTAAGGTGAAAAATAAGTATTCTGACAGTTTCAAAATTTTGAATTTCGGACTGGCTGCACAGGTCATTGAAGCCAAAAGTATATCAAAACGACACTGGAATTAGCCAAAATTTTAACCATATATTCTTGATCCTTCTAGTGTAAGCGAGTACAATTTTGAAGCATTATGATACCGGGAATACTGGTTTCAAAAAATGGGTCGAGAAACTGAGAAAAAGGCGGATTAAGGTTTCGATGGAAGTTTAAAAATAGCAAATGACTTTTAAAAATACCAAACTTTCCAGTTATATATGAAATTTTATGTAGAATATATTGGTGCAAAAGAATAATTTTTCGGTGACACTGAGATCTTTACTTATCGGACTGTCTTGGATAAATCGGACTGAAAATGGACTCCAATTAGCCTAAAAATTTATGTGAAAGTATAATTTATTATTTTAAATGTGATGAAATTAATTAGAAGAGTAGTTTATCAAGGAAAGAGAGAGAAATAATTTTTGTGTGCAAAATGGGCTTGAAACCTTAATTTGGGCTTAGGTTAGGCCAAATTATCTTGATTAAATCAACCAAGCCTATTAACCTAAGTATATATAGACCAAGGAGATTCAGAATTTCTAGAATTCTCTGCAAAATTCATCGTCCCTCTTGAGTTTTCTCCTTGTCCAAATTTTCTCTTCCATTTATTCTTAGTATTTCTTCAATTTTCTTCAAGTCTCTCTCCAAATCCAAGCTCTTCTATAATATTTCAACCTCTCTACAATTATATGGCAAATCTTTAATATGGGTGATAAAAGTGGGAGAAACCAATGGTTAAAAATCTAGGTATCAAAGTTGAGGTAAGTGAATTTATAGTTTTTAATTTAGATCAAAGGTTCTAGCGAGTAATTTGATAGGTGTAGATTATATTTATGTAGTTGTATTGAATTATAAGGGCAAGAAAATGATGGTTACATGCCTTGGTGAATTTGGCCATGATAATAAAAAGGGAAGAAAGAGTTCTCAAGGAGAAAGATGGAGAAAGTGAAGATTAGGATGTGAAGGACATGAATTCAAGTAAGTGGATACAAACGACACCTTATTTCATTTAATTTATGAATTTTAGTATAAATTTACATTATGTAAGTAAGAAAAAAACATAAAATAAGAAATAATGTGAAATAATTTAAGACTATGTAATAAAATGATGAATGGGTATGAAATAATCATGGAGTTAAGTAGAAATTAATTGTTAAGTAGGGAAAAGAGTAGAGGTTGTATGGTACCCTAGGCTAAATAAAGTGGTATTTGATGATAATTAGAAAATTATTCATAAATGGAATAATATTTCAAGGAGTAAATATATATTATATATGGTTCAATTGAGCTATAAATGACATGTAATTATAATAGTTAGTATAAAAATTATATTATACAATTATACATAATTGCATAAGCTTATGAAATAAATTAGTATAACATGAAATAAGTTTGGAATAAGTTATTAGGGACTTAATAATGTGAATAAAATAATTTGTAAAGGAAGAATCCTATGGGGACTAAATAGGGTTCCTAGATTTGACTTAGAGTAATTTAAGGTTAAATGATGAAAATTCTGAGAATTGATCATTATAGTGTATTATAAGGATGATAGAATTCATTCGAATGAAAAATAATAAATGTGCTTAATTGTGTAGTAGTTATATAATGGTGAAAGTAATTAAACTTAAGAGTTTCCATACAAAATTGGAAAATTTCACCATATACTGGTTTAAATGGGTATAATGCTATTTATGGCATGATATTAAAAGATGAAATAATTTGGAAAGGAACTACACTAAGTGGCCGAATGATGTATGCAAAGCAAATGATATGTTTGTCATATTTTCATGGTATTAAATATTGATATGAAAACTCGATGATTAATGAGTTCTTATGAATGCAAATGAGACATAAAGTGACTAATGTGATATGATAAAAATAAATGATAGCAGAAAAATGTAATGATATATGAAAATTAATTATGTCCTTAGTATTCAGTGGGTTAACCAGGATTTTAGAATAGTATGACTAGCCATAGAGGCACTTACCCCACGGTATTACTGTTACTATTACTGTCATTGTACTAAATTCATTGTTTAGTCGGCTGATTATAATACTATACTGGAGCATGGTATCGTACCCTAGCTGTATGGTCCCTCTAGCATGTTGGATTTACTGTTTCGTTTATCCAGTTTGTGTGTTTCTACTGTCGATAACTAGGGGCAAAGTGGTAACTATATTTGTGAACAAGATTAAAAGAGCAATTATAATATTAATAAGATCATAAATGTTTATAAACAGTAAATTAAATGGAAAATGAGGATAATACGTTAAGCGGGGGCAAAATGATAATTATGTAAGAAAATGGGAATTGAAAGTGCAAAATAAGTAAAAAGAATATCGTATAGCTAATTGGGTTAGAAAATAAATAAAAAATTCAAGTGGATTAGTAAGGACAAAATCGTAATTATGTAAAGAAACAAGGACCAAAAAGTAAATTATGTAAAAAGAAAAGGTTACACAAAAATTTAAAAAAAATGTTATAGTAGATAAAGAAATTAAATTAAGTGAATAGGTGAAAAAAGGGTAAAATCGTATATAAATATAAGTGCAGGAACCAAACTGTAATTTGCCACCTTGAGAAGATTTTAAGGGACCAAAATACAATTTACGCATTTAAATTTAAGTAAAAGTCAAAGAAAGACAAATTGATCAAAGTTGAGATCAATTTGGTCAAAATAAGATAAAAGTCAAATACTAAGGGATTAAAATGGAATTTGTGCCTATAGATTAAATTGCAAGTTAAAAGAAGTCAAATGGATCAAAATTTAAGTTAATGTGATTGAAAATCAAGAAAAGTCAACCTTAGGAACTTAATTGCAATTCTTCACAAACTTTTGTAAATAATTTGAAATGAGAAGGAAAAAGAAATTTATTTAATCAAAACTGAAATTTATTAGTGTGAAATAAAATACAAAGAAATGATAAGGACCGAATTGAATTTTTCCATCAAAGTAAATAAAATAAAATAAATAGGTGAAATTAAATATGAAAAACAAATATAAAGGAAATTGGGTCAAATGTGGAAAATAATTAACAGTGATTTGGAATAAATTTCAAGTTCAGGGATCAAATAGTAAAATTTAGGAATTGAAATTTAAACGAAAAAATAAATTCATAAATTATCTGGTATAAAAGAATGATGATGAAATGTGAAATAAATAAAGTCAAACGGGATGAATAAATATTCAGGGATTTAATGGTATTGTGTCGTGAAATTATAAAATATATATATACATATATTGGTAAATGAAGTTTAAATATGAGAATTGATTAAGGAAAAGGGAATCCAAAATTTTAAATAACAATGCATATGAGAAACTACAAATTTAGGGGCCAGATGGTGAAATTCTGAAAATAAAATCAATGATAAGAATTAAGTAAATTTAGTTTAAATAAGATAGATTATAATTGATTCAAAAATAAAGAAAGATTTAAAGAATAAAATTGTAACTCTGAAAAATTGAAATGAAAAGAAAAGACCAGTGTGACTATAACAAAAAAAAATAGATAATAACTTAGCAGTATACAAAGACTAAGTGACATATGGGGAAATAAAACTAAATTTAAAGACTATGTAAAAAGAAAATGGAAGGAAAAATTTAAGAAGGATAGAACTATAGGAAAATTGAGAAAATAACAAAGTGTTAAGTAATCAGTAAATAAAAAAATTTTACACAGATATTGAAGTTAAATTATATAATTAAACATATACACTAAGACAAATTACTGTTAATATAATAAATTGTAGTAAGCATAGATCAATTAAATAGTTATGTTAAAGATATGAAAATCAGTGAAAAATTTAGAACTATGTGTGTAAAAGATATGGAATGCGAAACAATATCACTGTTAAAGATTAAGTAATGCCAGAATCGTAGAAAAAAAACTAAATATGTACATGGGTATATAAGTACTGTGAATGAAGTGATATTTCCAATAAAATATCTATCTATACATATAAATAAGAAGTTAAATAAGGTAATAATTACAACCGAATAATAAAATAAAAAGTTATCTAAATAAAATTTTGTGTAGTTGTATCCACCACTAGGCAACAGTGTTGCTTAGCATGCGGTTTTTAACTGTGCACAGGAATATAAAATTTGGAGACGCGAAGAAGAAAGATCGAAAGGCATGTACATACAGATAATTGGGATCGCATAAGTTGAGACAGCTTGGTTTGTAGTTAGTGTCTAGGATTTAAGAATTATAGTTATTATTGTATAAATAAATATTGTTATGATTACTAGTATATGTGTATGTGAATGATACGTGATTGATTGAATATTAACTCTATAAAATATATGGGAATTATGGATGAGTGTAGGGTGTTACATTTAATGGTATCAGAGCTCGGTTTAGGCGATCTTAAGATCGGAGTGGGTGTATAGGAACAAAGGATTGTTACAAGTAACTTATGTACATGCCATGTGGAATGAGTGAACTCAAAAGGGCAGTTTACCGCTACCCATCCCTTCAGATATCTTAGGTGATAGTTGTAACTTCTAGTTGCAAACAAATGGGCAAGATAGTGACTGAGAATGAGAATTGGACTCTTAGCTACTTCAATAATTTATGAGGTAATATTTCTTGAGTAATTTTATTAACTAGCCAATATACACTGCCACTAGTATTATGCATCAGCCATCTATGCATCCATTTGTGTTTCTATCTATGCATAGACATGCAAAATACATACATACAATCATGTAATCACATGCCCTACAGTAAATATATGCATTTGTCATTACACGGTCATTCATTTACATGCCTTACATTCAGTATGGTCAGTGGTGAGATTGTTATACTAGCGAGGGGTTATAACTGAAACCCAGTATAGATTTGGTCAGTTACGTTAAGGAAAGGCCACGTGAAGATAAAAGAGATGCTTGATTTATATTAGTTATTAAACCAATTATAAGTGGACAATAACCGTGGACTTTCTCTTATTAAAAGAGGATATGTTTACTAAATGATATGCCAGATAAAGGAAATATTTTGATAAAGTTTATAAACAGGTTGTGCATTCAGATATTGATGTATCATACTGCTTGCCCTAGCAAGAAGAAGTCAAACATCAGAGTTGAGCAACGGAAGTAAGGATGAACTAGAGCTAAGAAGAGTAGTGTAGCCAATGAAAATTTGTTAAAAAGGTTAAAGGAAGTTCAGCTATCATTAGATAAAAGATCTGTTAATTGAAGAAAGATTATTGATAACTCAGGTATGAGAAGCAAATAGTTAAATGAAAGACATATGTTATATTGAAGGGCTTTGAACACATCATGACATGGAGAAAAAAATTTTGGAAATTTGAGGAATCATGATATAGTAGTAATTACAGTTTTTCCATTCAGATAAATTTCGAGGATGAAATTTTATTCAGTGGGAGAGTACTATAATGCCCCAAATCTTGCATCTATTATGTACGGTATGAATTAGTGCATGATATAATTATCCTGGGATAAATTTTGAAAAAATCGAAGTTAAATAAAACTGGAAAATTGGAAAATGGGTAAAGGTTAAGAGTGCTCAGGCTGGGGTAATCCGATGATGGGTGATCCGGCAGGCGGTTTTACCTAAGAGTAGCTTATGAAATTAATTATTAAATGGAGTCTTGTGGTACAATTTGAGAAAAAAACGAGCTTAGATTGACCCTTAAACAGGACAAAAAAGTTTTACTCCGTACTGTAAAAAGGGTTGATCAGAAGTTTGACTGGACTCTGAATGAGTGTGCCGACTTTTGAAAATTATTCTAATGGCATACATATGTTAGTAATAACCTAAATAAACTATTTAATGTGAAAAATAAGTATTCTGACAGTTTTGGGATTTCGAATTTTGGACTGGCTGAACAGGCCACCGAAGTCAGAAGTATATCAAAACGATGTTGGAATTAGCCAAAATTTTAACCATATGCTCCTGATCCTTCTAATGCATGTAGAGTAAATTTTTGAAGCATTCTGATATTGGAATGACTTCTAAAAATCACCATACTTTCCAGTTTTACATGAAATTTTATGTAGAATATATTGATACGAAAGAATAAATTTTTGGTAACACCGAGATTTTTGCTTATCTAATTGCCTTGGATAAATTGGACTAAAAATGAACTCTGATTGGCCTAAAACTTTACGTGGAGTTATAATTTATTATTTTAAGTGTAATGAAATTAATTAGAAGAGTATGTGAGCATGGAAAGAGAGAGAAATAATTTTTGTGTGCAAAATGGGCTTGAAACCTTAATTTGGGCTTAGGCTAGGCCCAATTACCTTGATTAAACCAACCAAGCCCATTAGCCTGAGTATATATAGACTAAGGAGCTTCAGAATTTCTAGAAATTTCTGCAAACTTCACCGTCCCTCTTGAGTTTTCTCCTTGGCCAAATTTTCTCTTCCATTTCTCCTTAGTCTTTCTTTAATTTTCTTCAAGTCTCTCTCTATATCCAAGCTCCTCTATAATATTTCAGCCTCTCTACAGCTATATGGAATCTTTTAATCTTTAATATGGGTGATAAAAGTGGGAGAAACCAAGGATTAAAGTCTAGGTATCAAAGTTGAGGTAAGTGAATTTAGAGTTTTTAATTTAGATCAAAGGTTCTGGTGAGTAATTTGGTAGGTGTAGATTATATTTATGTAGTTGTGTTGAATTATGAGGCCACGAAAATGATGGTTACATGCCTTGGTGAATTCGGCCATTATAATAAAAAGGGAAGAAAGAGTTCTCAAGGAGAAAGATGGAGAAAGTGAAGATTAGGATGTGGAGGACATGAATTCAAGTAAATGGATACAAACTACACCTTATTTCATTTAATTTGTGAATTTTAGTATAAATTTACATTATGTAAGTAAGAAAAAAAAACTAAGAAATAATGTGAAATAATTTAAGAGTATGTAATAAAATGATGAATGGGTGTGAAATAATCATGGAGTTAAGTAGAAATTAATTTTTAAGTGGGAAAAAAAGTGGAGTCCGTATGGTACCCTAGGTTAAATAAAGTGGTATTTGATGATAATTAGAAAATTATTCGTAAATGGAATAATATTTCAAGGAGTAAATATATATCATGGTTCAATTGAGCTGTAAATGACATGTAATTATAATAGTTAGTATAAAAATTATATTATACAATTATACATAATTGCATAAGCTTATGAAATAAATTAGTATAACATGAAATAAGGATGGAATAAGTTATTAGGGACTTAATAATGTGAAGAAAACAATTTGTAAAGGAAGAATCCTATGGGGACCGAATAGGGTTCCTAGAATTAATTTAGAGTAATTTAAGGTTAAATGATGAAAATGATGAGAATTGATCATTATAATGTATTATAAGGATGGTAGAATTCATTCAAATAAAAAATAATAAATGTGTTTAATTATGTTGTAGTTACATAATGGTGAAAGTAATTAAACTTAAGAGTTTCCATGCATAATTGGCATATTTCACCATATAACAATTTAAAATGGGTATAATGCTATTTATGGCATGATATTAAAAGATGAAATAATTTGGAAAGGAACTACACTATAAATGGCCGAATGATGTATGTAAAGCAAATGATATATTTATTTTATTTTCATGGTATTAAATATTGATGTGAGAAATCGATGATTAATGAGTTCCAATGAATGCAAATGAGACATAAAGTGACTAATGTGATATGATAAAAATAAATGATAGCGGAAAAATGCAATGATATATGAAAATTAATTATGCCCTTAGTATTCAGTGGGTTAACCAAGATTTTAGGATAGTATGACTAGCCATAGGGATACTTACCCCACAGTATTACTGTTACTATTACTATCACTGTATTGAATTTATTATTTAGACAGCTTATTATAATAATGTATTGGAGCATGGTATCGAACCCTAGCTGTATGGTCCCTCCACTATACTGGATTTACTATTCCATTTATCCAGTTCGTGGTGTTTCTATTGTCGATAACTAGGGGCAAATGGAATTTGGTCAAAATAAGATAAATGTCAAATACTAAGGGACTAAAATGGAATTTGTGCCTATAGATTAAATTTGAAGTTAAAGGAAGTCAAATGGGTCAAAATTTAAGTTAATGTGATTGAAAATCAAGAAAAGTCAACCTTAGGGACTTAATTGCATTTCTTCACAAACTTTTGTAAATAATTTGAAATGAGAAGGAAAAAGAAATTTATTTTATCAAAACTGAAATTTATTAGTGTGAAATAAAATACCAAGAAATGATAAGGACCAAATTGAATTTTTTCATCAAAGTGGAAAAAATAAAATAAAATAGGTGAAATTAAATATGAAAAACAAATATAAAAGAAATTGAGTCAAATGTGGAAAATAATTAACAGTGATTTGGAATAAATTTCAAGTTCAGTGACCAAATAGTAAAATTTAGGAAATGAAATTTAAATGAGAAAATAAATTCATAAATTATCTAATATAAAAGAATGATGAGGAAATGTGATTGTGAAATAAATAAAGTCAAACGGGATGAGCAAAGATTTAGGAATTTAATGGTACTATGTCGTGAAAGTGTGTGTGTGTGTGTATATTGGTAAATGAAGTTTAAATATGAGAATTGATTAAGAAAAAGGGAATCCAAAATTTTAAATAACAATGCTTATGAGAAACTACAAATTCAGGGG
Source organism: Excoecaria agallocha (assembly GCA_037975025.1). Classification (NCBI taxonomy): domain Eukaryota; kingdom Viridiplantae; phylum Streptophyta; class Magnoliopsida; order Malpighiales; family Euphorbiaceae; genus Excoecaria; species Excoecaria agallocha. The sequence continues at coordinate 42,982,685 of CM075811.1, forward strand.
CCAGATGGTGAAATTATGAAAATGAAATCGAATGAGAAGAATTTAAGTAAATCTAGTATAAATAAGATAGATTATAATTGATTCAAAAATCAAGAAAGATTTAATGAATAAAATTGTAACTTGAAAAATTGAAATGAAAAGAAAAGACCAGTGTGACTAGAAAAAAAAAAGCTAAGAACTTAGTAGTTTACAAAGCCTAAATGACATATGAGGAAATAAAATTGAATTTAAAGACTACATAAAAAGGAAACGGAAGGAAAAATTTAAGGACTGAATTATAGGAAAATTGAGAAAATAATAAAGTGTTAAGTAATCAATAAATAAAGAAATTTTATACAGATATTGAAGTTAAATTATATAATTAAATATATAAACTAAGACGAATTGTTGTTAATATAATAAATTGTAGTAAGAAGAGATCAATAAAATAGTTATGTTAAAGATATGATAATCGTTGAAAAATTTAGAACTATGTGTGTAAAAGATATGGAATGCAAAACAGTATCACTGTTAAAGATCAAGTAATGCCAGAATCGGGGGAAAAAACTAAATATGTACATAGGTATATAAGTACTGTGAATAAAGTAGTATTTCTAATAAAATATCTATCTATACATATAAATAAGAAGTTAAATAAGGTAAGAATTACAACCGAATAATAAAATAAAAAATCATCTGAATGAAATTTTGTATAGTTGTATCCACCACTAGGCAACAATGTTGCTTAACGTTCGGTTTTTTACTGCACATAGGAACAGAAAATTTGGAAACGCGAAAAAAAAAAGATCGAAAGGCATGTACATACAGACAGTTGGGATGGCATAAGCTGAGGCAGCTCAGTTTGTAGTTAGTGTTTGGTATTTAAAAATTATAGTCAATATTGTATAAATAAATAATGTTATGATTACTAGTATATGTGTATGTGAATGGCATGTGATTGATTGAATATTAACTCTGTAAAATATATGGGAATTATGGATGAGTGTAGGGTGTTACAAACTGTGGGTTTTAATATTCCACAGCTTTTCAAATGGTAAGATAAACTACAACCGAGCTTGGGTAAATTTATTGATAACATGGGTTGTTGTCTTCATACACTCGACCTAAAATCTAGGTGCTACGCTATTGGCATGTAACATGTTTCTGTATATTTTTACCAAGGGGCTATTCTTCCTTTCAGCAATCCCATTCTGTTGTGGGGTGCTCGAAAAATTGAACTGCATACGTATTTTATTTTCTCGTAAGTAGTTGAAAAACTCTTTGGATGTGTACTCTCACACATTGTCTGTACAAAGGCATAATATTCCTCTCCCTACTTCTTTTTCCATTCTTTCCTTGAACTCCTTAAATTTGATCAATGCCTTGGTTCATTTCATAAAGTCAACCCAGACATACCTTGAATAATTGTCAATAAAAGTGATCATGTATAGAAATCCATTAATGGATGGTTGCTTCACCAGTCTAAAAACATGAGAATGGATCAACTCAAGCAGTATCTTGGCTTTGTATGTTGATTCTCTGTAGGGAAGTCGATGTGCTTTTCATTATTGGCATCTAGCACATATTGTATCATCACGAACATCAAGCCAAGGAAGACCTTTAAGCAAGAACTTCTTCATTATTACCTTTAGCTTGTGATAACTCACATGCCCAAGCTTTGTATGCAAATAATTAGGTGTTCTATTTTTTTCTTATCTTATTTACATATGCCATTTGTGCAGTCATAATATGGACAACCTCTAAGCATCGCCCTTCCATGATGTGTGTACTTGTTAGCTTCAAATTTCCATACACCTTTACATCTTTTGGACTGCACATTGTATACTTTTCTGACGATGTGAGCTGTGAAACAGAGAGTAAATTTTTCTTCATACCTAGCACATGGTAGACAATGCTCAACTTTACCTTGTGAGGATTGTATTAAGGCACTATTATAGTCTAGCGATGTAAGTGATTGGTAGCTTCTAATTATTGTTGTGACCATGACCTGTCCTTCATTATATGCTACTAGATTTGTCAATTCGTCCTTATCTCCTGTCATACGATTAGAGCATCCAAAATCAATGATCCTGTCATCACTGTAGTTAATTAGCTCATCCATCATTTTTATGAATGCAAATTTTTCCATTAGCTCAGCCATGCAAGAAGTTGCATTCTCTTTTACTGCTATAGATGTTTAAAGATCCCATTCTTCTTCACTATCTTTATCATTATGTGTGGAAGTTACAACATTGCCTTTAACTCTTTTGAATCGGCAATCCCTAGCGAAGTGTTCTTTCTTACCAATGTTATAGCTTTGGTTGTTCTACCGTTGGTACTCTTTATCTTTATTATTTTGGACCTGCTGAGTTCCCCTTTGTTGAGAAAATATTCTTTCTTTGTTTTTCCATCGACCATCCTATGACTTTTGGATTATTATCACCATGTCCTGTAACAATTTTCCTTTTTCCTTTATATACCCTTTGCTTACTAAATAATGCTCCCCATCCTTCAATATGGCTTTAGACATTTGATTATCTAAGGTTTCTTGATTGACAAAAATATTTTCCAACTCTTTAAGGGTTGGTTCTTTAGCCAACTACGAATTGCAGTGACTATGGCATAATATTCTGGTCATAAGCCATGAATAATGATTCTCCTCATTTTAGTCTCTATAATCTCATTTTAAGGATCTAATTAATTTTGAAATTTCTTCGCAAAGAGCTTTAACTTTTGTGAAATATTTGCTTACTGTCATATTTTGTTGCAAAATCGATAGGAGCTCATTTTCTAACCATTGAAACTTTGCATCATTCGCCCTAGTGAACAGTGTTGCTAGACTATCCCGAGCCTCCTTAAGTGGTTTTGCATCCTCGATGCGATGTAGTAGGTCAGCCTCAATTGTCACAGATAGTAGATACATAGTTTTGCCAACTTTCATCTTCCATTTTTTTTAACTCTACTACCTCCGTGAGTGGTGTGGTATTGTCACCATTAAGAATACTTCGTCAATCTAATCCAAGCAAGTAGTATTGCATTCACAAACTCCAATAATTATAATTAGAGCTATTAAAATTTTCAATAGTATTTGCTAAACTCATAATTTCTGCTACTATAATTTGGTAATGCCCAACACTTAACCAAATTAATTTGGTTCCAGACTACCTAGATTTAGAGTCCTTGACTGTAAATAGGCAAAATTTTTATAGTGTCAATCTTTGACAAAGGCTTCTCGCACCACGATAATTGATGGCTTGATACTATGATTCAGTCGTAGATCAATCTGACTTCGATATTACTTATTAAATTTTATTTAAACAAGTGGACGATCAAATTGCAAAAGAATGGAATTTAATACTTTATCCAAAAACTTTTAGAAAATGCACACCACTCACAATTTACTCACCCACTTAGTGCACGCACAATTTACACTTTTAATTGTTTTTTCCACACAAACACACCACGTTATGGAGTTTGGCTCCTTTTATACATTTCTTAAGTCGGTTGTTAACCGAGCATTTCCATAATATTCTAGATAATCTTATTATAGAATTAGAGGCAGCAAAATTGACTCAAACCCAAAATTCAACCCAAATTCATAAAAAAAAATTGATCCAAAACCAACCCAATCCAAACAAATATCTATCATATCAACCCAAAACTGACCTATTTTATTTTTCAATCCAACCCAATTCAATACCTATTGGATCAACCCAAAATTGATGCATTTTATTTTTCAACCCATTGGATCTGTTCAAAATTCTCTTTCTTCTCCCTTTTTATCTTGAGGCAGTATGTCTACCCATCAATCATAGATGTATGTTGGGTATGTCATTTTTCTATTTAAAATTAATGGCAAATGTTATAGCTTGATTTTAAGTAGATTTGTTGACCTAGGTATTATGCCCTCCAGATTTTAACCTGCCCATAAAAAATAGTGATTTATGCTACATATGGTAAATCAAATACTAGAGTAGAAATAATATACAGTGAAAATTGAAATTCTTCTTTGAAGTCTTAGCTTGCCCTCTGATGATGTTCCGCCATATAAATCCATCATAAAGATGCCGCCTTTTTTGGACAAAGCATTGACTACATGCTTGAAATACAAAACCAGATCTGCTCTTTTGTGGAGACAGTAGCAGCTATAGTTAAAAGCGCACACAATGTCTCTTGAAGGTAACGGTAAGTTTCCAAAATTACCCAACAATTTCTCCCTCTTCTCACTTGTTTCATAGGCCATCTTGGCTGGTTTTCTTTCCAACTTGTTGATATCTAGAAGAAGCTGCAACATTCGCAAGTCATTAATGGATGAACAAAATTATTTTGTAGCAAATGGGGCATTGAAATTAATTAATAATTTTTTTTTAATAATTTACATTAAATTCATGTGTCAATTCAAATTTATTCAACCCATTTGGATATTGATCCATTTATGATGTATATTTTTTGACTCATTAGTGATCCAACCTATTAGTTATCCATCCATTAATGACCCAACATGCCCATTTGCCAGCTCTAGTTCTCTTGCACCTTTACTCAAATCCATTTATAAATTTATACAGAAATATTTTTTTCCAATGTGATTTTTATATACTAAATTTTAATTATTCAAGGGTTAATTAATTGTTTAGTTTTTATTTATTTTTAATATAAATGACTTAAGAGTCAATTTTATCCACAAAGAATTTATGGATCATATAACCAAATAGTAATAAAAAAATTTATTTTCATAAAAATACATGAATTTTGAATGTATAGCTTATAAAGCCATTTTGTTAGAATTCAAAAGGCCAACAAAAAAATCCAGCTGGCATGCCATATAATCAAGGGCCTTTGATTATGACATGGCAATCTAGTAATCTGCCATGTGTGACACGTGTACAAATTAGATATTTTTGGATAATATGACATAGGTGATGTGGCAATCTATACACATGGTAAATGACTAGATTACCTTGTCATACCTTTTGACGATATAGCATGCCAACTAGCAATACAAAAAAATTGTTAATTCACAACGGCAAATTCCATCGCTAATGGTTTTTAGCAACCAGACGATGAACAATAGCAAAAAGCTCAGTCGCTAATTTATTTTTGATGAAATCATAAAACAGTTTCTAATTTTGCGACGGTAAAAACAGTCGCGAAAAGGGATATTACCATCGTTAAATGAATTTTAATTTAGTCGTCATAAATATAATATTAATTATTAGCGACAAATATCCATCTCACAATCCGTCGCTAATATGGATTGCGTCAACTTTTAATTTATTGCATATTAGCGACACATTATTGTCGCGAATCCGTCGCAAAATTAACATAAATTAATTTTTAATTTTGTATTTATTAATTTACTGCCTATATAATCAACATATTAATTTATTGTATGCAGAATCATAATTTATATAATTTAATTTCTGTAAATAAAAATTCTCCAATACTATTAATTTAAAAAATATAATATTACACAGGTGCATTAAATTGCATAATATTTAAAAAATTAAACCAAACAAAAAACACACAAAAACTAAATAATGTACTATTGCACTTGCAACTATATAAGATATGTGTTTCCAAACAATTCTGTGCTACGTAGTATTGATAGTTAAGGGCATACCTAATTATACATATAGGCTGCTATCTCCAACTGTCTTTCTTTTAATCCAATAGCTCTTTTTGACTTTATCATCTCTATCCATTCACTTTCACGTCCAATGATTTACCCATGCTTTCCTTTTTTTACAAATATACACAGTAAGAATATGCAAGCAACAAGACAAAACATATATAATTATAGTATTTTTTACATTAATTTTGATTCAATCTTACTGGTTTAGGATTTAATATATGAGAAAGTGTTAATCAAGTTTTAATTAATAGTAGATGATTTTCACTTAATTAAGAAATCATGTTCATACCATGAATATATATATATATATATATATATATATATATATATATATATATATATATATATATATATATATATATATATATATATATATGACTTGGAAAAAAAATATTATAGATTTAGCATTATTAAATAGGGTTCATGTGAATCTCATGAAATATTTCTCCCTGTTGAAATTACCTATCTCAAAACTCTTTGATTACCTATTTTTATTGGTAAACCACAAATAATTTCCATATATATATATATATATATATATATATATATATATATATATATATATATATATATATATATATATATATATATATATATATATATATTCCCTAACATTATGAAGTTTTATTTAAACTAACAAGGAAATTCCAAGAAATTACTAATTTCTAAATTTAACAGTTTTAATATATTCCCTTCTTGTCTGCTTTGATAACAAGAGCCGAACTATTGCATATCAATAATTTACCCATGAATGGACAATTATCTACTTATCATTTAAATAGGGTAAGTTTTATAATAGAAATCAAACATAAATTTTTAGAGAATTAATGATTTTGATCTAACATAAAAGATCTGCCACCATATTATAACAGTTTCGATAGACTTCCTCACTCAAAACACTAGGAAATGCAAAATATAAAATTTGCCAACGTAGGAAGCAAAATTCTAGGCAAGTAAACCTGGCAAAATTGACCCAAACCCATGGATCGACCTAAATTTACCCAAAAAAATTGACCCAAATCCAACCCAATCTATATAAATACCCATTGGATCAACCCAAAATTGATCCATTTTATTTTACAATCCAACCCAACCCAACCCAATACCAATTGGATCAATTCAAAATTAATCAATTATATTTTTCAACCCATTGGGTCATTATCCAATGGGTTTATATAAAATCCTTTACTTCATTGTTTTGTAGGTTTTCTTAATTTGCATTGTGTAACCTCAGCCACGAAAAGCCTAAATCGCTCTCCTTTCCTCCTCTGCCTATCACCGCCCTCCGTCGCCACCGACTTTCGCCTGTCGCCGCCACCAGTCGTCAGCATCATACGGTGGTTGCCTCTGCTTCCGTTCTTTGCTTCCAGGTGAGTTCTAGTGATGGAACCATTTGCTAATGCTGATAAATCCAAGGATAATCATCATCGTCATCTCAATCATAACAGTGATGAGAATGTCTAGACCTCAATTATTATATTTATGTTCTTTTTCTCTGTTTCTTTCATGTGTTTATATGTCTTGATTTGTAAGTTCTATCAATACGATGTTCATATTTTAACTACATAATGGAGATATAGGCTTTACTTTCTTTGTAATTTCTGCACTGCCTTTTTCCCCTTGCCTTTCTTTTTAAAGTTAAATTGTTTTATGAGTTGGGAATTTCTTCTTCTTCATGTGGGTTCTGTTTGGCATTGATTTTCTCAGCTGGGAAAGGTTTATTCGGAGAGAAAATCTGAGTATTTGAAGAAGAAAAAGAGTTGGATTTGAGTTTTTGAAATCGGGTTTCTAAATGAGAAACTCGATATGCACTTTCAGCCCAGTTTTTGAAATCGGAATTTTACAGACCTTGATACCAATAGATTAACTTATTATTTTTATTTTGTTAGATTAATTTTTACTATTTGTAATTGTATATTCAATATTTATACATATTTTTATTTTTTAAGTAAAATTAAATTATTAATGAAATATTCTATTTTTTATATTTTAACTTATTATTTATATTATATTTTCAATTGAATTTTATTGTTACCGAATTTATTATTTAATTAATAATTAATTTTAAACTAATTTATATTAAATTCATGGGTCGACCCAAATCAATCCAACCCATTTATGATCCATATCTTTTGACTCATTAGTGATCCATCCATTAATGATCCAACCCAAACCCATTCAACCTGTCTATTTGCCACCTCTATAGGCAAGTATATTATAAGCTCCAAACATCACGAAGAAAGATAAACACTATCTAATACCGTGCATAATAAATTAAGATCTAATGGTCTTGATTACATGACTCAGCGATTTAGTACACGTACCCAGCAGAATTTTAATAGGAAGGTCACCATTAATGTATAGTTTTAAAAGTCTGTGGATAGCAGTAGGAAAACAAAACTTTTTTTGTTTGGTTCAGGTGCCATAAGAATATATACTTAATTAGTTAAAAACGGCTTTTATACCTTTCCATCAAGGGAGCTTTTAATTAAACCCAAATACGAATTATGTAAACTGTATTACACGATTTGGGAAGTTTTTATAATATTATTAATTAATAACCCATTGCTTTTGCTATAAAATAGATTAAGCATTATATGTTTCCTGCCTTGCAAGATAATTAGCACAAACTAACGATATTTTCCTATGAAAATTATAATAAAATGCCCAACGTTATTGGGAAATCGGATGCGTTTTAGATGATCAACTGTGTAAACAATTTGGATCAGAGAAATTTAGCCGATTGAAAACAAATATCCAGCATATACTTTTTTTTTTCATAAAAATGCAAATTGGAAAGCTTATAAAATTGCTCAATTTGTTAAAAATTGCAATGGTACCGCCAGTTACTCTAAGATCATAAAAAAAAAGAATCAACATGTGACCCAATCTTTTTCATTTACGATCTAATTCATTTTGATCCATCAGTTTATTGGGCCTAATAAAAAAATAAAGAAAAAAATTCAGAGGAAATTACCTCAAATACCGTGTTTTTCAATTTTTTTTCAAAAAATACAATCTTTTTTATGTTATTTCGTAAATCTCATCTTTTAAATTTCTATTTTCAAAAATACAAGTTTTTTTTACATGTGAAATAGAGGCTTCCCTTCACTGTCCCAGCCCCTCTCAGCAGCGTTCTGGTTTTCCTTCTCCTTCTCCAATGCTTTATTTCTCCTTCCACCTCACCCGACATACTTCTCTTTCTCTGGCGTTCTCCTATTATATCTCGTTTATCAGTGCTGTCTTTTTTATTTGATATGTTGATCGATATAGAGTAGTGAGATTGTAATAGAGTTTGTCTTCAACTCAATTTTGGTCCAATTTGTAATCTAGTTGTTGTTCGGTGCAGGGATGGAGGAAATTTGAATATCTGGTTTCTTTTTGAAATTGGTTTTCACCCGGTTCATAGCTAGGTTGCAGTAAGTTTTTCGTTATTGAGTGTTGATTTTTGTTTTGACACAGAATTTTGAAGCTGTATTTTATCGACTTACTGCAAATTAATTTGATTCCTACTACATACATCTCTAGCCTCTAGATCATTGGCAAGCAGTATTTTAAATTCTATGAATAGTATTTATATATATAAATTGATTAAAATGTTAAAACTGTAGAAGATCATCAACATCAATAACAGTTATTTGTTAGAAATTAATTTTGAAGTAAATGCCAATAAATCTGAGAGCTATTGTGCAGCAAGATATTCCACAGAAATGAACCCAATGCAACAATTAAAACAAGTAATAAGGATATGACGAGGAGACAACTGAAGTTATGACCCTGATGAAAGAATAATCAAGTTAGCTAACGATGTAGACAAGAATGCTCCTCTTTCAAGGCTCGCTTTGTTCTCTCCTTGCAAGGTTTTTTCTCATTCTCTTTTCCTTGCTCATCTGTTCTTTTTGCTAATTTATATAGAATTTGTTGTATTTATTTAGTGTAAATTAATGTTTTCATGTAAAATAAATATCAAAAATCAAACAAAACAATCTTGTTTGGACATCAATATATCTTAAAGAAAAAAGTGGCATAAAATAGTGCATGGAATTTAGATGTTGGCCATGTTATAATTGGCGGAAAAAAATGCATTCGTTTAAAGTGATTTGAGATATGATTCCATTCTAACCTACATGTAGATATCAAGCTATTGTTATCTGGATGACTAGCATTAGAGATGAAGAAATTGTGAAATTTGGTAGGGTTGATACATGGAATTAGTTTCAGCTATATTTATCCGGACTCACGGTGTATACAATATTTATACACAATTAGAATTATAATTCACAATAAATAGGAAGTATACACACTGTATACAGCTAGTACACACTGTTCATACAGCATGTACATGTTGTGTATATATGATATACACATTGTGTATACAATTAGTAC
>CM075811.1:42997681-43268722 GCA_037975025.1 Excoecaria agallocha
TTAAGTTTGAAAAAAAAATTGATGAATACATAAGTTAATTTACTTCAAACCGTATTCAAACCATTTCAAACCGTTTAAAACCATCCCAAACCATTATAAAGTACAATAAAAAACCGTCCCAAACCGCTCCAAACCATCTCAAACCGCCTATATTGATTTGGGTTGGATTTTTTTTATTTTTAACCCAATCCAACCCATGAACAGCCCTAAGCACAAATATGAATTGGCTTCTACAGAATAATACAGCAACACAACAAACTCTTGACAGCCAATTAAAAAATGAAAAAAAGATTAGATATCTGATGGTTAACATTTTAAGCAGCAGAGAACTCCATAACAATCCCTACACTCCATAATTTAAGCCTAAACAAAGTCCAAATAAGTTCCAAAAAATTATATTTCGGATATTATTTATTACTAATTGCTTGGTATAGAGAAAATCATGAAAATGCCTATATATCTGTAGTTATAAAAATGGAAAAAAAAAGATGAATTAAAGATGATACAGAACATTCAGTATTTATAAGAATATGAAGCATACACGAGTTGCAATCAATAAATCCATTTTACTTGCGATCAATAATTCCATAGAAATCTAAGTATGAATATGTCCATTTTGATACAGAGATAATGAACAAGCTGCATACCACAAAATTAGAGATGTATGCCTGGAACAGGTCTGGGCAATTGATAGTTGTAGTTCCATTCCAGTCAAATCAGAACTTCATCAATATCTTTCCATAAGAATCAGGCATGCATAAAACATGTTAAAGTACAAAAATATTTTAAGTATTATAATGTTTAAGTTATCATTAAAATCAAATAGTTGAGTTGTAGCCTTTAAAAGCCAACAATCATAATTTGAAGGTAATTTGTAGTCGAAAAAGAAAAAAAAAACAAAACAAAACCCAATTGGTGATAATGGTTTCTTGGAGTTGACAGATTTTCTTCATATACTTATATATCATTAACTAATTAATTTAGATAAGAAAAATATTTTTAGTGGAAATAGATGAGCACTGGGGAAGAGTAATTTAAGCTAAGGAAAGTATATCAAATAGGCCCACGAAACTGACCCAAATGGATGTTTCTATTTGTAGTTAGCCAAAAGGAGTTGTTAGCATTTCCAATCAAATATGTTTGTCCCATTACTAGTCCTCATTGAGGTTATACAAAATACTATTTATGCATTCTCTATTCTCAAGTAAAAGTACTGCCTATAAAAGCCACTGTTAACAATTTTCTAATATCTCGAAAGAAGAAAAGAGCAAGAAAAAGTTCTAACAGCATCAAATTTTACCAGCAAAAATCATAAAAGTACTGCCTCTAAACACATGGATCGATATTGTGGCTCTCAGACCCATTAAACACATTGCACTTGAAAGAGTTCCAGTTTCTGCCTTCGGGAAATACCAAAGCCAAGGGTTTGAATCACGAGCCAAACACAAAATAGGTGGGTGATAAAAGACGAGCAAAATAGAGATCTAAGAAGTGATAAAAAAAATTAGAGCAAAAACAGAGATATAAAAAGTGATAAAAAAAATAACACAAACCAGTTCGAATCACAATTTCACGAACAGATGGGTGAATCTTGTACAGCAACTCAGACGACGAGCACGGAGATGAAAATCAAAATAGGGATGAGAAATCAACTTATTACCAGAAATTCATGCACTGTCTTTTCTTCTTAAGTTATCTGAGATATTGAAGGTGAAGGAGAGAGAACAAAATGGAAAATTTTTAGGTTTAGATTTCAAATGGTTTATGAAAAAAAGAATGAAATTCACATATATATATATATATATGGACCTTTGGAGGTATTAAGTTAGAGTCAGAAAGAAAAGCAGGGAATTTTGACAAAGATTTTCCCCAAATATTACTCTGTTAATCCGGAGTTTTTTACACATCACCAATAATATTAAGGCCAGATAAATTTTAGTAATAGGATTTTCAAACCTGAACACCCTAATATCGGAGTACGACGGCCGATGAGGGACAACGACGGCGAGGAGGAGGGGCGATGAAGCTTGATCGAAGAAAGGCAGAGAATGAGGGAGGAAGGAGAAAAAGGGAGGTGGGGAGTTGAAGGAAGAGGAGGAACCCGATTCAGCCAAATAAAGGAAAAATGAATTAGCTCAAAACGACGTAGGTTTTGTCCAACTCTCCCTTTGGTCCCTCAACTTTCACACCCTTAAACAGTTAAGCCTCAAATCCTTCTTCTTTTATGCAATTAAGCCCTTAATTCATCTTTAGTTCAACTTATATTAACTATTTTATTCACTTTTCTTTTAATTATCATTATTTTTATTTATTTATTTATTTCCAAATCCGGATAAAAATTACAGATCAATCTAGTTATTAGTCGTGTAATTCAAAGTCGGGGTGTTACACTATTATTATTATTATTATTATTATTATTATTATTATTATTATTATTATTATTATTAGTTTAATAATATTTATTAATTTTTTATTTTTTATTTGTTACTAAATTGTACTTTAGAAAAAAAAAATTATTACTTTACCAACCTTGAAATTATACTCATGCGTATAAAATTCTCAATAAATTGGCCATTGTGAACCAATATCAGAAGTACTGTTCAAATATTAAAAGGTATTTTCAGGCGACTCAAATTTCAGAGCGTTACATATCAAATTTTCTAATTTCAAATCTTATTTCCATTAAGATAACTAACTTTTTTAGTATTGTTAGCAATTGTTTTTCGATCTATTTATTACCGGTGATTGCGGATGATCGATGGATATAGAAAGGAGCATTGAACCACTAAAAGTCTAAAAATAATACCTTTCGAGTTTTGGGGTATTACATAACCACCACATGTAACTGGACGTAGATTTATCTTTATTATGATAAGCTTAGATTTATTTATTTTTAAAACAAGTTAAAATTTAATGAACAATCAATTCTCTTAATTTGGATGCTACTGTTCATCTATATGATTATAGATAATTATGTGATTACATATAATGAATACATAATTTATTAAGATATATGAATAAAAAGGTCAATTTCACTAATTTTTAGAAGTAAATTATATTTAGTTAAATATATGGTATAATAAGATTATACGTAAAAAAAAATAATTATAATATAATATAATATAATTGCAAGTGAAAAAATAAAAGTAAATAATTTTGCATTTGACATAGATCAGAGTGGTAGCTAGGAAGTACATATATCTAACACGAAGGAGAAATTAAGCTTATAAATCTCAGAAAAAAACTGGACCAGCTGCCAAGATGGTGTACAAATAAGCAGGACTCATTTCTACCCCTTATTTCTGCTAAAACAAATTTATTTGACTGAGGAAATGGAAAGAAAATCATAAGCGCGCACATACACATTCTTGTTGCCTAATATACAAGACAGTGGGTCTAGTAGTCGAAAAGACTGGAGGCTAAAACAATCGATAGAGAATAAAAATAAAAACAGTACACTTCTAACACTTAGGATTGTAAGCAGGACAGCTGCAATTCAGCTTCGGTTTTCCTGGTTGACATGGGGGATATTGGTCGGGATGATTGCTAAAGTAACTATATGGATCGCTATTTTGTAGAATTCGAGTGGCGTGGTAATAGTAACTCGCCAACTCAATCTCCTCCGTCATCAGGCACTCGTCTAGCCCACCATTGCAATTCATGGTGGCGTTGCTCTTCTCAAGATAAGCAGCTGCACTGCATTTTGTGCTCAAAATCGCTAACAGCACACTTAATGCAAGAGCCATTGCCACTGATCTATTTGCCATTGCTCTTTCAGAAGTGGATGCTCTTCCCCTCACTCACTCCTCCCCTCATTTTAATACCTGCCTTTTGCTTTACCACACTCTATAAAGTACAAGAACAGTGTATGCTTGATGACCCCATTCACCATTTGTAAATATATTTAACTATCAAAAGCAGATTAGGTTGGCTCAATTATTCCACATTTGCATCGTGAATTTCACATAAATGCCCTTCCATTCATTCTCTGCCGACAAAGCTTCGTTTCCCTTTTTTTATTTTTACAGAATACACATAATTAATATCTAATTATAATTATAAATACCACCAATTAAAATTAAACATAAGATATCTTGCATTTTTAATCCAAGTGAGTCAATTCTTTCTGATTTAGTTTCTTTTTTTTTTTTTTGCTGGATCGGTCAGTGAAGTCATAATATAATTACCAAAATTAAAATTTGAATGATATCATTTTTTTTTTGGTTGCCCATCTAGTTCATCGGAGCTTTGCCCCGACTACATCCAGATCCGACCCACATCGCGCACCTAGCTTTGGTGGGGGAGTCTCCCAGCGGAAATTTTCTGCGTACACTAGGTTTCGAACCCGAGACCTTGCTTAAGCGGAACCAAGCCGCTTACCACTTGGACCAACCCCGTTGATGAATGATATCATTTTAATTGTTATTCTCTTGCACTATTTTTCTTTTTTCAATTTTGACTTTTTCTCTATTAGATCCCTATAGACTATTTTCATTTCATTTAGCCTCTTGGAGTGGAGCTAATATGAAATAATATTTTGATTTGATGTCTTTTGGTTGCCATATAACATAAAAGGGGCTTAAAAAAACCCTTTATCGGGGCTAGTGAAAGAAAAAGAAAAAGTAAGAACAGTAAGCAATTTAAGAAAAAATGAATGCGTGAAGCTATTTAAAAATAAATAAATAATAAATAATTGTAAATTATATATTAATGTAGCTTTTGTTAATTTTAAAAAATTTAAAATAAAAAATAAAAAAATTTTAATTTTTTCAAATTTTTTAAATATTTATTATAAAAATAAATTCTACAAATAAAAAATTAATTACCTTTGAAAAATCATATAATATAAAAAAGGCTTTAAAAAACCTTTTATCGGGGCTAGTGAAAGGAAAAAGAAAAAGTAAGAACAGTGAGCAATTTAAGAAAAAATGAATGCTTGAAGCTATGCAAAAATAAATGCAAAAATAAATAAAAAAATGTAAATTATATATTAAACAGTGTAAATAATTCGATATCTGAAATTTATTTATCCGATTACATTAAATTTATATCAGAAAGGTTAAAAAAAAAACAAATTGCATTTTCGCAAATGATAATTTAAAAAACTTTGCATTCAAAACTTGAATCTGATAAAAATTTTCAATTAAAAGTAAAAGTATCTTCATCATTAAATAATTTTCAAGTAATCCAACGTCAATGAAAAAATCTAAACTAATTAAATTACTGAATTGGGTCTATGTGTTCGAACACAATAATCTAAGTGAAAAAAAAAGTTGAATAAAAGAATAAAACATTTATCATCTATTATCACCTGGTAAGCAAGATTAATATATATTTTTTGATTGTTTCATGTATTTCCCATTTCATGTTCAGTCCTTGGAAAATTTCATTATTAACGCTATATTTCAAAGCAATGAAGTTAATTTAATTTCGTTATATCTACAATTTGAAAATTTATTTCTACAGAAGACTAACTATAATCTTCCGGCTTTAATTAAATATATATATATATAATCTTACGACTTGTCGTTTTGGAGTAATTATGTTTGCCTTGTCCGCTTTGGTCTTTGTACTGAAAAACAGCAAAACAAACAACTTTAATTTTTATTCCATAAAGCATTAGTCTGGTTGGGCCGGACCATTTTTTATATTTGTTCTAGAATAAAAGAAACAAAGGAGATATAATAAAATATTTGATCAAGAAAAAGAAAAAAGATATAACAAGAACGACAATTTACAAAGATAAGGAAAGAGAGACCTTTAATTTCTTTTGCTAATTGATTATTATGACTGAGGGTTCTTATTCTTTTCTGAAGTGTTTTCCCCGGGTGTATACGATTTGGTACAATTTAAAAATTTATAAATATCCGTATTATCTTGAAATTTCGGATATTTTAAAAAACAAGTATTGATATTATTTTGAAAATTCGAGATAATTCGGTATAGCTCTATAAAAGTTCGGGATAATTCGATATGGTTCTTCAATTCTTTCGGTACTAAATAATACAATAAAGTACAATTTGATACTTCGAATAATTCAATATTTTTAAAATTTTACAAAATAAATTCACATAATAATAAATACAAATACAATTAAAATATCTCAACAAGTATAATTAAAATTTAAATCAAAATACATTATTTAAAAATTAACATTCAACAGTTTTTCTCTACATTATGCTAACACTGATTTCAAAATCTTGAGCAATATCTAAAAAAAATACAGATTTTAAATAATTAAATCACCAAAAAATATAAACATTAAATAGAAATTTAAAAAAAATTACCCAAAAATAATAATTACCCAATTCAAAATTTTCAAATTATTCGATCAATGTCTCTGAAGCCAAAAGTGTAGTCGATCTCAACCAGTTTTGACAACAAATGAGAACCTCGGCTTTGATTGGAGTTAAAGAACTTCTAAATGTGTCTAAAATACTTTCTCCGGTACTAAAAGCTGATTTAGAAGCCATAATCGAGCACTGAATAGTCAAGATATCTCTAGTAACCTTAGTCAAATTTGGATAATTTGACTCATTGATCTTTCACCAACTCACAATGTCAATATAAGGAGAATTTTTTAGTAGTTTATCAGTCAAATAAGTATCTAAATCTCCTTGAGATACAACTTGCTCTTAATTCTCATTTTTCAAAAATCATGCATCAATATCATCAGAATTAAGTAATGGGGCTGCAATTTGATTAACATTAACCTCTTCTAATTTTTTATGTTCTTCTATCAGCCCATTCAAAGCAGTTTTCAGATAGCCTTTGCAAGTGGCTTTGTACCTTCATTATTGACAAGTCAGATGTGCTTTCTTTCTGGACTGGATTATCTATTTTACAATTTTGTTTTGTTGGTTCTGTAAATACAATTTAGCTTTATTTTACATATTTTTCTCATGAACAGACGTTAGTTTCAGTTCTAGTGCTGAATTTTGTTTCTAGATATTGCTTAAGGTCATTTTGTAAAGTAAACTATATGAGGCTAAATATTTCATTGTATACATGTTACTGTATTTATAAGTAACAGTTATGCAAAAGAAATATACGAAATTCATGTAAAAAGAGCATGTGGCGTAGAAATTCTTCTAGAGTGTCAATGACAGGATTTTGGAACAAGTCAAAGCATTTTATTGTATTTGGTGATAAATTAGGATCTTCAGAGGGTGTAACTTAGACAAATTCTCCATCAAAACCTTGTTTATTTCCTTGATGAGGCTTCTGCCTACATCCCCTATTTTTATCTTCATTTTATCATGGATTTTGAAACTTCAAAATATTTGAATGTTTAGCTCTCAAAATATTACTATATCTAAGAAATATATAAAATGGAATTCTGTAAAGCTTAGGTTCCTATTACAAAGGTCTCATAAGATAACTAATCCCTTGATTTCGATTTGACTTGGTGAGTCCTAATTAAAGGTAATATACTAAACATGGTTATTTTTATTTAAATATTAATTCATTTAGCAGTTATGAATATCTATTTTGTCGTTATTACGGTAATATAGATGAATGCTAACAAAATGTTTGAGTCAATGGCTATTTAGGATCAAAATACTATTATTATGATGTGATTGTCTGCCTATTTAAATTCTTGCATTGCATGCTTTGGATTAGCATCATTGGTTCCATTATGTTACACTAAAAATTGCATAATTTCCACCAACGAACCCATTCTCTAGATGAATGGTTGGTCTTTGTAATAGGGTTAAAATGTCTACATTAGTTTTGTATTACCTTTACTAATAATCAATTTTATTACTTTATTTTAATCATAAACTAAATAAGATTAATCCATCCATTAGTTAACCATTTTAATTGTCATATATTATTTCCATCATTCATTAACATGCCAAACCATGATAATTACATGTTAATTCCACAAGCAAAAGAATAACTATTTATCATATTTACTGCAAAATATTTGCAGTTTATATACAAATCAAAAATATTCACAACTTGTAGTTTCCTCCTAAATGGCCCACAGATGCTGAAACACTTCCAAAGAACTTATCCTATAAATCTACAGGAAAAACAAACCTCTTTTGAGCAATGGGTCAGTGGTGATCTCAATATAAAAGAAATTACAGTAAGTTATGAATTGAATAAATGGATTTCTGAATTAATTGCAAGTGCTACAGAGAAAATGATGAAGCAAAAAGATGAGAGGTGTTCATTACAATTTGAATGTGAAACATTGGTTTGCTGTTAAATTCTTTGCATAAAAGTAGGCTCTCAGTATTTCTTTTAGATCTCTTTAGGCGGCACATAAATTAATAAATTGCCTGGTTATTTAATTGTATGTGGGAGAATAATGTTAAGCTTGGTTTTTTAATTGTATGTGAGACAATAATGTCATGCTTTGTTATTTAATTGTACGTGAGAGATTAATGTTAACTGCCTTGTTAATCTTGAGAACTTTTTCCATTGCTATAGTAATTATGCGACAAAATATGCATACTGAGAACCCTTTTTAATTTTTAATTTACTTATTGAGAGAGAAAGGAGCGAACTTGTCTTGGGAACAGAGAGCTCGTCTTGCTTTGGCAAGGTTTTTATTCTCTGCATGATCATTTTCTTTTCAGCCCTCCTAATGGAAATTAGCTGTTGAAATTTGTTCTTGTTTGTCATACTAGTGCTGATACTGGTGTAGTATTGGTTATCAATGCTTCAATCCATTTTGATCTTTAGAAATATAGCATCTACTATTCTCCATTATATTTTTATTCCTTGATCATAATAATTGTTTCTGTTATCTGAAAAATGATGTGGAGCAGGGACTTAGCAATATGGCATGTTTGGTGTGCAAGATAGCATGTGAGATACCTATTCACCATCTTAGGGCAGGTGCTAGTGGAATTGTTATAGTAGGGATTTATTAACTGCATATTATGTCATTAGGGTTGCATTATTGGTTCCTATGTTAAAGTATTCTCCATTAGGGCTGCATTTTTACTTTCTACGTGAAAGTATACTCTATAGTTTTTATTTCTTCTTAACCACTCCCTATAAGCTTGTCCTTTTGCCTTGATTGGGACTAGAGAGATCTTGTATCCAATGCAATCAACCATTTGGTTTATAAATTAATTAATTTCAAAATGTAGTTTTTGCTCTATGTCTCTGTATGTCTTTGTCTTTTCAAGGGTTGTAGTGCTACATGTTGTTTTAAATTTATTTGATGCTTATTGCAGAGTGCTACATGTTTTAAATTTATTTGATGCTTATTGAGCTTGAGTGTGATAGTTACTATGCTTTGGCTAATAGTAGTTTCAGCAATTATAATAGTAATTGTCAGTAAAAAATTAATAGTATTTTAATGACGGAATAGTGATGAACATTCCATCGTTAATTGTTTTTATAATGGTGGCTGAATTTAGCAATGGATTTATTAATTTCGTTGCTAAATTTAGCAACAAAATTGTATTCGGTTGCTATAAATAGCAACGGCAATTGAATTCGGTTGCTAAAAATAGTAATGAAAATTTTAATACCGTTGGTAAATATAGCAACGAAAATTATATTCCATTGCTAAAAGTAGCAACGGAAAAAGCAATTCCATTAGTAACACTGGCCAATTCATCGAAACATATACTGGTTAGATTTAGCAATGGAATTTGAATTGTGTTGCTAAATTTAGCAACGGAATTAAAATTCGGTTGCTAAAAAATACCTACCTTCAAAATTGCAACTGAATGTTTTGTTGTTATTTTCCGTTGCTAATTTTAATTAGCAACGAAAATTCAACAAATTTGGTTGCTAATTGTCGTTGCTATTTGATAATTTTCTTGTATTGTTAAGAATTGAATTGGCATAAAAACTTGTATGAAAGAATAAATCAAAGTGTGGAATTAGTTTAAAATCCTATTATGTCACTTAGAGAAAATTATTAAATGTGAACTATAATTCAAATTAATGGCAAATTAGTGAAACTAGATAACTAATAGAATATATGAAGTTAATTGTATGAAAATAAGGTTATGGATAATACATTATTTATGTAACCCATTATGTCCTTTAAGCATTAATTAAGTAATGTTAGTATTTATTCAAATTAATGGTAAATTTACTTAAATAGAGGATAAAGAATAAGACATATGATGCTAAAAGCATGAAAATATGATTAGAAAGGGTATATGAGTTATCAAGCCTTTTATGTAACTGAATGAAATTAAAGTTAGATAAAAACTTTAATTGATTTAGGGTTAGAATAATATTTAATACGCATGAAAAACATGATAGGAATGTGTTTGATGAATTAAACAATTTTAATATCGCTACAAAAAATTGCCAATTAGCAACGGCATTATTTTCGTCACAAATTTTGCGACGGATTCGCAACTGTTTTACAATTCCATTGTGCGGAGGATATTTTCTATTTTTTGCGACTAAATAGACATGAAAAAAATAGTCGCTAATTATTGGCGGGAAGAATACGCGTCATGTTTTGCAACGGATTAGCGACGACTATCGTCGCTAAATTTTATAATTTTTATTGATGAAATTAGTTCCAGAAAATATAGCGACAATATTTAAGTCGCTAATTTTGGAGGGAAAAATAGAGCCTTTTTGCGACGGTTTAACGACGGAAATATGTCCCTAATAGTAATTTGTTAGTATAATACAATTAGCGACGATATTAGTCGCTAATCCGTCGCAGATAAATTAAAAAATAATATTTTTTTAATTTCACTCACATGATTTATGTATAATTTTAAGTAATTTTAATATAGACCATATGAAATGAATATTTTGTTTTGTAACATAAAATTAGAAATTATTTTATAAGTTGATAATAATTTTTTATCAATTATACCAAAATCTAATGTTATTTATTTAGAAAATTTATATTTTTAATAATAATAATAAACTAATTGTTACGATTATTATATATTTGCGAGTTCAAGATTAATAAAAATAAATATTTATAAAACAGTAATATAAATTTATCATTTCATTCAAAATAATAATAAAAAATTGTAATTAATTTTTATTTTATAAAATTTAAATCAAATATTAAATTATTAGGAATTCTATTGATTTATTTACCAATTATCTCCAAATATAAACTTATTTATTTAAAAAATTACATTTTAATAATAATAATAAAGTAATTATTATAATTATTATATAGTCATATTATGAAAAATAATAGATATAAATATTTATATAATAATAATAATATAAAGTTTATTATTTCATTTAAAATGATTATGAAAAATTTATAATTTATTTTTATTTTGTTAAAATTTTAAGCAAATTTTAAATTATTAAAAAATTTTAGTTATATATATTTACAAAATTATCCTTGAATACAAGGATAAAATGATGAAATTTGGTAGGGGCATTTTAGTAATTTTAAAAATTTACCCTACATATAAAAATAACATTTTCTCTCCCCTCACCTCTCTCCACCATTTCAATTTAATGCGTATATGATATTAAGCTTAATTTATTATTTAATTGAATAAGAATTAATTAATTGAATTAACTTCTGTTTTTAATAATTGAAATGTCTAGTTCTATAATTAAATTATTTTTATTCGAACTTACTTGTAATATCCCAAAAATTTGAAATCGTGCAAGAGCACTTTTAATACAGGTGTACAATATTTTGATACTGGTTTTAGAATTGATTTGTTTGCATAATTTTAAAATTTTAAAGTGATAATTTGAATTTAAAGCAAAAATATAAGAACTAATGACTTCTGAGGGTCCTTGTACATATTGAACTTTCCTTTCCCATATCCTAGCACCCAAAAATCATGCCCATGTAGATGCCAAGGATGTGTCTCACTTGTATTGTTGGTCATGGAATTAGCATTCTGCAGTATAATATCTACTGTTGTATTGAACTCAAGCCTATAAATCCCATCACTAGTTGTTGCATTCTTGTTTTCTGGAGGTTTATTGATGTCATAACTCATGAAATCATAGCCAGTAGGAGGCTGAACTTGGTTAAAAGCATGAGTTAAGTTCTTTTTCAAGGCTACAAGGTAAGGTGTGTGGGGAAGATTGAAGGACACATTATTGACTGACCATCTAGTATACCCATTTACAAAGTTTTGCGTATTGAGCATTACTATGGTTCTTTATGAAGTTAGGGGTGGTTTGTAGATGTGATTTTTGTGGGCTTTGATGGCTAGGTTTTGAGCAAATCTTGGGTCCACATTGTTCCACATGGGTCCTAGTGGTGGAGTTGTCGGTGCTTCGGTGGGTATCTTCTTGGGTGGTTTGGGTAGTAATTCAGGATGGCTAGTCCTGGTGAGGTTTTGGCATTTCTACTAACAACATTTGTGCTCATTCTAATTTAATTTATACACACACTTTTCAATTTAATTTCTATTATTTTTCTAAATATTCAAAGCTCCATCTAAACTCATCCTTACCATTTAATTTCACTACCGCGGTTACCTAATTGAGTGGTATGTAAGACAGAGAAAACTTACTAATTTTATATGTATTTTCTACACATTCTTAGCTTAGAATAAGAGAATATTTTCCATAATTTATAAAAAATCACGCAATGCCTTCCTCTTCCCTTCCCCTGCCCCTACCCCCTATTCCAACCACCATGCACCACCGTTAGCCTGCCCTCATATCCCTCGCGTACTCCCTCTGGTGAGTACAAAAGGTTGGATTATGGCAGACCTAGAGTGGAACCACCAATAGTTATTGATCCTTCCAAAAATAGGTTTGATACCTTCAATATCTTTGTGGACAATATACCAAAAGGGTGGCCTAATCTTGGACTTAGGAAAATATTCTCCTGGTATGGAACTGTAGTAAGTATCTTTGTCTAAAAAAAAACTGAGCAGAAGAGGGACTATGTTTGGATTTGTTAGAATGTGTAACGTTGATAATATCGAGAGAATTATCAGAAGATTTAATGGATCATATTTAGGAAATAGACATTTACAAGTTAATTTGGCAAAGTTTGACAGAGTGAATGAAAAATTTAATTATGTCAATATTAGCAAAGGTACAAGACAGTCAAAGTTTGGCAAACCTGGATTGATAGAAGAAAAAACCACTGCTAACAATACCAGAAAAAAGGAAAGTAATCTCTATAAGAGCAACGGTCTCAGAGACAAAAGATCATATGCAGAGGTAGTAACTTTTAAGAAGACAAATGAGGAAGGCAAAAGGATGGATACTATTATAAACAACAACCTAGGTGTAGTAAATTTCCAATGTACCCCGCATAATTCAGACCTTAAATGGTTGAAAAATAGTCTAGTGGGCTGGCTCCATCACCCAGATAACTGTTTATCCATCCAAGTTAGGATGATTGAGGTAGGCTATTTCAACTGCACTTGCAAGCCTATGGGGGCAACCTCATCCTTTTAACTTTATGCTCAAAAGAGGAAATGCAAAAGATGATACAAGATTGAACAACTTGGCTAGCTAAATGGTTTGAATATGTTCAACCATGGGAACCCAAAGCCATATGCAAAAAATGCTTCACCTAGATCAGATGTAAAGGGGCACCCTTAGATGCTTGGAATGAATCCATCATCGACATCGATAAACCCTTTGCTCGGGTGGATCCAGTTGATTGAAGTTGGGTCTTTTGAACTTATGTTCTGCTTTTAGGTTTTAGTTTATCCCCATATATGTCGTTGCTCTCTTAGAATTTAAGAGGATTAAATTCTAGTATCAAGCGAAAAGCTGTGGGCTCTTTAATAAATAAGAAAGGAATAGGAATGGTGTTACTCCATAAAACTAAGATGAAATCCCCTTCCTCCTTGGAGATCGGATAGATATGGGGTCATCAGCGTCATGATTAGGTCTTTCTTGAATCACAATGTAGCAGTGGTGGTTTAATCATCACCTGGAAATTGAATTTTTTTACCGGAGGCTTATTTATGAAAGATGAAGGATGGATTGCTCTTAAAGCAACACTGACCTCTTTTAATTTCCACTGTCTTATTTGTGCTATTTATGCCTCTTTAAGTGAAAATTCTCAAGCTACTCTCCGGAATCAACTTACTCCACTTGCTACTTCCAATATCTCTATGATTATTGCTAGTCATTTTAACGCTGTTTTGCAACACGAGGAGAGGTATAATTCAATTATGAATAGGAAGGATGAGCTCTTCCTGGATTTTGTAAATTCTAATGGTCTTATAGACCTTTCCCTATTTAGAAAGCAATTTACTTGGGGAAACTCTATCTTACGGGAGAGCATAGGTCGATTCGGTTTAATAATCGAATCAAATCGAAATAACAGGAAATTGAAATTTTATTATTTTTATCAACCGAACTGAAATTTTAGAATAATCAAACTTAAACCGAACGGAAATTTTTTATCGATTTGGTTCGGTTAACCGAAATTTAAAAATATTTTTAAAAAAATAAAAAATATTGTGTCTAAAAATATAAAAAATTATAAATCATAATATTAAAGTAAAAACATCTAAATTGTACAAATAAAAGTTCAAATTAAAAAAATAATCCTAAAATATATAATAAATAATATAACAAAATAGTTAAATAAATTTTTTTATTTAATTGATTTTCAATTTAATCGTCAAAATTTTAAATTATCACCTAAAAAATATATATTAATAATTGATAAATGTACTCATATAATTTACAACTAAAAATAAAATAATTTACATGTATAAAATAATTATTCAATAAAAAAATAAAAAATATATATATAATTATATAAAGTTTGGTTTGGTTCGGTTTTTATACGGTTTTCTTCTTTAAAAATCGAACCGAACCAGAAAAATCGAAGTTTCTTAAAATTAAAAACCGAAAAACCGATCTAAAAAACAGAACCAAATTAAAAAAATCGATCAATTTGATTCAATTCAATTTTTTGGTTTGGTTCGGTTATTGCTTACCCCTACCCTACCTGCAAAAGCAGACTAGATAGATTTCTAGTGAATGGAGCTGTACTTACTAATTATGGTTTTGTTAAATAATTCAGCCTAACAAAGGGACTCTCTGATCGCCGTCCCATCTGGTTTTTATTGACCAAAGAAGATTGGGCCCCAAACCATTTCGCTTTCTTAACTGCTAGCTTCAAACACCTGGTTTTTTAAATAGATTAAATGGTGGTGGGATGAACTAGACTCCCATAGGGGAGGTCAATTATAGCAAACACAAAAAATTCTTATAAAAAGATCACGTCATGAAATAAAATTGATTTTGGTATAGTTGATAAGGCCATTGATCAGCTAGAAAATGAAATGGAGATGATAGATGCCGACTTGGAAAATGAAGATATGAATACCTAGTGATCAAGAACTTTATGTGGGAAAAAAGAAAATGTGGTCTGAACTCGCTATGGGGCAAGCATAGAATCAAAGAAACCTTATAGAGGCATAAGTCTAGAATTAATTGGGTAAGAAATGGGGAAAAAGTACCCGTTTCTTTCATCTGTCTTCTTGTCGTAGATCTTTTGCCAATCATATTAGTCAGCTGCAAACCTCTCGAGGCCTAATTTTTTATCAAACCTCCATAAAAATTGAAATTTTCTCATTTTATAAGGATATATAGACAGAAAAATCTAAACTTCGACCTCTGATGCCACTTTTTTCTTTTAGAAAACTCTATTCCTCTTCAGCTGAATTTTTGGAAAGACATTTTATGAATTACTTCGAATCTATTGAATTTCTTTTTCATTATCACTAGTAATGATAAGATCGTCCACCTAGATAATCACTATTGCTAACTTTCCATTCTCATTTTTTGTGAACAAGTTTGAGTCTGGTAGAGCCATTATGTAGCCATTTTGTATTAAGCATTTAGCAATCTTGCCATGCCATGCCCTTGGTGTTTGCTTTAACCCATTAAAGCCTTCTTTAATTTACACACATAACTTCTATGAGCTTTGGCTTTAAATCCTTCAGACTACTCCATATATACTTCTCCGTCCAGTTTCCATGCAAGATGGCATTTTTTTACATCCATTTGCCAAAGTTTCCAAAATTTATTAATTGCAAGGGAAAGTAGGGCATATATTGTTATGATCTTTGTTACCCAACTGAACATTTCATTATAATCTAGCCCATACTCTTGCGAAAATCCTTATTTAACCAATTGAGCCTTGTACTTTTTGATTGTTCCGTTATGTCATCTCTTTACTTGAAAACCCACTTGTAAGAAATTGGGCTTGCATTCTTGGGTTGTGGCAATAAGTCCCACGTTTGGTTATCTTTTAATGCTTAAATATCTTCATCCGTTGCATTCTTCCATTCTAAGCTTTATGATGCTTCTTCATAACTTGTTGGCTTAACTACTCATTTTTTTTGTTAATGCTACATTTATATACTTAGGATTCAACCTTCTTTTTTCTAGTTGACTTGCATAAATGTGGTTGAAGAATTCTTGTTCTTCTAGCTCTTTCAATTGACTTGATCTTTCTCCTTCGAGAGTTGTACGATGCTCTGCAGTTTGCAATGGGCTTAAACTTGATGACGTGTCATTAGTCATTACCAACTCATTTATTGGTCTCATTTGTTCAACTGACTCTCATGCTTTTTCAAGCTCAAATGACTCTTGAACTCTTTCTTGTAGCTTTTTCTTTGTTGCTTTAGAATTAAGTAACAAAACTGCTTATGTTGATCACCATGATGATGCCTCATCGAACATCACATTTCTACATATATAACATCGATTTGTTGTTGGATCACAACATCTCTAACTTTTTGTTCGCTATTATATCCCACAAATATGCATTAAATGGCCTTTTTATCAAACTTCACAGGTGATCGCGTGCAAACATATAGCAAAAATAACTAAAAACTAAAAACTGATTAACTGGGGGTTTTAATATTCCAAGCTTTTCAAATGGTGAGATAAACTGTAGTTGAGCTTGGGGTAATTTGTTGATAACATGTGTTGTTCTCTTCATACACTCGATCCAAAATCTAAGTGGTACTCTCTTGGCATGTAGCATGCTTTTGCTTATTTTTACCAAGTGGCTATTCTTCCTTTCAGTAAATCCCTTCTGTTGTGGGGTGCTCGGACAACTGAACTTCATATGTATTTTATTTTCTCATAAGTAGTTGAAAAACTCTTTGGATGCGTACTCTCACACATTGTCTGTATAAAGGCATAATATTCCTCACTGTTTCTTTTTCCATTTTTCCTTGAACTCCTTAAATTTGATCAATGCCTTGGACTTTTCTTTCATAAAGTCAACCCATACATACCTTGAATAATTGTCAATAAAAGTGATCGTGTATAGAAATCCATTAATGGATGGTTGCTTCACCAGTTTAAAAATGTCAGAATGGATCAATTCAAGCAGTATCTTGGCTTTGTATGTTGATTCTCTATAGGGAAGTCGATGTACTTTTCAATATTGGCATCTGACACATATTGTATCATGATGAACATTTAGCAAAGGAAGACTTTTAAGCAAGAACTTCTTTATTATTACCTTTAGCTTGTGATAACTCACATGCCCAAGCATTGCATGCCACAAATTAGGTGTTTTATTTTTTTTCTTGTCTCATTTACATATGCCGTTTGTGCAATCATAACATAAATAAGCTCCAAGCATTGCCCTTCCATGATGGGTGTATTTGTTAGCTTCATGTTTCCATACACCTTTACATCTTTTAGACTGAACACTGCATACTTTTCTGAAGATGTGAGCTATGAAACAGAGAGTAAATTTTTCTTCATACTTGGTACATGTTAAACAATGCTCAACTTTACCTTGTGAGGATTGTATTAAGTCACTATTATAGTCTAGCCGATGTGAGTGATTGGCAACTTAGAATTATTTGTTGTGACCACGACCTGTCCTTCATTATATGCTGCTAGATTTGTCAATTCGTCCTTATCTCCTATCATATGGTTAGAGCACCCAGAATCAATGATCCTGTCATCACTGTAGTTAATTAGCTCATCTATCATTTTTATGATTGCAGATTCTTCCATTAGCTCAGCCATGCAAGAAGTTGCATTCTCTTTTACTGCTATAGATGTTTAAAGATCCCATGCACTTTTCTTCACTATCTTTATTATTATGTGTGGAAGTTGCAGCATTGGCTTTAACTCTTTTGAATCGGCAATCCCTAGCGAAGTGTTCTTTCTTACCAATGTTGTAGCATTGGTTGTTCTACCGTTGGTACTCTTTATCTTTATTATTTTGTACTTGCTGAGCTCCCCTTTGTTGAGAAAATATTCTTTCTTTGTTTTTCCATCGACCATCCTGTGACTTTTTTGGATTATTATCTCCATGTCCCATAACAATTTTCCTTTTTCCTTTATATACCCTTTGCTTACCAAACAGCGCTCCTCATCCTTCAATAAGGCTTTAGACATTTGATTGTCTAATGTTGGCCCAAGGCCATATCCAATTTTGATGATAATCAATCCTTATATAAACTCTATTAAGAAATCTTTTCTAAACTATATTTTGCAGGCAATTCTATTTATCCTTATGATGCAAATTATCAAGAATGGAGATTAAAGAATGGATTCTTAAAGATCAAAAGTTGAAGAATAGTTTAGTCCTAGAAAATTAAGTTATTAAAATGTAAGATCAATTTGAGGATCAAATTGTCATTTATGCATACATATTCTAAGTTTTTAAAATTGCATAAAAATGATTTTAAGTTATAAATCTCGTTTTTAGTTAAAACTGGTTTCTTTCAGAAAATACTTTAGAAATTGATCCGTCAGAATTTTACATTAGAAATTGGATTAGAAATCTGGACAACTTTCTGATCGAAAATCTGTTTTACGCTAAAAGACAAAATAACGGCTAGATAACAGCTAGTTAGGGACAGAACTGTCTGTCTTATTTTCTAACGGTATAAAACGGCTAGTTTTCTATTTTCTCACTTCAAACCATGTTTTTGGGTATAAATATGTGTTGTGAGATCATTTAGAATGTTAGAGAAAATATTGGAAAGATTTTCTAACTCTTAAGAGAAAAGCCTACTTGTTCTAAAATCCCACTTTCCATCTTGCACTTCATTCTTACATATCATCCTCAATTGATTATAGCTTGTGTTGTAATTAATTAGTGAGGAATCTTTATTGTAAAATATTGTGAGTTGGGTTGGCTAGAACCTAAGTGAATTTCTAGTAAGTGTTTCAATCTTTTACTTGGGAAAAAGATTGTGGGTAGATATACATAGGATTGTATATTGGCTTTGACTTTTGCCCTTAAAAGAGTTAATAGTGGAGAGAACTCTCAAGATAGATTCTTGAGGAGTGGATGTAGGCTAGTTGGCCGAACCACTATAATTTCTAGGTGTTCTCTACATTTCTGCTTGGCTGTCTACTTTTTATAATTCTGTTTTATATTCTGAAAACTTTATTTATTCAAAGTTCTGTAAAATGAAATTCTGAGTCTTTTTTGAAATTCTGTTTAATTAGAAAATTGGCCAGAAAATTTTAAGACACCCAATTCACCCCCCTCTTGAGTGTCTTTCAGGACCTACATTTGGTATCAGAACGGTTCTCTGATTCTAATGAAAATGGAAATGAATATGAAAAAATGCTAGAATGCTTTGAAGATTTGCATCATAAATATCTTATGCTTAAAAAGACTTATATTGAGGTAAAGAAAAATTATGATGAATTACATGTGGAACATGAAAATGCAAAGGAAACAGAAATTAAAATGAAAAATGAATATTTTATTTTGGAAGGTAAATTTATTGCTTTGCAAGAAAAATGCAATGATAAAGGAAAACATATTTGTGTATGTAATGAAAAATCTGCTGAAAAATTGACTATAAAATCTGCTCACACTTCTCATACAAGTGCATCAACAAAATATTATAGAAAAAATAATCAGAAGAAATACAAGCAAAATTTGTCAAATAAAATAATAAGTAATCCCTATGCTATTTGTTTTTATTGTTGTAAAAAGGGACATATCTCAAAATTCTGTTATTATAAGAAAAATACAAATTATGTCAAATGGGTGATTAAAAATTATGGAACTTCTATAACTGACCATGAAGGACCCAAGTAGAGTTGGGTACCTAAAAATACTTAATTATTTTACAGATTTGCCTAAGGAGCACCAAAACAGAAAAATGGTACATGGATAGTGGTTGCTCTAGGCATATGACATGGGATAGAACAAAATTTTCTAAGCTGAAAAATTCTGAAGGTGGTTCTGTCAGTTTCGGTGATAATCGGAAAGGAAAAATTATTGGTATTGGTTCTATTGGAACTAATCCAGTAATTGAAAATATTTCTCTTGTTGAAGGTCTTAAGTACAATCTACTTAGCATAAGTCAACTCTGTGACAAAAAGGAAAGGGTAATATTTGAAGTTGATCATTGTAGAGTAGAAGATATTGAAATTGGGAAATATGTTCTAAAAGGACAAAGGTCTGGAAATATCTACTTGGTTAGCCTAGAAGATATCCAAAATAGTAAAGTCAAGTGCTTGCTTACTAAAGAAGACTTAAGTATTCTATGGCATAGAAAGCTTGGACATACTAGTTTTCATGCTCTAGAGAAGCTGGTCAGAAAAGATTTGGTGAAGGGAATGCCAAAGATAAAAATTGATACAAATCATATATGCAAGGCATGCCAGCTTGGGAAACAAAATAGAAATTCACATAAGTCTAAGAATGTGATTTCTACTGAAAAACCGTTAGAACTTCTACATATGGATCTATTTGGACCAATAAATCCTTCAAGTATTGGTGAAAAATCCTATGTATTAAATGTGGTGGATGACTATACAAGTTATACATGGGTTATGTTTCTGGCACACAAGGATGAAACTTTTGAAGCTTTCAAGAAGTTGAGCAAAAAGATTCAGAATGAAAAAGGATATAAAATAACAAGCATTAGAAGTGATCATGGAAGAGAATTTGAGAATCAGAAATTTGAAAAATTCTGTAGCATTTCTGGAATAAATCATACCTTTTCTGCTCCTAAAACGCCTCAGCAAAATGGTGTTGTAGAAAGGAAGAACAGGTCTCTTCAAGAAATGGCTAGAACAATGCTGAATGAAAATAACTTGCCAAAGTATTTCTGGGCAGAAGCAATCAACATTGCATGTTACATTTTAAACAGAATTCTGATCAGAACTGTATTAGAAAAGACTCCATATGAATTGTGGAAAGGAAGAAAACCAAGCATCAGCTACTTTCAACCTTTTGGCTGTAAGTGTTTTATTTTTAATGATAAGGTTAATTTAAATAAATTTGATGCTAAATCTGATGAAGGTATATTTTTAGGATATTCATTAAATTCTAAAGCATATAGAGTATACAATAAAAGATCTCATAAAGTTGAAGAATCCATAAATGTTAGATTTGATTGTACTAACGAAATTTCTAGAGATAGAAATTCTTCTGATGATGAGACGGGTCTTGAAGAAGAAAAAGAAAAAGCTAAGAAGATTGTGGACATAAAAGATGTACCAGATCAACGAGAAGATCCAAATGACAAAATTCAAGAAACAGAAAACAATCCAGAAATTGAACCAGAAAGCTCATCAGAAAATGTACCAGAAGTTTAGGAAGAACAACAAGCCGAATCTCATACTCCTGATTTGCCAAAAGACTGAAGATTTCATCGGTATCATCCTAAAGATGATCTATTAACTGATCCATCTGAAAGAATGATGACAAGAAGAGCATTAAGAGAATATTGTGGTAATGTTGCATTTGTTTCAAATATTGAACCTAAAAATGTTATTGATGCTAAAAATGATGAAAATTGGATAAATGCTATGCAAGAAGAGTTAATTCAATTTGAAAGAAATAAAGTATGGAACTTAGTGCCTAGACCCTCAAATTGTTTCATTATTGGAACAAAATGGGTGTTTAGAAACAAATTAGATGAGCAAGGTAATGTTGTTCGAAATAAGAAAAGATTGGTGGCCCAAGGCTACAATCAAGAAGAAGGTATAGATTTTGATGAAACATTTACACCTGTAGCTAGACTAGAAGCTATTAGAATTTTGTGTGCATTTACATGTTTTAAAAATTTTAAATTATTTCAAATGGATGTAAAAAGTGCATTTCTAAATGGTCTTTTAAATGAAGAAGTGTATGTAGAACAACCTCCTGGTTTTGAAAATGATAAGCATCCAGATTTTGTGTTTAAACTTAAAAAGGCTTTGTATGGCTTAAAACAAGCTCCTAGAGCTTGGTATGAAAGACTTAGTTGTTTTTTATTAAATTATGGCTTTAACAGAGGAAAAGTAGACAATACTCTTTTCATCAAGCACAAACAATCACACATGCTAATTGTTCAAATTTATGTTGATGATATTATATTTGGTTCACTAATGTTTCTTTATGTAAAGATTTTGAAGCTATTATGAAAAAGGAATTTGAAATGAGCATGATGGGAGAGCTAACTTTCTTTTTGGGACTCCAAATCAAGCAATGTTCAGAGGGCATTTTCATCAGTCAAATAAAATACACAAAAGACTTATTAAAAAGATATAATATGCTGAATACTAAACTCGCCAGTACTCCTATGAGTGCATCTATCAAGTTAGAAAAAGATGAGAAAGGAAAAATTGTTGAAGAAAAATTGTACAGAGGGATGATTGGATCATTACTTTACCTCACTGCTAGTAGACCGGATATACACTTTAGTGTATGTTTATGTGCTCGTTTCCAGTCCGCTCCAAAAGAATCTCACTTATCTGCTGTAAAAAGAATAATGAGATACTTAAATGGAACTCAAAATTTGGGCTTATGGTATCCAAGAAAAACATCTTTTAACCTAATTGGTTACTCAGATGCTGACTATGCTGGATGTAAATTAGATAGAAAAAGCACTTCTAGAGCATGTCAATTCTTGGGAAATTCTTTAATTACCTAGTTCAGCAGGAAGCAAAATTCAGTGGCTCTATCGACTGCTGAAGCTGAATATATAGCAACTGGAAGTTGTGTTGCTCAAATTCTGTGGATTAGACAACAGTTAAAAGATTATGGCATAGACTTTGATAAAATCCCCATATTTTGTGATAATACAAGTGCCATAAATCTTACAAAAATCCTATTATGCACTCAAGAACAAAGCATATAGAAATTTGTCACCATTTCATCAGAGATCATGTACAAAGAGGAGACATCTTGCTGGAATTTGTATCTACAAAAAATCAGCTTGCCGACATTTTCACTAAGCCCTTAAAGGAAGATCGGTTCTGTGAGTTAAGAAGAAAACTGGGTATGGGTTTATTTGAATAATTTCTTTTACTCAAAGCTTTTATTTGTCCGTGTAAGAGGAAGAAGGTTATAACTTTCTTTTGTCTTAAAACTATTTCAATTTCAAATGGTTTCTTACATGTGTGGTTCTCATTAATTTGAAAAGATAGCTTGAGTGTTGTAAAAGAAAAGAAACTTAATTTTAGTCAAAGAGTATTTTCAAATTGTCTTTATTATCCCTATATATTTTTTGTCTCTTGGTTTTAATTGATAGGGGCAGCCTTGGTATTTTGCCTCGTCCAAAAATCCTTTTGCTTCAAATTTACTGGGTCATTTTCGGATTTTAACTAAATGTGTGTGCCTTTATGTAACCCCTCGTTCTGGAAGTACATCGTATCTCTCTGATTTTGATATTGTCTTCTTATGGCATTATCATACCTCCAAAAACTTCAACTTGCCATTTCTTATCTTTAACTACATGGTCACTCGATCTGTTGATGAGAAGAAACCTTACAGTCTGATTTTGAATTGGTTGTTTGAACACTGGAATTTAATTTCTGCTGATGCTGGTTATGTGCCCTATAAAGTTGAAAAGATTAGTTTTATTTTCTACAAAGAAGCAGGAAAGAAAGTAGCAACTGGCAAACGAAAATCCATTGAGGCTCCAGCACCTCCTCCAAAGTCTTCTCCGGTGACAAAATCGGCTAAAGGTAAAGAAATTATGCCTACTGACTCTGTTGAGAAAACTACAGGTTTAGAGACTCAACTGGCTCAACTTTTGGCATTACTCAAATCATTCAAAGGAGTGCACATTGATGAACCGTTGCCGGATGTTCAGTTCTCTGAAAAGAAATCTACTCAGAAATCTGATTCACAGTCTGGAGTGCCATCCAATGACAAATCTAAAGAAAAGTCTGAAGCAAGTTCTAATGAAGACTATGGAAACAAATCTGATGCTAGCTCTGGAGAAAAATCTGATGGCGATTCTAAGGATAAATTTGAACATCAATCTGAGCCAATTTCTAGTGAGCCATCTGCTTCAAAGTCTGCACCAGTTTCTGCTCATCAGCATAGCAGCTCCTCTGCTACTCAGTCAGATCATTCAAAGGTTGCTCAAACATCCCTTCTTAACTCTTCACCAGCACCAATAGCTGCTCCGGCTATTCATTTCATGGTGGACCAAAATAAGCTGCTGGAACTGCATTCTTTACTTGGTAAGTTGAGTCATATTTTTGCTGATATTGCTCACTTACTTCCATCCATTGTCAGCTATCCTTCATCTTTGGTTCCAACTGCACCTGAGCCGGAAGCCCCTATTCAACATGACAAGCCCACTCCCTTGCCTCCTAGACGACGTTCTGGTCGTACCATTCTTCGAGACAAGAATCCACCAAAGCCAGGACAACCTGGAAGCACATCCTTGCCAATGGATGTTGATCCATAGTTCTTTATTTTGCTGCTCTGTCTCTTTTTTTATGACGCCAAAGGGGGAGAATAGTAGGGTAAAACAATTATTTTGTTTTGTGGCTTGTGTTGTTTTTTATTTATTGGTGATGTCTTTGATGAACACAGTTTGTTTTATAACTTTTTATGACAAACATATTGTTATATTTGCTATAACTCATTATGATGAATGATTTCTTTAAATTTTTTTTTTCAGAATTCATTAGCATACTTTCACTTTACAGATTTTATTTTATATATAAATACCCCATGCATATATTCAGGGGGAGTTTTTAGACTAACCTAGATAGACTTCTAAGTGGAGTTTATTAAGGTTTTGTCATCATTAAAAAGGAGGAGATTGTTGGCCCAAGGCCATATCCAATTTTGATGATAATCAAACCTTATATAAACTCTATTAAGAAATTTGTTCTAAGCTATATTTTGTAGGCAATTCTATTTATCCTTATGATGCAAATTATCAAGAATGGAGATTAAAGAATGGATTCTTGAAGATCAAAAGTTGAAGAATAGTTTAGTCTTAGAAAATTAAGTTATTAAAATGTAAGATCAATTTGAGGATCAAATTGTCATTTATGCATACATATTCTAAGTTTTTAAAATTGCATAAAAATGATTTTAAGTCATAAATCTCGTTTTTAGTTAAAACTGGTTTCTTTCAAAAAATACTTTAGAAATTGGTCCGTCAGAATTTTACATTAAAAATTGGATTAGAAATCTGGACAACATTCTGATCAAAAATCTGTTTTGCGCTAAAAGACAAAATAACGGCTAGTTAGGGACAGAACTGTCTGTCTTATTTTCTAACGGTAAAAAACGGCTAGTTTTCTATTTTCTCACTTCAAACCATGTTTTTGGGTATAAATATGTATTATGAGATCATTTAGAATGTTAGAGAAAATATTGGAAAGATTTTCTAACTCTTAAGAGAAAATCCTACTTGTTCTAAAATCTCACTTTCCATCTTGCACTTCATTCTTACATATCATCCTCAATTGATTATAACTTGTGTTGTAATTAATTAGTGAGGAATCTTTATTGTAAAAGATTGTGAGTTGGGTTGGCTAGAACCTAAGTGAATTTCTAGTAAGTATTTCAATCTTTTACTTGGGAAAAAGATTGTGGGTAGATATACATAGGATTGTATATTGACTTTGACTCTTGCCCTTAAAAGAGTTAAGAGTGGAGAGAACTCTCAAGATAGATTCTTGAGGAGTGGATGTAGGCTGGTTGGCCGAACCACTATAATTTCTGGGTGTTCTCTACATTTATGCTTGGTTGTCTACTTTTTATAATTCTATTTTATATTCTAAAAACTTTATTTATTCAAAGTTCTGTAAAATGAAATTCTGAGTCTTTTTTGAAATTCTGTTTAATTAAAAAATTGGCCAGAAAATTTTAAGACACCTAATTCACCCCCCTCTTAAGTGTCTTTCGGGACATACATCTAAGGTTTTTTTATTGACAAAAATATTTTCCGACTCTTTAATATCATTTTAAGGATCTAATTAATTTTGAAATTTCTTCGCAAAGAGCTTTAACTTTTGTGAAATATTTGCTTACTGTCATATTTTGTCGCAAAATTGATGCATTTCATTTTTCAACCCATTGGATCTGTTTAAAATTACTCTTTCTTCTCCCTTTTTCTCTTGAGGCAGTATGTCTACCCATCAATCATAGATGTATGTTGGGTATGTCATTTTTCTATTTAAAATTAATGGCAAATGTTATAGCTTGATTTTAAGTAGATTTGTTGACCTAGGTATTATGCCCTCCATATTTTAACCTGCCCATAAAAAATAGTGATTTATGCTACATATGGTAAATCAAATACTAGAGTAGAAATAATATACTGTGAAAATTGAAATTCTTCTTTGAAGCCTTAGCTTGCCCTCTGATGATGTTCCGCCATATAAATCCATCATAAAGATGCCACCTTTTTTGGACAAAGCATTGACTACATGCTTGAAATACAAAACCAGATCTGCTCTTTTATGGAGACAGTAGCAGCTATAGTTAAAAGCGCACACAATGTCTCTTGAAGGTAACGGTAAGTTTCCAAAATTACCCGATGGATGTGAAACCCTAAAATGGAGAGGGTTTATTGGGATTTATATAGACTAGGCTTGGTTCTGGATTGGTCTATATTTCATTGTGAGCTTATAGTGAATTACATTGGGCTTAGGGCTCTTTTATTTTATTTACCAAGTCCATTGAGAAATTAAGAATTATTTTCTTTTTTTAATTTTTAATTTCACTTTTACAAATATATTTTTTGCTACCTAAACGAGAAAGAGTAAAATTTACAGCGTGTGTTAAGCATGCATGCAGGGTTTAACTAAAATAATTTGGTAGGAGTATAATTAACCCTTTCAAAACCCAAAAATTTCTCTCTCTTCTCACTTGTTTCATAGGCCATCTTGGCTGGTTTTCTTCCCAACTTGTTGATATCTAGAAGAAGCTGCAACATTCGCAAGTCATGAATGGATAAACAAAATGAATTTGTAGCAAATGGGGCATTGAAATTAATTAAGTAATAATTTTTTTTAATAATTTACATTAAATCTATGGGTCAATCCAAATTTATTCAACCCATTTGGATATTGATTAATTTATGATATATATTTTTTGACCCATTAGTGATCCAATCCATTAGTGATCCATCCATCAATGACCCAACCTGCCCATTTGCCAGCTCTAGTTCTCTTGCACCTTTACTCAAATCCATTTATAAATTTATACAGAAATATTTTTTTCCAATGTGATTTTTATATACTAAATTTTAATTATTCAAGGGTTAATTAATTGTTTAGTTTTTATCCACGACGAATTTATGGATCATATAACCAAATAGTAATAAAAAAAATTATTTTCATAAAAATACATGAATTTTGAATGTATAGCTTATAAAGCCATTTTGTTAGAATTCAAAAGGCCAACAAAAAAATCCAGCTGGCATGCCATATAATCAAGGGCCTTTGATTATGACATGGCAATCTAGTAATCTGCCATGTGTCAATGCCATGTGTACAAATTAGATATTTTTGGATGATATGGCATAGGTGATGTGGCAATCTATATGCATGGTAAATGCCTAGATTGCCATGTCATACCTTCTGACGATATAGCATGCCAACTAGCATTACAAAAAAACTGTTAATTCACAACGGCAAATTCCATCACTAATTGGCTATTTTCCATCGCAAATGGTTTTTAGCGACCGCGCAATGAACAGTAGCAAAAGCTCAGTCGCTAATTTATTTGCGATGAAATCATAAAACAGTTTCTAATTTTGCGACGGTAAAAACGGTTGCGAAAAGGGATATTACCGTCGTTAAATGAATTTAATTTAGTCGTCATAAATATAATATTAATTATTAGCGACAAAATATTTCATCGCAAAACCGTCGCTAATATGGATCGCGTCCACTTTTAATTTATTGCATATTAGCGACACTTTTTTGTTGCAAATCCGTCGCAAAATTAACATAAATTAATTTTTAATTTTGTATTTATTAATTTACTGCCTATATAATCAACATATTAATTTATCATATGCAGAATCATAATTTTTATAATTTAATTTCTGTAAATAAAAATTCTCCAATACTATTAATTTAAAAAATATAATATTACACTGGTACATTAAATTGCATAATATTTAAAAAATTAAACCTAACAAAAAACACACAAAAACTAAACAATGTACTATTGCACTTGCAACTATAAAAGATCCAATATGTGTTTCCAAACAATTCTGTGCTACATAGTATTGATAGCTAAGGGCATGCCTAATTATACATATAGGCTGCTATCTCCAACTGTCTTTCTTTTAATCCAATAGCTCTTTCTGACTTTATCATCTCTATCCATTCACTTTTACATCCAATGATTTACCCATGCTTTCCTGTTTTTACAGATATACACAGTAAGAATATGCAAGCAACAAGACAACATATATAATTATAGTATTTTTTACATTAATTTTGATTCAATCTTACTGATTTAGGATTTAATATATGAGAAAGTGTTAATCAAGTTTTAATTAATAGTAGATGATTTTCACTTAATTAAGAAATCACGTTCATACCATGAATATATATATATATAGTAATTAGGAAGAGATGAGACTAATCATATATATGACGATGAAAAAAAATATTATAGATCTAGCATTATTAAATAGGGTTCACGTGAATCTCATGAAATATTTCTCCCTGTTGAAATTACCTACCTCAAAACTCTTTGATTACCTATTTTTATTGGTAAACCACAAATAATTTCCATATATATATATATATATATATATATATATATATATATTCCCCAACATTATGAAGTTTTATTTAAACTATCAAGGAAATTCTAAGAAATTACTAATTTCTAAATTTAACAGATCTATTATTTTCCCTTTTTGTCTACTTTGATAACAAGAGCCAAACTATTGGATATCAATAATTTACCCATGAATGGACAATTATCTACTTATCATTTAAATAGGGTAAGTTTTATAATAGAAATCACATAAATTTTTAGAGAATTAATGATTTTGATCTAACATAAAAGATCTGCCACCATATTATAACAGTTTCGATAGGCTTCCTCACTCAAACACTAGGAAATGCAAAATATAAAATTTGCCAACGTAGGAAGCAAAATTCTAGGCAAGTATATTATAAGCTCCAAACATCACGAAGAAAGATAAACACTATCAAATACCTGCAGAATAAATTAAGATCTAATGGTCTTGATTACATGACTCAGCGATTTAGTACACGTACACAGCAGAATTTTAATATAAAGTCCACCATTAATGGATAGTTTTAAAAGTCTGTGGATAGCAGTAGGAAAACCTGCTTTACTAATTAAATATGGATTCATAAAAAGAAAGAACTGTTTGTTTATTGGCCAAAGTAAAAGACTTTTCCGCAACAAGAATAAAGCAAAGCAAGGATATTTAAACCTATCTAATCTATCATTTATATGTATAAGCAAAATTATATCCAAATAGAAAAACAAAATCATTGATATTTAAGCCTAAGTACAAAGAAAACATGCCGGCCTGTTACTTTGCAACTTCAAATTTAATTTCCAGACTGCTCAAGCTCTTCAAATGCAAACGGAAGTGCAAAGACCTTTTTCCAAAATTATTGATCATAATACTAAATAGATTTTCCCATGACCTTCCACATATCAAGTCACAACACTATATGTATATATTCTGATAGAAACTATTAAAAGTTTGTAGCAAAGAATACAAACCTCAAAGAGAATTAACCAACTATTAATCCCTGTACCAAACCCTTTATCGAAATTGTAGGCTGGAGGACCTCCATCCAAGCAAACTGCAAAAAGAAACTCAAATAAAAAAATAAAGTAAAATAAGAAATCAACAAATTTTAATTTAGAAGCGATATATATATATATATATATATATATATATATATATATATATATATGAGTGGAAAAAGTTTTAAAAATAATATCTTATGAAAATTAATTGATTGTCAATTTGTAAACCTTAATGACCAAAGTTTATAAAGGTGATCTATAATTTATAAACTCAGCCAATTATTGAGAGGAAGGCCAAACAAAGAATCCCAATCAGAATTCGTAAGGAATTTCTTCCATAAAATGAAGGAAAAAAAAACAATCTCTCAATATGTGAATAACTGATTCCAGTTCCAGATTACAGAGGGAGCAAAGATGACAATCTGAAAGATGGCATCTTTTACATTCCATATTCATAAGTTTTGACTTGACAATAAGTTTTAAAGTCAATAAATGAAGATACAGACAATAGCAAGTGATGTGTTCAACAGATATTAATTGAAGATATCATTCAGAAAGCACAAATATGAATTGGCTTCTACAGAATAATACAGCAACACAACAAACTCTTGACAGCCAATTAAAAAATGAAAAAAAGATTAGATATCTGATGGTTAACATTTTAAGCAGCAGAGAACTCCATAACAATCCCTACACTCCATAATTTAAGCCTAAACAAAGTCCAAATAAGTTCCAAAAAATTATATTTCGGATATTATTTATTACTAATTGCTTGGTATAGAGAAAATCATGAAAATGCCTATATATCTGTAGTTATAAAAATGGGAAAAAAAGATGAATTAAAGATGATACAGAACATTCAGTATTTATAAGAATATGAAGCATACACGAGTTGCAATCAATAAATCCATTTTACTTGCGATCAATAATTCCACAGAAATCTAAGTATGAATATGTCCATTTTGATACAGAGATAATGAACAAGCTGCATACCACAAAATTAGAGAAGTGTGCCTGTAACAGGTCTGGGCAATTGATAGTTGTAGTCCCATTCCAGTCGAATCAGAACTTCATCAATATCTTTCCATAAGAATCAGGCATGCATAAAACATTTTAAAGTACAAAAAATATTTTAAGTATTATAATGTTTAAGTTATCATTAAAATCAAATAGTTGAGTTGTAGCCTTTAAAAGCCAACAATCATAATTTGAAGGTAATTTGTAGTCAAAAAAAGAAAAAAAAAAAAACAAAACCCATTTGGTGATAATGGTTTCTTGGAGTTGACAGATTTCCTTCATATACTTATATATCATTAACTAATTAATTTAGATAAAAAAAATAATTTTAGTGGAAATAGATGAGCCGTGGGGAAGAGTAATTTAAGCTAAGGAAAGTATATCAAATAGGCCCACGAAACTGACCCAAATGGATGTTTCTATTTGTAGTTAGCCAAAAGGAGTGGTTAGCATTTCCAATCAAATATGTTTGTCCCATTACTAGTCCTCATTGAGGTTATACAAAATACTATTTATGCATTCTCTATTCGCAAGTAAAAGTACTGCCTATAAAAGCCACTGTTAACAATTTTCTAATATCTCGAAAGAAGAAAAGAGCAAGAAAAAGTTCTAACAGCATCAAATTTTACCAGCAAAAATCATAAAAGTACTGCCTCTAAACACATGGATCGATATTGTGGCTCTCAGACCCATTAAACACATTGCACTTGAAAGAGTTCCAGTTTCTGCCTTCGGGAAATACCAAAGCCAAGGGTTTGAATCACGAGCAAAACACAAAATAGGTGGGTGATAAAAGACGAGCAAAATAGAGATCTAAGAAGTGATAAAAAAATTAGAGCAAAAACAGAGATCTAAAAAGTGATAAAAAAAATAACACATACCAGTTCGAATCACAATTTCAAGAACAGATGGGTGAATCTTGTACAGCAACTCAGACGACGAGCACGGAGATGAAAATCAAAATAGGGATGAGAAATCAACTTATTACCAGAAATTCATGCACTGTCTTTTCTTCTTAAGTTATCTGAGATATTGAAGGTGAAGGAGAGAGAAAACAAAATGGAAAATTTTTAGGTTTAGATTTCAAATGGTTTATGAAAAAAAGAATGAAATTCACACACACACACACACACATATATATATATGGACCTTTGGAGGTATTAAGTTAGAGTCAGAAAGAAAAGCAGGGAATTTTGACAAAGATTTTCCCCAAATATTACTCTGTTAATCCGGAGTTTTTTACACATCACCAATAATATTAAGGCCAGATAAATTTTAGTAATAGGATTTTCAAACCTGAACACCCTAATATCGGAGTACGACGGCCGATGAGGGACAACGACGGCGAGGAGGAGGGGCGATGAAGCTTGATCGAAGAAAGGCAGAGAATGAGGGAGGAAGGAGAAAAAGGGAGGTGGGGAGTTGAAGGAAGAGGAGGAACCCGATTCAGCCAAATAAAGGAAAAATGAATTAGCCCAAAACGACGTAGTTTTTGTCCAACTCTCCCTTTGGTCCCTCAACTTTCACACCCTTAAACAGTTAAGCCTCAAATCCTTCTTCTTTTATGCAATTAAGCCCTTAATTCATCTTTAGTTCAACTTATATTAACTATTTTATTCACTTTTCTTTTAATTATCATTATTTTTATTTATTTATTTCCAAATCTGGATAAAAGTTACAGATCAATCTAGTTATTAGTCGGGTAATTCAAAGTCGGGGTGTTGCACTATTATTATTATTATTATTATTATTATTATTATTATTATTATTATTATTATTATTATTATTATTATTATTATTATTATTATTATTATTATTAGTTTAATAATATTTATTGATTTTTAATTTTTTATTTGTTACTAAATTGTACTTTAGACAAAAAAAATTATTACTTTACCAACCTTGAAATTATACTCACTCGTATAAAATTCTCAATAAATTGGCCATTGTGAACCGATATCAGAAGTATTGTTCAAATATTAAAAGATATTCTCAGACGACTCAAATTTTAGAGCGTTACATATCAAATTTTCTAATTTCAAATCTTATTTCCATTAAGATAACTAACTTTTTTAGTATTGTTAGCAATTGTTTTTCGATCTATCTATTACCGGTGATTGCGAATGATCGATGGATATAGAAAGGAGCATTGAACCACTAAAAGTCTAAAAATAATACCTCTTGAGTTTTGGGGTATTTCATAATCACCACATGTAACTAGACGTAGGTTTATCTTTATTATGATAAGCTTAGATTTATTTATTTTTAAAACAAGTTAAAATTTAATGAACAACCAATTCTCTTTATTTGGATGTTACTGTTCATCTATTTGATTATAGATAATTATGTGATTACATATAATGAATACAAAATTTATTAAGATATATGAATAAAAAGGTCAATTTCACTAATTTTTAGAAGTAAATTATATTTAGTTAAATATATGGTATAATAAAATTATACATAAAAAATACAATTATAATATAATACGATTGCAAGCGAAAAAATAAAAGTAAAAATTTATAATATCCCTAC
This sequence comes from Excoecaria agallocha, assembly GCA_037975025.1. Lineage (NCBI taxonomy): Eukaryota > Viridiplantae > Streptophyta > Magnoliopsida > Malpighiales > Euphorbiaceae > Excoecaria > Excoecaria agallocha. The sequence goes on from CM075811.1 coordinate 43,031,106, forward strand.
CAATTTTTATTATTTTGTCTTTATATTTTAAGATGGTTTGATAAATATATATAATTAGAATTTCTAATAATTTAATATTTGATCAAAATTTTACAAAATAAAAATAAATCATAAAATTTGTATAATTATTTTAAATGAGATAATAAATTTTATATTACTATTTTATAAATATTTATTTTTATTAATTTTCATAATATAATTATATAATAATTATAACAAATAGTTTTTACTATTATTATCAAAAATGTAAATTTTCTAAATTTTGAGATAATTGATAAAAAAATTATTATAAAATATAATATAATTTTTCAATTTATGTTTCAAAATAAAATATCCATTTCATATTATCTAGATCAAAAAAATACTTAAATCAAATAAAACTATTTTTTATTTTTATTTGCGATGGATTAGCGACAGTTTAATATCTCGCTAATATTCTTTACTTAAATCTTATACTATTAGCGACAAATTGTACGTCGCTAAACTATCGCAAAATTTGGCTCTAAATTTCCCCTCTGAAGTGTAGATTTTTCGTTCGGACTTCCGTTTAAATTATGGTAAAATGACTTTCTAAACTACATACTCAAAATGCAATTATGTTTATAAAAAGCAATTAATTTTTTTATTACTATTCACTTATTAACGCATAAATTTGGTGATATAAAATTAATCCTAAATTTAATAACCACCAAAAATTAATCTAATAGACAAGAAAAATTGTAATTAAACTTTTTTTATTTTACCTTTTTTTTTTTATTCCTCCAATTTATGAGTTCCTCATACTAACATTTATAATCTTCTAAAACAAATTTATTGACTGAGAAAATCGAAAGAAAATCATAAGCAAGCACACACACACATTCTTGTTGCCTAATATACAAGAGAGTGGGTCTAGTAGTAGAAAAGACTGGACACTAAAACAATCCATAGAGAATAAAAATAAAAACAGTACACTTCGAACACTTGGGGTTGTAAGGAGACTTGCAATTCAGCTTCTGTTTTCCTGGTTGACATGGGATAGTTTGCTGTTTTCCCCCGCTAAAGGAAGTAACAAGTGGATCACTATTTTGTACAATTAGGGTTGTACTTAGGACACTTGCAATGCAGATTCGGTTGTCCTGGCTCTTTACACTTCATAAATTGGTTAGCGTCCTTGCTAATATCAGTTTCCGGATCAGGTTTAGGATCAACTAGAATTCGAGTGGCGTGGTAATAGTAACTCGCCAACTCAATCTCCTCCGTCATCAGGCACTCGTCTAGCCGCCCATTGCAATTCATGGTGACGTTGCTCTTCTGAAGATAAGCAGCTGCACTGCATTTTGTGCTCAAAATCGCTAACAGCACACTTAATGCAAGAGCCATTGCCACTGATCTATTTGCCATTGCTCTTTCAGAAGTGGATGCTCTTCCCCTCACTCACTCCTCCCCTCATTTTAATACCTGCCTTTTGCTTTACCACACTCTATAAAGTACAAGAACAGTGTATGCTTGATGACCCCATTCACCATTTGTAAATATATTTAACTATCAAAAGCAGATTAGGTTGGCTCAATTATTCCACATTTGCATCGTGAATTTCACATAAATGCCCTTCCATTCATTCTCTGCCGACAAAGCTTCGTTTCCCTTTTTTTATTTTTACAGAATACACATAATTAATATCTAATTATAATTATAAATACCACCAATTAAAATTAAACATAAGATATCTTGCATTTTTAATCCAAGTGAGTCAATTCTTTCTGATTTAGTTTCTTTTTTTTTTTTTTTTTTGCTGGATCGGTCAGTGAAGTCATAATATAATTACCAAAATTAAAATTTGAATGATATCATTTTTTTTTTGTTGCCCATCTGGTTCATCGGAGCTTTGCCCCGACTACATCCAGATCCGACCCGCGTCGCGCACCTAGCTTTGGTGGGGGAGTCTCCCAGCGGAAATTTTCTGCGTACACTAAGTTTCAAACCCGAGACCTTACTTAAGCGGAACCAAACCGCTTACCACTTGGACCAACCCCTGTTGGTGAATGATATCATTTTAATTGTTATTCTCTTGCACTATTTTTCTTTTTTCAATTTTGACTTTTTCTCTATTAGATCCCTGTAGACTATTTTCATTTTAAATTTGAATGATAAAATTACTAATTTATAATTTTTTTTAAGTTATATTTGTCTGCATCTTGCAATTTTTTTGTTGGATTGGTCAGTGAAGTCATTTTAATTGTTATTCTTAGGGGTGAGCATTCGGTCGGTTCGTTTCGGTTTTTGACCGAACTAATTGAACCAAAAATCAAATTTTAGGAAATATAAAAACCGAACCAAAATCGAACTCTATAGAATCGAAAATCGAATGAACCAAAATAATTTTGATTCGGTTCAATCGGTTTTGAACCAATATGGGCTTATTTTTAATTGGACTTTTAACCTATATGGATCCATAAATTAAATTAATTTATATTCAACAAAATAAATTCATTTAAAATAAATAAAATTAAAATAATATACATAAATTTATTATATTATGTCTATAATAAATACTAATCAAAATTATATTAAAAAATATACTACCAAAATAATATTTTAAAAAATACATTAAAAATACAATAGATCCCCTGGATCATTTATAAGATCCTCCCATAGAAAATTTTTATATTTATTTAATTTCATAACAAGTAATATAAAATAACACTTAGATTCCAGATTTTATACGTGGGTCAATCATATGCTCTAATATAATTGAAAAAATTATAAGCTTTATATGGATAAGAATTAAATTTTAATGCAAATTCATATTCTATTGAAAGAAATTACAACTAAGAATATTAATAGCATATATATATATATATATATATATATATATATATATATATATATATATATATATATATATATATATATATATATATATATATATATATAATAAGAGAATTAATAGCTAATTATCTCTAATAATTGACCATTCTGTTAATAATATTTCGTGAGAAAAAACCGAATTAACGAATTGTTAGGCTAATTCTGTAAAAAAAACATCAATAGTGACATTTTAAGTGAAATGGGATGAAAAATTATGAAAAACATGATTTATAATATAAAATAAAAATACAAAATACCAATAATTAGATATTTTAATTATTATGTTGGGAGACATACTGTAATTATCATTCATTTGACTATGGAGCCAGCCTAAATGATCCAGTATTTATTTTCCAAACCATTTTTGAATTCGTTCATATATTATTTTATCTTTCATGAAAAATCAGAAATACTTTCTCATTCTTCTCTATTCTTTTTTATTTTAATATATACCACTTCAATATATATTTCAAGCTAATTTAATTGTAATGTGTCATTCAAGTAGGACATACTTTTTCTCTTTTCATTTAATGATACAAGTATAATAATTTATTTTTATTAATCAAACTAATTAATTTTAAATATTATATAATTATATTAAAAATAATTTTCTATCGTCGTTCTAATAATTATAAAAATCAAGTTGAATTAAAAGTAGCTCCATTATCATTTTTTTATGCCAACAAAATGCACTCGGAGAACTAATATAGATTCAACTATATACAATAGCCAAACATTTGCCTTAAGAAAAACCTAATAGCCATGATGCATGCCATGAGATTCGAACCTTGGACCTCAAAAAGTTTTGTTTGTTTCCTAAACCATAATCCAACTTATGTCATTTGAAATATTAATACTATAAAATATATATATATATAAATTTTAGTCGGTTCGGTTCTTTTGATTTTTCAATTTTAAGAACCAAACCAAATCGATAAAATCGAATTTTTATTTCGGTTCAGAACTGAACGAACCGAAAACCAAAAAATCGAACCAAATGGACCAAATTCAATTTGATTCAGTTCGGTTCTGCACACCCCTAGTTATTCTCTTGCACTATTTTTTTTTTCAATTTTGACTTTTTCTCTATTAGATCCCTGTAGACTATTTTCATTTCATTTAGCCTCTTGGAGTGGAGCTAATATCAAATGATAGTTTGATGTCGTTTGGTTGCCATAAAAAAAGGACCTTTGTCGGGGCTAGGGCAAGGAAAAAGAAAAAGTAAGAACAATGAGCAATTTAAGAAAAAATTAATTCTTGAAGCTATGTAAAAATAAATAAATAATAAATAAGTGTAAATTATATATTAAACAGTGTAAATAATTCGATATCTGAAATTTATTTATTCGGTTACATTAAATTTATATCAGACAGGTTAAAAAAAACAAATTGCGTTTTCGCAAATGATAATTTAAAAAACTTTGCATTCAAAACTTGAATCTGATCAAAAATTTCGATTAAAAGGAAAAATATCTTCACCATTAAATAATTTTCAAGTAATCCAACGTCAATGAAAAAATCTAAACTAATTAAATTACTGAACTGGGTCTATGTGTTCAAACACAATAACCTAAGTGGAAAAAAAAAGTTGTATAAAAGAATAAAACATTTATCATCTATCATCACCTGGTAAGCAAGATTACTATATATTTTTTTATTCTTTCATGTATTTCCCATTTCATGTTCAGTCCTTGGAAAATTTTATTATTAACGCTATATTTCAAAGCAATGAAGTTCATTTAATTTCGTTATTATTGGAAGTTATGTAAATATTTGATTCTTTCCTTTTTAGCTAGTGCTCTATATAGTTATTCCTAGATTAGTGGTATTGTATATTTTTAGTTTCTTTGATCTAGGCCAAATCTTCGTTGTTTATCTTGGCTACAGCTGTATGTTCCTTGTATATATTATTGTTGTTTCTGGTTATTAAGTATGAGAAAACAAAGTAATCATTTTATCCCAATGGCTCTATATTTCTTCATGGTATCAGAGCAATAAATCCTACCGTGCTTCTTTCTTTTTGTTTTTCCTTTTATCTACCATTATAATGGCTGACAACGAAAACAATGATGCTATAAAAATTTCAAAGGAGATTATTGTTGTCACTTCTAATTCTGGCACCACTGATAATGAGAGTTATTCTTCTCAAAGATTGGTTTCCACGCCGTTGAATGAATTTAACTACCTTCCCTAGTCTAGAGCAGTCACTATTGCTTTCGGTGGAAGATCAAAAGCAGGCTTTATAAATGAAAAAGAGAAGGCTCCAAATGTTGATTCTACAAAGTATGACACTTGGTTATCAAATGATCAAATGGTTATGTCATGGCTTCTTAATTCTATGGAGCGTAACATTGTTGAGATCTTCAGTTACTATGAATCCTCTTGAGATCTTTGGGAGGCTATCCAAGATATGTATGGTAATCCAAACAATTATGCTAGAATTTTTCAAATCCAACGAGAGATTGTTAATCTCCAACAAGAAGGGAGACCATTTGTTAATATATTGGGAAAGTTAAAAAGGCTTATGGAATGAATTGGAAGTATATCATCCTCACACTGTTGATCCAATCACTCTACGAAAAAGGATTGAAGATTATCGGGTTTTCTAGTTGTTAGCAAGTCTTGATTCTGATTATGAAAATTTTAGATGTCATATCCCAATGACTACTAACCGATGTCTAGCAAGTGTACTAGATCGGCTAGTAATACAGGAAAATATAGATTAAGACCCCAAATATCATACCCAAGGGAACATGGATAGCTAAGGATAATATTTATGTATGAGTTAAATCAACCTGAGATTGTTTCCCAAATATTTTTGATTTAAAAGCAAAAATTAAATAAAATAAACAATGAAACAAAACAAAAACTAAAATTAAACTAACATGAATTAAAAACAAAATAATAACTGGAATTATCTTGCTAAAGAAATTATCCACCTTAACTTTCATTGTAATGACTTAAATTCAATATAAACACCATTGATTATGGAAAAACTAGTAATAAAGCCAAATATCTTTATTCAAGTATATCATTCTTAGTATTAAACTGATAGACAAATCTAATACTTAGCATGAAAATCTAGTTTTAACTTCCTAAATATTCATTGAAGCCTTTTCAAGTAATTCAACTACAATTTATTCTTAGTTCTTCCTCTCTTAGTATTAACCAATAAAATCAACACATAATTATCTCATGTTTCGGATAATAAACATGCATAAACATTAAAGAGTTAATCCAAGAACATGCAAATCATTAACTATGTCAAAACCAATTTTTAGTTATTTATTTAATAAACCAATAATTAATTTTAACACAATCAAAAATAAGAATGTGTTTAAAACCAAGAAATAATCAATCGATATTGAAATTAAGCTCAAAATAAAGTCATAACAATGAAAATATAAGTTTTCAAGAATCCATTAGCAAAAGAATAAAAACTACTTCCTAAACATGTTTAAGAAACTAAAACAAAGTTGAAAAGAACAATAAAAACTAGAAAACAAAGTAAAACTAAAACTAAAGAACTCTACTAGTTCTTCTAATTGATTCCTATAATTCCTTAATTGATTCTTTTTTTTCTCACTTCTTTGGTGTTAGAGTTGTCTATTTATAGGCAAAATCAGTGGTAGAAGCTTTCCAAACTTTCCAATTTGGAATAGGAAGAGAATCCTTCTTGAATTGGAAAAATCGCAAATCATTCGCTTCATGGGAGACAAAACATGTGGCCACTCATCTTGCCTTGCTATTTCTCATGTGGCCATACATCAATTAGCAAGATAGACACATGTGGCCATGTGTTCCTTAGTTAAATCTTACACGTGGGCATGTGTTCTTCCTCTTCTTGTTTTTCACGTGGTCACTCATTCTTTACTTCATAATTTTCACGTGGCCATGGGTAGTTTTCTTCTTTGAAACACATGACCATGTGTTCCTTTAAGCTTCCCTTCACGTGACCATGTACTCCTTTTTTCTAGTCTTCACATGGCCATGCATTGAACTTCTAAACCTCACGATCAATTATCTTGCATGAATTTTCCAATTTTACAATTTTGACTCACAATTACTTGTCTTTTTACAATTAAGTCATTTTTCTTGCAAATTAACCCTAAAAAACACCAAAAAATTACAATTAACTCTAAAAACATAAAATTAACCAATTAAACTCAAATTCAACCTAATTAACACAAAATTAACTCAATTAAATACCTAAAAACATCATATAATTCATCATTATCAACTACTGAGCTTCCATCCTTGAAAAATGTTTAGTGTTCATCTGGTGCTTCAGATGCTTATGCGTATCTTACTCATTGACAGGCTGACAAGAAACAGTATAAGGGAAAAAGACCAAACCTGAAGTGCGATTACTGTCACTCACTTGGACATACAATAGATCGTTGTTGGAGTCTTCATCTAGAGCTTAAATTCAAATCATAAAAGATAAAAAGGGAGGAGATCAAAAATGTGGTCCTAAGGCTCATTTAGCCACTCACTCTACTGAATCTTTTTCATCTAACTCAATTGCTTTGCTTAATGATTTTAACAATTATTTACAGAAAAGCATGGCTAAGGGTTAGTCAAAGATGAAGATCAAAGATGTAATGAATCTGTGGCACTTTTAAGCAAATTTGTTGGGTTCTTGGCTGATGCTAATGCTGAAAATAGTTAAGGTATTATGACAGCTTTTTTTACTGCATTAGAAATTAGTAATTTACATGATTTATGGGTTGTAGATTCTGGTGCCACCAACCATGTATCCAATCAACTTGCTAACATTTGTGATGTTTTCCCTGTTTCCTCTGTTGTATCAGTAGTTAATGGAAATAATGTTCCTATCAAGGGTAAAGGCAAAAATAAACTTGTCTCTAACACTATAAAATTAGATATCATATATGTTCCTTATTTTCCCTTTCAATTGTTATATGTTCACAAATTGATACATGCTCTTAATTGTGAAGTCTTATTTACTCCATATAAGGTTGTGATTCAGGGCCAAGTCACCAAAAAGATGATTGGCGAAGGATTTCACTTGAATGGGCTCACTACAAGAAAATCTAAAAATAGCAACGAAATTGATTCCGTTGCTAAATTAGCAACGAAAAATAAATTTTGTTGCTATTTAACAACAGAAAATATATTTCATTGCTAAATTTGGTTAAACATTGCAAATTTATCAATGAAAATATATTTGGTTATTTTTCGTTTCTAAAAGTGGAGGAAATTGTTAGCACCAAAATTTAGCAACAGAAATTAGCAACGAAATCCTTAACTGTTACTAAAAAGGTGCCAACGTTTGGCGGAGAAATTTTGGAACGAAAAATAGCAACGAAAAAATTTTTTGTTGCTATTTTTGCAACGAAAACTGAATTCGGTTGGTATTTTTGGTGCCAAGGAGGTGGAATAACTTTGGATCTAAAAATACCAACAGAATTATTTTTCCGTTGCTAAAATTGCAACCAAATTTAAATTTCATTGCTAATTTACATTTTCAATGAAAAATAGCAACAGAATTCATATTCGGTTGCTAAAATAGCAACAGAAATATTACTCCGTTGCTATTTTAGCAACCGAAATAAATTCGATTGCTATTTTCATTTTTGCCGTATTACCCTAAGTATAAATAGTCCATTTTTGCTGTTTTTTCATTTTTTTCGTGAGCCTCGATCTCTCCCTCGTCGGTGGCCAGCCTTATTCCTCTCTCCTCTATTGTTTCTCTCTGATTTCTAAACACGAGGAATGAATTACTTTTCTACTTTCTTTAAATTTCTTTTACATTTTTTTGGCTTCACTCAAATTTCATTGCTTTTTTTCTTTCATTTCTTTAGTTCTCTTCATCTTTAGATCCTCTTCTTTGATGGCCACTCTCAAATACCAAACAAGATAGTATACGCAGATACATCTATAAACCAAAGATGATTTTCTCTTTCTTTGGAACAGAAACCCAAAAGCCACTTTCTCGATTTTCTACAGCTTAATATTTCTCTTATAACTAAACCCCACCCCCCCGAGGAAAAAAAAGTTCCTCTCCTTCTCTCTCTTTCTTTGTCTCTTCAATGTTTGTGTAACTCTGCTTGTTTAATTACTTGCTTGATTTTCAAAATCCAAAAATGCCGAAGAATATGAAGTTTAGAGAAGTAAGAGAGAAGAAAAGATCTGGATTTGGCTTATATGAATTGGTTATAGTTCATGGAAGCTGTTATGAGCAGACATATTTTGTTAGTTTTGTGATAATTAAGATGATAGAAACGGATAAGGGTAGCGACGTAAGGCGCGGAGCGAATTGGTTCTCTAGACAACTTAAGCAATCTGGACATAAGTTCATCTCTGGTGAATTTAGTTCGCTCTCCTTTATTTTTTGGTCCCAAAAATCTAAGTTTTTATCTTCAAACTAAGATACAAAATCCCCAATGGGGTACTGTGGTCATTTTCTATATATTCTGTTCTTCAATTTTGTGATAAGAGTTTAACAGATAATGTTTGTCTCTAGTTTCACCTTCTTTCCACTTTCGTTCTTAGTGTTGTTTGTTATATTTTTTTATTTTGCAAGGTTTGAACGATGTTGTTGCCGGTGACTTTGTATCTTCAGATAAATCTTACAAGGAGAGAATTAAGAAATTGAGTGTTGTTAATAGAGCTAGTTCGAGCAAATAGGAGAATTATGAAATGGGTTGTGACATAGCTGATAGAAAAGAATCACTTCCTTCACAAGCTCCTTCCATTAGTGGTTCTGCTACCAGTAAGAAATTCAAGCTGCCCAAAAAGGTAGGCTATTAATTATATTGGATACACGGGTGCGTAAGTTAATTTCCAATTCTGATTAGTTGTTAATTTGTTCTTTTCTTTTCTCGTTTGTTTATTTAAATTGTTGTATCACTACATCACTTGTCTTGTTTTGCAAACACATAATTTTTGTATAGCTTGTGATGTGTTGTTCTGCAATCATAGGCTATATGTACAAAGGCAAGAATGTTTGCTCTTAGGGAGAGAAAGGTGTACATGATGTAGGAAGATTTTGAAATGGCCGCAGCAAAAATCATAGAGGAGACAAAAGAACATGTCATTGAGGGGGCCTTGGAAGTAAACTAAAGATTTAATTTTCTATCATGTTTTCTTTTAACTTAGGCTTGAACATGGTTCTTTTCAATCTCATTTATTAGGCTGACTTTAAATAAAGTTTCATATCTTTGATTGGTATAATGAGTAAAGTGTGTGTGTGTATATAAATATATATCCTTTGAATTTATTGGCCTTTGCATCAATGTTGATTGGTAATATATATATATATATATATATATATATATATATTCAATTTCTTGGCTGCTGCGGATTCTTTCTATTTTATATATTTTCATGTAAAATAATTTATGAAAAAGCATCTTTGACTATTATATTAGTAATAGTAATATTCTAGTTTAGATTGTGCGGTAATTCCAGAAGCTTTTGTATTTCAAAATAACTTGCTAAATGTAAATTTGTTTAGATTGTAAATTACTGACTGGTTATTAGCAGTTGATGAATCTGAAATTTTAGATGAGTATGCTATTACATTCAGGTTAACATTTTTTTTGTGAATTTTTTATTTATTATTGTAAGTCGTTGAATTTTTGAAATCTCTATAGAAAATGCTATCATTGTCTTATTAACTACAAAACTTTTGTTTAGCAAAATTTTGAAAACTTGTATTTGTATGGCACGTGGGTTCTTGGGTCAAGTTTTGTGTTGGGCAACTTTTGGAATGATCTTAGAAAGGTACAATGAGTAAAGCTACTAGAATTACCTACTTACACATGGATATTTAGATGATAAATGGAGGTGACATATAACAATGTAGCTCTCCTTGGTCTTTTTGTACAGCGTTGGTGTATACATCTTTATTCTTCCCCCATTTTTTCCTTGCTATTTATTTGGAGTCCTCTTTAGGCAAGAAATTTTGGTTTTCTTGAAGAGTCCTATGCACATCTTGAATTGAGAAGTATAGCTATTTTAGTGGATTGTTTTTGCATATTTTAATTTCAAAATACATTACTGGGTTTCTCTCTTTTTCTAGGTTTATACAATTTAGTAGGTTAAATCTTAAGGGATTTAATTACTCTCTAATAATTTTCTATTTGTTCTTGATAGGATTATATACCCACGGTATTCGACAATTTTAGTGCCAGGTATTGTGATTTCTTTTAGCTTTGAAGCATGCATAGTAAATTTTAGGAAGTTTTTGATTTAGATTCAATTCATTTATAAGTTAAGCCATTAATACTGCAGTGATTAGCAATGTTTGAGAAAGTTGAAGATGAGTATAATGATTTAATTTTGATTGGATTGCAGGTGCATTTTTATTTCAATTGGCAGATATAGGCTTTTGATTGTGTAAAAAATCAACAATAATTTAGTGACGAAATAGCGATGATAAATTCGTCGCAATGTTTTTTATAATACTAGCTTAATTTAATAACGAAAATTAATTTTGTTTGCTATAAATAGCAATGGAATTTCAATTCGATTGCTAATATAGCAATGAAAATTGATTTCAGTTGCTAAAAATAGCAACAAAATTTTTATTCGGTTGCTAAATATAGCAATGAAAATTTTAATTCCGTTGGTAAAAATAACAACGGAAAATAATTTCCGTTGCTAAAAATATCAACCGTCAATTTTGCAACCGAATGTTCTGTTGCTATTTTCCGTTGCTAATTTTTATTAGCAACGAAAATTCAACAAATTCGGTTGCTAATTTTCTTGTAGTGGCTCTACTATTTTTTTCCTGATCATCGAATTTCTAAAAGTTTTCAAGCTATGTCATCTTCTGTTGGTAATCACTCTTTATGGCATCAATGTTTAGCTCATCCATCTGAACTTGTTTTGTCCAAAATTGTGCTTGCTTTGTCTACAAGCATCGTTGATTGTGAGACCTGTCATTTTTCTAAATCTTCTAGACTTCCTTTTAGCACTTCTTTGTCTCGAACTATTTAGGTTTTTGAATTAGTACACTCTGATGTATGGAGTCCTTTTTCTATATCTATTTATGGCTTCAAATATTTTATAACCTTTATTGATGATTTTTTTAAGGTTACTTGGGTATATCTATTGAAATCAAAAGATGAAGTTTTCAATTATTCTAAGGATTTCCATAAGATGGTTGCAAATCAATTTGCTGCTCATATAAAAATCTTTTGTACCAATAATGGCACAAAATATACATCTCATAACATGAAAAATTACTTAACTTCTAATGGGATATTGCATCAAACTAGCTATGTTAATAAACCCCAACAAAATGGGGTTGCTGAACATAAAAATTGAGATTTATTAGAAAAAAACTCGAGCAATCATGCTCCAAATGAATGTTCCAAAAAATTTTTGGTCCTATGGAGTGCTTACTACCACTTATATTTTTAATTGATTACCTAGCCGAGTATTAGATTTTACATGTCCTCTTGAAGTGTTTCAGGGAAACAAGCCTGATATATCTCATTTGAAGATATTTGGTTGCACTTGTTTTGTGCATTTACCCGTACACCAGCAAGACAAACTTGATCCAAAAGCAACTAGATGTGTTTTTTTGGGTTATTCTCAAGCCAAGAAGGGGTACAAGTGCTATGATGCTGTTACTAAAAAACTTTATGTTACTAGAGATGTGCGATTTGTTGAATCCATTCCTTATTTTGTAACTTCAAGTAAGGGGGAGATCTTGGATGAATTATATCCTTTGCCAAGTGTTGAGACTTATCATGAACCTTCAAGTGTTGAGGCTTCTTCTTCAAACATGAGTGATTTTCTAGGGTTGATACACAAAGACAATGTTGTTCATCAAGATTCATCAAATATTATTGTACAATCACTAGTTTCTCGACATAATCCTCAAAGAAATCGACAATCGCCAAAGAAATTGCAAGATTTTATGGCTTATTATGTCAAACATCATGCTACTGATTTTCTATCTTGTAAAAAATATCTCCCACGTACTCAGCCTTTTTAATTACTATTTCCAATGTTCATGATCCTAAAAATTTTTAAGAAGCTCAAAGACAAGCGGTGTGAAGAAAAACTATGGAAAATGAATTGACAGCTCTTGATGAAAATAATACTTGGAGTATAATGGCTCTTCCTAATGGTAAACAAGTTGTTGGCTATCGCTGGATTTTTAAAACAAAACTCAATTCTAATGGGACTATTGATAGACACAAGGCACATCTTGTAGCTTAAGGTTTCACCCAAAAATATGGAATAGAATACAAAGATACATTTTCCCCAGTTGCCAAGATGACTACTATTAGAGTTCTTTTGTCTGTGGCTATTAATAATGGATGGCTCTTATCTCAAATGGACGTGAAGAATGCATTTTTGCATCGCAATATTGAAGAAAAAGTCTTCATGAAACTTCCTCATAGACATCCTCTAGGTAGCAATCATAACTTAGTGTGTAAACTCCATAAATCTATTTATGGATTAAAATAAAGTTCCCGTACATGGCATGCTAAGTTAAGTTCAGCTCTTAAAGTTCTTTGCTTCTCAAAAAGCTCTACTGATTCTTCACTATATGTTCAGCTGGGTAGAGTTAAAAAATTGATGGTTCTGATTTGTGTAGACGATCTCATTATAGTAGGAAATGATGCAGATTCCATTGCTAAATTAAAAAAGAATCTACAACAACAATTTCCTGTCAAGGACCTTGGAGTTTTAAAGTATTTTCTTGGGATGAAATGGCAAATGCTAAACATGGGATCTTTCTTAATCAATGAAAATACACTCTCGATTTGCTTTATGATACATGTATTGAAAATTCTAAACCTGCTCCTACACCTCTAGACAGTAAATTAAAGCTTGATTCCAATCAAGAAGCACTCAAATGTGCTACCAATTACCAAAAACTAATTTACTTAACTATAACTTGACCTAATATTTCGTTTGTTGTTAGCCTCGTCAGTCAACATATGCATGCTCTAACTATTTATCATTTGAGTATGGTGAAACGGATCTTGCGATATTTGAAGGGAACAGTTGGTCAGGGGAGAGTTATGACAAAAAATGGACACACTGATATTGTGGGATATACTGATTTAGATTGGGCTGGAAGTGTTCTTGATCGACGATCTACTACAGGTTATTGCATGTTTGTTGGTGGTAACCTTATTTCATGGAAAAGCAAGAAACAACATGCGGTAGCTCATTCTAGTGCTGAGGCTGAATATTGAACAATGGCAAGTGCAGCTGGTGAAGTTGTGTGGCTTAAAAGTTTTCTTACCGATTTAGAATGTAAGTGCGGAACTCCAGTGACTTTGTTTTGTGATAATCAAGCAGCCATGCATATTGCAACAAATCTTGGGTTCCATGAATGAACTAAACACATCGAAATTGATTGTCACTTTATTCGTCAGCAAGTTCAGTCTAAGCACATTAATGCTAGTTACATTCGAACTAGTGATCAACTAGCATATTTGTTTACCAAAGGGCTACCATCTAATCAATTTCAGCATCTAGTTAGAAAGCTTGGATCCATTAATCTTCTGGATCTAGCTTGAGGGGGAATATTGGAAGTTATGTAAATATTTGATTCTTCCCTTTTTAGCTTGTGCTCTGTATAGTTATTCTTAGATTAGTGGTATTGTATATTTTCAGTTGCTTTGATCCATGCCAAATCTTCATTGTTTATCTTGGCTACAACCGTATGTGTAACACCCTTCTCGGAACAGTACTTTTTGAAACGAAACTTAGCTGACGACAACAAGTTTTTTTTCTTCACTGAACACTTTAATCCACTCAGAAAACTTATTATAATCCATACATTCAAGGCAAATAAACATATAACCAAAATATCATTCAAACCTTTACCTTAATAGTCTAAGTATATACATGCCAAAAGCTTACACTCACTAACACAAAAATCTTCTCTTCCGATCTGATCTTTCCATGTATTGTGCTCCCGCAACTCTTCAGAACCTGCACGCAGTAAACACTACGTGTTAAGCATTAAATATGCCCAGTGGTGACTACTAATCCAAGAATTTCCCAAACATAAGCATAATTACATACTTTATGCTACTAGTATTCTTATTTCATTAAGTATTTCCTTTTATTTCAGTTATGACTAATCTCGTTATTAAGTTTGTATTCTGATAACCATTGGTCTTTGTTTCTGAACTATTAACTTTACTTTGCAGTATATTCTTTAGGTGAATCAATATCAGATTTACTCTTTTACTTTTACTTTTATCACTACCTTCGTTTTATCCTTTAATCACAGCGATTTAACTATCATTCCAGTTAACAATATGTATTGGTACTCGTGTCTTTACTAGTACCAAAATAAATTATTTAAATTCTTGTTTTAATGTTCAATTATTCAGTTTGAACTCTAATTGTACTTCTTGCTATTTATTCTTTTATTTTTGTTTCGACTCTTTACCAATAAATACATTACTAATTAATAGCTTTTGAGCTTTATTGCAAAGTGATATAAATATTTCGGAACACTTTGCAGTATTTTCTTTCCTTCACTCATATATATATTACTTTTGTTCAAATATTAATTACGACATAAGTCTTTTACCTTTTTTTTTCCTCATCGGTCAATCATATGTCTTTCTATTGTTTTACTTTTTTAAATAACCTTTCTTCCAGAAAGACATTTCATAAGCATTAAGTTCACTTCATGTCAAAATCATTACTTTTAACTTTAAACAGGAAATTAATATTATTTTTCAAATTTGTCACTTTTCACAATAGTAATTGGTACGAGAAATACCAATTAATCAAATTCATCCTTTTCACGAAAAACACAATACATTCTGAATTCTTATAAAACCTTTCTTTTCTTTTTCCTTACTAATTACACTTTACAGAAATCTTTACAGATTTATCTCAATTTTTTTTTCATTTTCTTTCAAACGAATCGTTTTTCGTTATAACTTTCCGTATCCACTTCAATGAAACAGTACTTATCTATTCATTTCAATGTGCCCCTAATGCAATATAATAGGTTTCCCACAACGGATACACGGGACTGGACCCAAAGGTCCCACGTAGCAGATAGAGAAATGATCTCGAAAGATCAAGTCTCACATAACAGATACAGATACACTTTCACAAAAGCTATGGAGATCAAAGATCCCAACCATAGCTAAGCAAGTCGCCATGACTTGCACCGCGGTACAGAGGTGTTCCTATAGCTAGCCAATTATATCCAAAACAAGAATCATACTACCTGTCTATCGCTAAGGGCAACCATAATCAATCTTATTGCCAATATTTTTGAACATTTAAAACTTTTAATTTCTTTCTTTTGCTTATTACTATACGTTATTCTGATCAAATGCACTCTTTCGTGCCTTTGACTATTCAATAACTTTTTATTCACTTTTTCTTTTCTGGTCACTTTTGTGAATTATCCTTCGATAATTCACTCAGATACTTAAATCTTTTAATCTTTTATACATATTATAAATTATAAATTATAGCATTATAATTCACACTTTTTCTTTTTATTATTTATTTATTTTTTTATATAATTCTTTGCGAATTATTCTCTAATCATTCAATAGTTGACTTCTTTTTCTTTTATTGTTCAGACTTTTTAATCATTAAGTATGCCAACTGTATTTCGTCGGCAAAACATTTTTATAATCATTAATTCTTTTAATACTTTTTGTCGACTAATTTATTTTGATAAATTAGTCACGTCTTTATTTTTCTACTTTTAGGCATTTAGGAACTTTAAGTATATCAACTATTATCTTATGCCTCGAACAAGCATAATTTGACTTTTTCTATCGATTTATTCATTTCAAATGCATAATTATGAGTTTGCCATTATAATTATTTATTTTCATTTTTATTCTTTAATTTTACCATTTTCGGATAAAATTACATTTTAGTCCTTAAACCACAGAAATTCTATCTTTCGAAATCGTTATGCCTCCGAAATTACTATTTTACTTTTATTACGTATTTCTTACTTATTTTTATGTGTTAATCACTTACTTTGGCAAAATTACCATTTTGCCCCTAACACTTTTAGTTTCCTTCATTTAAATCCTTTTTCTATTCAAAACTCATTTTATCTTTCTTTTATTTATGTATTAATTTATTTTCATCATTTTCGATTATTTATGAATTATTTACCAATAATTCATGATTTTTATTATTTTCATGACCCAATAATTATTTTGAAAAAAATCCGTCGGTTGACTTTTTATTTCTAGTCATTGACATTAATTAAATTTCACATTAATTTCTCATTTTTGTCATTTTTATACAATTATACATTAAAACTTCAATTGTTTTCATTGTACATATTCATATAAAAATTCCAATAAAATCTCAATAAATTCAATAAATTCCAACAAAATTTATTTATGCATTATTTATTGGTTATTGTCATTTTTCATCAAATTAATCATTTAATTCACAATAAATCACAATTTTCATTCAATACATACACTATATAAAATCTTAAAAATTCTCAAATAAATTTCAAATATTCTCTAAAAATTAATAGACATCAATTATCAAGTCTATTATTATTTTAAGCTAACATACATTAATTTCATGCATTTTTCTCATCATTTTCTTCACCCTAGTAATTCGGCCATCAACCATTTTCTACCTTAAACATTTTCTTTCTTCCATTAATGCCTTCATCGCATTTCCTCTCATGGTGAATTTCATTTATCCTAACATAATTGCATTAATTAACAATTTTTCATATTTTTACCTTAATTACATAATTAAGGAAAATTCATATTAATAGGGAAATCAAAGGATTTGGTAGTCACTTACTTTTTTTCCACGCTTTAGCTTCCTTAAGCTTCACATTTCTTCACTTGACACCAAAAAAAACTCCATCCCTTCACAAATATTTCTTTGGCCGAAATTTCAAGCCTTCCTAACATCAAATTTTTGTCCTCAAATGAAAAATCTAATCTCATAATTAGCTTAAACACCTCAAAACTATAAGAACACACCAAAAACTCAATTAAAACTACTTGGATTTTCAAGTTCCATCTTACCTCTTTTCCTCTCTTCACTTGATTTCTTGCCTTCCCTTGCTCAAATCTCTTGCTTAAGATCACTAGGGTGATCTAGAGAGCTGGAACTTCATTTCTTATGTTGAGGTTTAAGAGAGATTTGGGGTAGAAGAAGAAGAAATCAAAGAGAGAGAGGGAGAGAGGGTGGTTCGGCCACCAAAGAGGATGAGAATGCTGGAGTTTTCTGGAGTAATTCTCCAGATATTTGGCTCTATTTATACCTTCTTTATGGGCCAAAAATGGGGCCAAATTAATGGGCTTAACCCATTTTGTTCTTAAGGCCCATTTAAGCCTTTCTAAAGCCCAATTAAATTTCTCTCTCTTCCTCACTTCAAATCACTTCAATTTTGATTTCATCATTCTTAAAACATCAAAAATAGGTAGGACGTAAATTTTTAGCTCAATCGGAGTTCGTTATCAGTCCGATTCAAACTTATTGGTCCGATTCAACAACTGCCGGTGTCACCGAATATTTTATTCTCATCACCAAAATATTCTACATGAAAATTTATGTAGGCACGCAAAATCTGGCAATATTCGGAGATCGTTTGCTATTTTTAATTATTTAAGTAAAATCAAGTTTCCTTCCCTATCGGGAAAATTGACTCGCTACCTTTTTCATATTTTTGACTTTCGGAGGCCTATTTGACCTCGAATTCACTTCAAATTTCAACCACAGACTCACCATAACTATTCCTTTCAAATAGTCCAATAAAATATTTTCGACTTCCGGGTGTTCTTTCGGGCCCGGAAAATACTATTCACTGCCGGAAAGTACTATTCACGACTGACCCGGTGTTGAGGCCATTACAATTCTCCCTTACTAAAAGAAATTTCGTCCTCGAAATTTACTTATATCATAGAGTAGAGGATACCATATAATAATACCAAACTTCTCTTACATTCAATAGTTCCAACCAATCTTTACTAAGGGAACCCATTTACAATTAAAACTAACCAGCCTTTATCAGTTTCTTTTTTTCTAAGCAAATCATCCTGAATGTAGATCCATTTCATATCTTAAATCAGATCAAGACTTACTGACCTTGTTTATACTCCATTAAGTCTAACAAGAAGGAGTTAACGTTCTCTTTCTAATATTATCTTAACAAAAGTCAAATCTTACTATAGATAATCATTTTGCACAGTCTCATATACTTTACCATATTCCTTCTTTCAATATCTGAATTAGCCCCTCGGACTCTTCATTAGCCCAGGGTGAATCACTAGGCCAATACTGAGATTAGCACTAGTCTTCCTCTTTAACACTTAACAAATTCAATGACAGATTCTTTCATTACATTATTCCATTTCTAAACAAATACCGTTACAAGTCAGAGCAATTCTCCAATGAGTCTAATGCTCTGTGTCTATATATCGACACATTTAACATTTACTTACATCTGTCACATTCCACTTCCAATTTGGCTTCCAGAATTAAGCTTTTAATCCTGACACACCGGATGTTGTCAGGCATTTCTATCTCAGTGAATTTCAGTAAGAATCCTTTAATTTACTCACAATGACTGTTACCTAAACATTATCTTTTAGAATTATTGTCCTTACCTGCTGTATAAAATCAGTTTCACTTATTTGGCAGTTAAACACGCTCCATCTGGAGTCAAACTTAAACCGGTTCTCACCGCTCGAAAACCAAAACATTATCATTAACCATTTACACTTATCATTTCCATCGATTCATCAATAGGGTTACTATGCTAACAAATTTATCGACATGACCAATGTCTCACAATGGCCACATCAAAATTGGAAAACAATATTAAGCATACTATTTCTTATCTCATTCTTAGGTTGTCCTTATGCTCATCATATCTCTTGTCAGTTTCATCCTATCAAGTGGGGCCTAAACACATGATATAATGCATATCAGATGCTGTCAAACAATATGAAATGCCATGCAATGGATGTATGAATTCATGTATGCAGATAGAATACTGTCAAGTATCCTCATATAATGCAGATATCATAGCCCATCCCAGAACTATGAGAAGTACAATCAAATCCCCACTCCTATAAGGAAGTTACTGACAAACACATAGAGCATCTTAAACAACCTGAACTTATAACAATTTGCTCACTAGCATTCTTAAACCAAGGCAATCCGATCAAGATATCTCATTATCCTGCACCATTTATCTGTTCCTAAATTACAATTCCTTTTTTATTTCAAACACACTGTTCATCTGGTGCTTCTTTTAACTGTTCTCATCCATATAAATACTTAAACTTTTACATTTTCACTTAATGTCAGTCAACTTTTCCTTTTCCTGCTTTGCCTCTCATGAGATCTCAAGTAGAAATACTTCCATTCTCATTCACTACCATTTCTACCATGCAAAATCAATCCTTTCATATTTGACAATCTCAGTCAAATGTCAACTCTTTCACTTTAACACAGATAGGGGAGCAATCAGATTACTTAACACGTATCTACTTATAATTGGCATGTATATACAGACAACCTATCACTTAATCTTATCCCACTCCGATCTTAGAACCGCCTAAACCTTTGTTCTGATACCAATAAATGTAACACCCTTCTCGGAATAGTACTTTCTGAAACGAAACTTAGCTGACGACAACAAGTTTTTTTTTCTTCACTGAACACTTTAATCAACTCGAAAAACTTATTATAATCCATACATTCGAGGCAAATAAACATATAACCAAAATATCATTCAAACCTTTACCTTGATAGTCTAAGTATATACATGCCAAAAGCTTACACTCACTAACACAAAAATCTTCTCTTCCGATCTGATCTTTCCATGTATTGTGCTCCCGCAACTCTTCAGAACCTGCACGCAGTAAACACTACGTGCTGAGCATTAAATATGCCCAGTGGTGACTACTAATCCAAGAATTTTCCAAACATAAGCATAATTACATACTTTATGCTACTAGTATTCTTATTTCATTAAGTATTTCCTTTTATTTCAGTTATGACTAATCTCGTTATTAAGTTCGTATTCTGATAACCATTGGTCTTTGTTTCTAAACAATTAACTTTACTTTGCAGTATATTCTTTAGGTGAATCAATATCGGATTTACTCTTTTACTTTTACTTTTATCACTACCTTCGTTTTATCCTTTAATCACAGCGATTTAACTATCATTCCAGTTAACAATATGTATTGGTACCCGTGTCTTTACTAGTACCAAAATAAATTATTTAAATTCTTGTTTTAATGTTCAATTATTCAGTTTGAACTCTAATTGTACTTCTTGCTATTTATTCTTTTATTTTTGTTTCGACTCTTTACCAATAAATACATTACTAATTAATAGCTTTTGAGCTTTATTACAAAGTGATATAAATATTTCGGAACACTTTGCAGTATTTTCTTTCCTTCACTCATATATATATTATTTTTGTTCAAATATTAATTACGACATAAGTCTTTTACCTTTTTTTTTCTCATCGGTCAATCATATGTCTTTCTATTGTTTTACTTTTTTAAATAACCTTTCTTCCAGAAAGACATTTCATAAGCATTAAGTTCACTTCATGTCAAAATCATTACTTTTAACTTTAAACAGGAAATTAATATTGTTTTTCAAATTTGTACTTTTCACAATATTAATTGGTACGAGAAATACCAATTAATCAAATTCATCCTTTTCACGAAAAACACAATACATTCTGAATTCTTATAAAACCTTTTTTTTCTTTTTCCTTACTAATTACACTTTACAGAAATCTTTACAGATTTATCTCAATTTTTTTTTCATTTTCTTTCAAACGAATCATTTTTCGTTATAACTTTCCGTATCCACTTCAATGAAACAGTACTTATCTATTCATTTCAATGTGCCCCTAATGCAATATAACAGGTTTCCCACAACGGATATACGGAACTGGACCCAAAGGTCCCACGTAGCAGCTAGAGAAATGATCTCGAAAGATCAAGTCTCACATAATAGATACAGATACAGATACACTTTCACAGAAGCTATGGAGATCAAAGATCCCAACCATAGCTAAGCAAGTCGCCATGACTTGCACCGCAGTACAGAGGTGTTCCTATGGCTAGCCAATTATATCCAAAACAAGAATCATACTACCTATCTATCGCTAAGGGCAACCATAATCAATCTTATTGCCAACATTTTTGAACATTTAAAACTTTTAATTTCTTTCTTTTGCTTATTACTATACGTTATTCTGATCAAATGCACTCTTTCGTGCCTTTAACTATTCAATAACTTTTTATTCACTTTTTCTTTTCTGGTCACTTTTGTGAATTATCCTTCGATAATTCACTCAGATACTTAAATCTTTTAATCTTTTATACATATTATAAATTATGAATTATAGCATTATAATTCACACTTTTCCTTTTTATTATTTATTTATTTTTTTATATAATTCTTTGCGAATTATTCTCTAATCATTCAATAGTTGACTTCTTTTTCTTTTATTGTTCAGACTTTTTAATCATTAAGTATGCCAACTGTATTTCGTCGGCGAAACATTTTTATAATCATTAATTCTTTTAATACTTTTTGTCGACTAATTTATTTTGATAAATTAGTCACGTCTTTATTTTTCTACTTTTAGGCATTTAGGAACTTTAAGTATATCAACTATTATCTTATGCCTCGAACAAGCATAATTTGAATTTTTCTATCGATTTATTCATTTCAAATGCATAATTACGAGTTTGCCATTATAATTATTTATTTTCATTTTTATTATATCATTTCCTCTATTATTCATCTTTTATTCTTTAATTTTACCATTTTCGGATAAAATTACATTTTAGTCCTTAAACCACAGAAATTCTATCTTTCGAAATCGTTATGCCTCCAAAATTACTATTTTACCCTTATTATGTATTTCTTACTTATTTTTACGCGTTAATCACTTACTTTGGCAAAATTACCATTTTGCCCCTAACACTTTTAGTTTCCTTCATTTAAATTCTTTTTCTATTCAAAACTCATTTTATCTTTCTTTTATTTACTATTAATTTATTTTCATCATTTCCGATTATTTATGAATTATTTACCAATAATTCATGATTCTTATTATTTTCATGACCCAATAATTATTTCGAAAAAAATTCGTCGGTTGACTTTTTATTTCTAGTCATTGACATTAATTAAATTTCACATTAATTCCTCATTTTTGTCATTTTTATACAATTATACATTAAAACTTCAATTGTTTTCATTGTACATATTCATATAAAAATTCCAATAAAATCTCAATAAATTCAATAAATTCCAACAAAATTTTTTTATGCATTATTTATTGGTTATTGTCATTTTTCATCAAATTAATTATTTAATTCACAATAAATCACAATTTTTATTCAATACATACACTATATAAAATCTTAAAAATTCCCAAATAAATTTCAAATATTCTCTAAAAATTAATAGACATCAATTATCAAGTCTATTATTATTTTAAGCTAACATACATTAATTTCATGCATTTTTCTCATCATTTTCTTCACCCTAGTAATTCGGCCATCAACCATTTTCTACCTTAAAAATTTTCTTTCTTCCATTAATGCCTTCATCTCATTTCCTCTCATGGTGAATTTCATTTATCCTAACATAATTGCATTAATTAACAATTTTTCATATTTTTACCTTAATTACATAATTAAGAAAAATTCATATTAATAGGGAAATCAAAGGATTTGGTAGTCACTTACTTTTTTTTCCATGCTTTAGCTTCCTTAAGCTTCACATTTCTTCACTTGACACCAAGAAAAACTCCATCCCTTCACAAATATTTCTTTGGCCGAAATTTCAAGCCTTCCTAACATCAAATTTTTGTCCTCAAATGAAAAATATAATCTCATAATTAGCTTAAACACCTCAAAAATTATAAGAACACACCAAAAACTCAATTAAAACTACTTGAATTTTCAAGTTCCATATTACCTCT
This sequence comes from Excoecaria agallocha, assembly GCA_037975025.1. NCBI lineage: Eukaryota > Viridiplantae > Streptophyta > Magnoliopsida > Malpighiales > Euphorbiaceae > Excoecaria > Excoecaria agallocha. The sequence goes on from CM075811.1 coordinate 43,054,906, forward strand.
TTTCCTCTCTTCACTTGATTTCTTGCCTTCCCTTGCTCAAATCTCTTGCTTAAGATCACTAGGGTGATCTAGAGAGCTGGAACTTCATTTCTTATGTTGAGGTTTAAGAGAGATTTGGGGTAGAAGAAGAAGAAATCAAAGAGAGAGAGGGAGAGAGGGTGGTTCGGCCACCAAAGAGGATGAGAATGCTGGATTTTTCTGGATTAATTCTCCAGATATTTGGCTCTATTTATACCTTCTTTATGAGCTAAAAATGGGGCCAAATTAATGGGCTTAATCCATTTTGTTCTTAAGGCCCATTTAAGCCTTTCTAAAGCATAATTAAATTTCTCTCTCTTACTCACTTCAAATCACTTCAATTTTGATTTCATCATTCTTAAAACATCAAAAATAGGTAGGACGTAAATTTTTGGCTCAATCGGAGTCCGTTATCGGTCCGATTCAAATTTATTGGTCCGATTCAACAACTGCCGGTGTCACCGAAAATTTTATTCTCATCACCAAAATATTCTACATGAAAATTCATGTAGGCACGCAAAATCTGGAAATATTCGGAAATCGTTTGCTATTTTTAATTATTTAAGTAAAATCAAGTTCTCTTTTCTACCGGAAAAATTGACTCGCTACTTTTTTCGTATTTTTGACTTTCGGAGGCATATTTGACCTTGAATTCACTTCAAATTTCAACCACGGACTCACCATGACTATTCATTTCAAATAGTCCAATAAAATATTTTCGACTTCCGGATGTTCTTTCGGGCCCGAAAAATACTATTCACTGCCGGAAAGTACTATTCACGACTGACCCGGTGTTGAGGCCATTACAGTATGTTCCTTGTATATATTCTTGTAGTTACTAGTTATTGAGTATGAGAAAACAGAGTGATCTTTTTATCCCAATGGCTCTATATTTCTTCAGTTATATCTACAATTTGAAATTTTATTTCTATAGAAGACTAATTATAATCTTCCAACTTTAATTAATAGATATATATATATAATCTTATGACTTCTCGTTTTGGAGTAATCATGTTTGCCTTGTCCATGTTGGTCTTTGTACTGAAAAATAGCAAAACAAACCACTTTAACTTTTATTCCATAAAGCATTAGTCTGGTTGGCCCATACCATTTTTAATATTTTGTTCTAGAATAAAAGAAACAAAAGAGATATAATAAAAGATTTGATCTAGAAAAAGAAAAAGATATAACAAGAATGACAATGAACAAAGATAAGGAAAGAGAGACCTTAATTTCTTTTGCTAATTGATTATTATGAGTAAGAGTTCTTATTCTTTTTAAAAGCTTTTCCTGCTCTCATCTATATCTTCATCTACCATTTTGTAAGCCATGCATTTTATACAATTGACTAAAAAAGTAAACCTATGCACATACCCACATTCATCTTATACACCACAAGAGATTCATGTTTACCAACAACAAATTCTCTCGGTAATCATATAATTTCTGTAGGTCTATTAGGGGTGACATGACGTCAAAACTGCCAGCTTTTATTATAAAATTTCCAGTTTTGATTTTTATGAGTGATGGAACTGAAATAGAAACCAAATGAAAACGGTTCAGTTCGTTCATGATTCTAATTTGGTTAGTTTGAAACTAAAATTTTTTTATTTAATTTTGAAACTGTTTTAACTAGAGTAAGTAGGAACATAAGCTTTATTTTATTTTAAAAAAATTATACTTCAAAAGATTAATATACAATATATTTATTTTATATTTTAAAACTAAAACCAACAGTTTAATTCCAATTTTGGTTTCTAAAATATAAAAAAAAACATAACTGTCCTTTTACGATTATGATTTGGAGTTAAAATTGTAAACCATTGATCACCATTCAACTCTAAAGGCAAATATTTATTGATAATACCCTAAAAAATAAAAGTGAAGGCCCAAGGCTCCGAGAGACCCAAAATAAAGGCCTATAAAAGTCTTATCAGCTGGATAGTCAAACACAGGAATTGAGATCGTCCGATCGGATATGACCTCACCCTAACAGATGAAAGTTTTCTGATATACGCCACCATCTAATCACTATCACCTATAAGATAAGTCATACCTACTGTAGAATAGGCCAACTATTTAGAAAAATTGTTCAAGCTTTTTCAACTCTATAAATAACAAGTTCAATCCATAAATTAGACACCTGATATCTCTCTAGAAAATATATAATTTCTCTCTATAAGAACTTTCTACCCTTTGCTAACTTAGGCATCGGAGTGTTATACTCGGCCATGCTGGTAAGCATTATTTTTGCGGGACTTAGCATCCATAGTTCGATCAGGATTGCGAGCCAAAGCATATCGACCTCTCTCTCATACGAGGATTTTTCCTCCTCTATAATAATCCGAGATCTACCATTTGATGCTTTTTTTAAGAGTTAATGGCTGAGCTAAAGTATCCATCTCCCGCATTCCCCATAAAAATGTGGACTTACAGCCACAGAGAGAAAGATGAAATGTGTAAACTCCATGAAAGTCTTCAAGACTACACAAAAAGTTGTGTAATGAAAGAAGATGAAATACCTAAGTTTCATGAAAATCTTCGAGACTACACGAGAAGATGAACAATGAAAACAAAATTCTAAGATTGAAAGAAAGAGAAAAACTACGCAACAAGATCGAAAGAAAGCATTTAATTTAATAGCATTTAAAGTATTCAATTAAATTTTATATATATTATTTTTTATCATATATTGGTGTTTATATTTTATTTAATAGCATTTAATTACAATTTTTTTATATTTTAGAGTTTATGTTATAACATTTAATATTATCCAAAATTTTATTTAACTTAAAATCAAGTATATTAATTTTCAACAAATATCAAATCTATTTTATAATATTAGCTATTAATTTATAGAATATAAATTTTGGCTAATAAATTATGTTTATTTCGAAATTTTTATATTAAATTATTTTGTATATTTGAAATTAAATTGAAATTTATCTTTTTTTTATATAATTTTATGTTATAAATTTTAATGATTAACCAAACCGAAAAACTGAAATCGATAAATTGGTTAAACGAATATAACGAATCGATTAATGATTAATAATTTTAAAAAATTGATATTAATTGATTAATTTTTTTTGCTTATAAATTGATTAATCGGTGAATGCTAGCCCTATTGCACATCTACTTAAGGATTCATTTTAGTAAACATTTAAGCTTTGCCGACAAAAATAAACCCAAATGGCTATTACTCCGTATGAGCACATGCTTCGCAGCTGCTCTTTGCCCAATAATTACACCATCACTTTCCTTTTGAAAACTTGTAATGAGTTGAATGATTTGGTTTGCCGATGGCTTATGTTTTCCACGGACGAGCAATCAAATAAGGTTGGGAAACGTACGACTAATGAATAAATTCTATTATTTTATGCAATAATTTCTTTTTGTAAATAGTATAACATTATATATAATTTTTTTAAAATATGAACTTATTACAATTAAACAAAAAAAATCAAAATATTAATTAATTAAAAACTTGATTCAAAATCAAATCGGCTTTTTCGATTAACCGGATCGGATGTTTTATTTTTTATTTAGAGATTTATAGACTTCAATTTTGATTTTAGTCCATAGTCCAAAAAGTTCATGTATGGATGAGAAAAAAAATCGAAATTTCAGTTAACTAAAAAATCGATCCGAAACTGAATCAATTTTTAGGTTAACTAAACTGAAAATTTAGATTTATGGTTTTTATTTTTAAAAATCGATAGTTAACCAAACCAATCCGAAATCGATCTATATATACATTTTATAAATTATATTTTAAATTTAACACTTATATTTTTAATATTTATGTAATTCATAAATATTATGATATATAATTTTTGAAAATATTATTAAAATATATATAGTTTTAGAAAATAAACATTAAAATTATCTTATTATTATTATTATAATTAATTATGAAAGTTTTATTTTTATTTTAATTCTTTTAATGGATCTTATATTTAATTTGTAATTTTTTCATTTCTAAAGTATTTTTAACTATCAAAAATAATATTATAAATTGTATAATTTATTAAATTTATATATTAAAATGTTTTAGTAGTTAACCGAAAAATCGAGTTAAAATCGAAACCGATAAAATAGTTAACCAAAATTAATGGATTGATTTAATAAAATTATTAATGAACCGGTTAACAGGTACATGCTCACCCCTAATAAAAATAACATCTTGCATTAATTATTCCATAAATCTCTTAAATTTTAATTTTATTTCTGATTTTTAATTATTCGAATATAATTTTTCAACAAAGTCACATAACACTTACCAAAACTTAATAATTTCTTTTCTTTTTAGCATTTTATCTTTTTGAACCAATTAAAATAGTTTTATACAGTAAAAAATTAATCAATCAATTAAATCAAATAGTACAAAAACTAATTATCTCCACAAAAACTAAACTATTTTTTAAAAATAAAAAAATAATCATAACTTATCTTTGATGTTGTTGACAATAATCTTTATGTTGTAATTATATATACTTCTATCTACAATTTAAGAGAGAAAATAATGTTAATAATAACATAAATTTTGCTTAAAAAATTAAATTATACTATACCCACATAATATTACATTTTCTTTAACTTCACACAATTTCGATACATTTGATTTTTGGTTCTATAAACTTCAATTCGGTCCAAAATTGAACCGAATCAACCATTTGCACATCTCTTGATTGAAGAGTTGGTTTTTTTATATAAAAAATATACATACCAGAGTTAAATTATAACATATATTTTGCTTAAAAAATTAAATTATACTATACCCACATAATATTATATTTTCTTTAACTTCACACAATTTTTTCAAAATAATTGGAGAAAAAATTTTCTTTATCTAGAATTAGATAAAGAAATGGAAAGGAAAAATTATAGAATGGAAAGGAAGAGAGGAATGGAAATGCTGGTGTAATTGAGAGTGAAAGAGTGAGGAGTGTGTAAATTAAAAATGAGTGACGTAGATTTAAGAGTTGTTTTTTTTTTATATATAAAAAAATTTCTTTATCTAGAATTACATATAGAAATGGAAAGAAAAAATTATAGAATGGAAAGGAAGAGAGGAATGGAAATGTTGATGTAATTGAGAATGAAAGAGTGAAGAGTGTGTAAATTAAAAATGAGTGAAGTGGATTTAAGTAGAGGTGTGCAGAACCAAATAGGAATCAAGAATCAAATCGAATCGTAATTGATTTTTGATATTTTTGATTCGATTATTTCAATTTTTAATTCTTTCAATTTTTAACCGAAATAAAAAATCGATTTAATCGATTCGATTTAATTTTTAAAATTTAAAAATTGAAAAAATCGAACCAATTAAAGTTTTTATACATATGTATTTTTAGTATTAGAATTTCAAATGAATAGTTGGTTGGGTGGTGTGAAATTTGATAAAACCCACAAGGTCCACGTTCAAATCCAAGGAGACATATTTTGCAGCTTTCTCGTTTATATTACTTTAATTTTTTTTTATTTTTTCAATTTTTTTTTTTACTTTAAAGATTTTGTTTTAATATTTTTTTACTCTACAAAAATCTAATTCACTAATTTTTTCTACTTTTATTTTTTTAATCTTTTTTATTTTTTTTACTTTAAAAGTTTTGTTTTAAAAAAATAAAAATAAAAAGCATGTTAGGATCTATGTTAGAATTCATTTAAATTACTCAAAAAATTTTTGAATACCAGTTAACTTTTAGTGTACAATTAACCGATTCATATTTAATATAAATTATACTTTTATATTTATAATTTAATAATTTTTCATTTTTCTTCTATTTTTTCTAAAATTTAAATAAAATCATATTTTAAAATATATTTAAATAATATTTTTTATTTTTATACCTTAATTTTTTATAAAATTCATATAATACTTCAAACTAAATTTATATTATATTATTTTTTAATTATATTCTAATATTTATATGTAGTAACCGATTAATTTGTATATATCCTATTTTTTATTATATATAATAGCATTTAATTATATTTTTTTATATTTTAGTGTTTATATTTTTGCATTTAATATTATCTAAAATTTTATTTGATGTAAAATTAAGCATGTTAATTTTCAATAAATATTAAATCTATTTTATAATATTAGCTTTTAATTTGTTGAACATGAATTTTTGCTGGTAAATTATATTTATTTTATAATTTTTATTTTAAATTACTTAGCATATTTAAAATTTAATTAAATTTTTCTTAATTTTTTATAAATTTATATTATAAATTTTAATGGAAAATCGTATAAATAATAAATTCCAAATACTATATCTTTTGCTCAAAAATAAAATTATATTAATTTTTTAAAAAAATAGAAAAATAAATACCAATTTATTTAATTAATAACTTAAATAGGGATTATTTTATTTTAATTTTTATAATTTAACTAAAAAAATTTATATAATCATTATTGGATTAAAATTTGAAAGGTAACACTTAAAATAAATTAGGAGGTTTTTAGTGTGTGTATGTGTGTGTGTGTATATATATATATATATATATATATATATATATATATATATATATATATATATATATATATATATATATATATATATATATTCAATTTTTCTATTTCTCTCTAAAATTTTATATAAAATAATACTTTAAAATATTTTTAAATTATATTTTTAATTTTATACTTTAATTTTTTTATATTTTTTTATAAAATTTATATAATACTTTAAACTATATTATATCATTCTTCTTAATTATGTAGTAATATTTATATATAGTATCTGATTAACTTTTATATATGTTATTTTTTATCATATATTGGTGTTTATATTTTAATTAATCGCATTTAATTACAATTTTTTTTATTTTAGAGTTTATGTTATAACATTTAATATTATCTAAAATTTTATTTAACTTAGAATCAAGTATATTAATTTTCAACAAATATCAAATATATTTTATAATATTAACTATTAATTTATAGAATATAAATTTTAGCTAGTAAAATATATTTATTTCGTAATTTTTATATTAAATTACTCTATATATTTGAAATTTAATTAAAATTTATCATTTTTTTATATTTTTATATTATAAATTTTAATAATTAACCGAAAAATAGTGATTAATTAAATTAAAAAATAAAAATCGATAAACTAATTAATCAAACGTAATAAATCCATTAATGATTAACAATTTTAAAAAATTAATATTAATGAATTTGTTATTTTTTTTTCTCATAAATTGCCCAGTAGCGTTCTCATAGTGCACAGATACAGGTGGCTCCGCTACTGCTTTCTCGTAGTAAACATTTAATCTTTGCCGACAAAAATAAACCCAAATGGCTATTACTCTGTATGAGCACATGCTACGCAGCTGCTTTTTGGCCAATAATTACACCATCACTTTCCTTTTGAAAACTTGTACTGAGTTGAATGATTTGATTTGTCGATGGCTTATGTTTTCCACGGACGAGCAATCAAATAAGGCTGGGAATCGTACGACTAATGAATAAATTTTATTGTTTTATGCAATAACTTTTTTTGTAAATATTATAACATTATATATAAATTGTTTAAAAATATGAACATATTACTATTAAGAAAAAAAATCGAAATATTAATTAATTAAAAACTTGATTTAAAATCAATTCGGTTTTTTTTTTATTAATCAGATTGACGGTTTTATTTTTTATTTAGAGATTTATAGACTTCAATTTCAATTTTAGTCCAGAGTCCAAAAAGGTCATGCTCACCTATAGTTAATATATATATATATATATATATATATATATATATATATATATATATATATATATATATATATATATATAGTGAGCAAAAAAAATTAAAATTCCGGTTAACTGAAAAATCTATCCAAAATCGAATTCATTTTCAGGTTAATTGAACTGAAAATTTAAATTTACGATTTTTATTATTAAAAATTTATGGATAACCGAGCCAATCCGAAACCAATATGTTTATACACTTTATAAATTATATTTAAAATTTTATACTTATATTTTTAATATTTGTATAATTTATAAATATTATGATATATAACTTTTCAAAATATTATTAAAATATATATTTTTAGTAAATAAACATTAAAATTATATTACTATTATTTATTCATTATATGTGCATAATTAACACTCTGTTGTTAGTTTAATATTGAATATATTTAATTCTTATAATTAATTGTGAAAGTTTTATTTTTATTTTGATTTTTTTAATGAATCTTGTATTTAATTTGATTTTTTTCGTTTCTAAAGTATTTTTAACTATTAAAAATAATATTACAAATTGTATAATTTATTAAATTTATATATTAATATTTTTTAGTAGTTAACCGATAAATTGGTCCAAAAAATCAAGTTAAAATCGAAATCGATATTGCGGTTAATCGAAATTAATGTATTGATTTAATAAAATTATTAATAAACCGGTTAACGGGTCCATGCTCATCCCTAATAAAAATAATATCTTGCATTAATTATTCCTTAAATCTCTTAAATTTTAATTTTATTTCTGATTTTTAATTATTCGAATATAATTTTCCAACAAAGTCACATAACACTTACCAAAACTTAATAATTTCCTTTTCTTTTCAGCATTTTATCTTTTTGAACCAATTAAAATAATTAAAATAATTTTATACAGTAAAAAATTAATCAATCAATTAAATCAAATAGTACAAAAACTAATTATCTCCACAAAAACTAAACTATTTTTTAAAAATAAAAAATAATAATAACTTATCTTTGATGTTGTTGACAATAATCTTTATGTTGTAATTATATATACTTCTATCTACAATTTAAGAGAGAAAATAAGGTTAATAATAACATAAATTTTGCTTAAAAAATTAAATTATACTATACCCACATAATATTACATTTTCTTTAACTTCACACAATTTTTTTCAAAATAAATGGAGAAAAATTTTCTTTATCTAGAATTAGATAAAGAAATGGAAAGGAAAAATTATAGAATGTAAAGGATGAGAGGAATGGAAATGTTGATGTAATTGAGAATGAAAGAGTGAGGAGCTTGTAAATTAAAAATAAGTGAAGTATATTTAAGAGTTGTTTATATATATATATATATATATATATATATATATATATATATATATATATATATTTCTTTATCTAGAATTAGATATAGAAATGGAAAGGAAAAATTATAGGATGGAAAGGAAGAGAGGAATGGAAATGTTGATGTAATTGAGAATGAAAGAGTGAAGAGTGTGTAAATTAAAAATGAGTGAAGTGGATTTAAGTAGGGGTGTGCAGAATTAAATCGGAATTGAGAATCAAATCGAATTGAATGGACTTTAATCAGTTTGATTCAGTTATTTCGATTTTCGGTTCCTTCAATTCTGGATCGAAATAAAAAAAATTAGTTTAATCGATTCGATTTTTAAAATTTAAAAATCGAAAAAATCGAACCAATTAAAGTTTTTATACATATATATTTTTTAGTATTAGAATTTCAAAATGAATAGTTGGTTGGGTGGTATGAAATTTGATAAAACCCACAAGGTCTAAGTTCAAATCCAAGGAGACATATTTTGCTTCTTTCTCATTTATATTACTTTAATTTTTTGTTTTCTCAATTTTTTTTTACTTTAAAGGTTTTGTTTTAATATTTTTTTACTCTACAAAAATCCAATTCACTAATTTTTTCTACTTTAATTTTTTTTTATTTTCTCAAAATTTATATATATATATATATATTTCTTTATCTAGAATTAGATATAGAAATGGAAAGGAAAAAATATAGGATGGAAAGGAAGAGAGGAATGGAAATGTTGATGTAATTGAGAATGAAAGAGTGAAGAGTGTGTAAATTAAAAATGAGTGAAGTGGATTTAAGTAGGGGTGTGCAGAATTAAATCGGAATCGAGAATCAAATCGAATCGAATGGACTTTAATCAGTTTGATTCAGTTATTTCGATTTTCGGTTCCTTCAATTCTGGATCGAAATAAAAAAATTAGTTTAATCGATTCGATTTTTAAAATTTAAAAATCGAAAAAATCGAATCAATCAAAGTTTTTATACATATATATTTTTTAGTATTATATTTTTTAGTATTAGAATTTCAAAATGAATAGTTGGTTGGGTGGTATGAAATTTGATAAAACCCACAAGGTCTAAGTTCAAATCCAAGGAGACATATTTTGCTTCTTTCTCATTTATATTACTTTAATTTTTTGTTTTCTCAATTTTTTTTTTTACTTTAAAGGTTTTGTTTTAATATTTTTTTACTCTACAAAAATCCAATTCACTAATTTTTTCTACTTTAATTTTTTTTTTATTTTCTCAAAATTTATATATATATATATATATATATATATATATATATATATATATATATATATATATATATATATATATATTTCTTTATCTAGAATTAGATATAGAAATGGAAAGGAAAAATTATAGGATGGAAAGGAAGAGAGGAATGGAAATGTTGATGTAATTGAGAATGAAAGAGTGAAGAGTGTGTAAATTAAAAATGAGTGAAGTGGATTTAAGTAGGGGTGTGCAGAATTAAATTGGAATCGAGAATCAAATCGAATCGAATGGACTTTAATCAGTTTGATTCAGTTATTTCGATTTTCGGTTCCTTCAATTCTGGATCGAAATAAAAAAATTAGTTTAATCGATTCGATTTTTAAAATTTAAAAATCGAAAAAATCGAACCAATCAAAGTTTTTATACATATATATTTTTTAGTATTATATTTTTTAGTATTAGAATTTCAAAATGAATAGTTGGTTGGGTGGTATGAAATTTGATAAAACCCACAAGGTCTAAGTTCAAATCCAAGGAGACATATTTTGCTTTTTTCTCATTTATATTACTTTAATTTTTTGTTTTCTCAAATTTTTTTTACTTTAAAGGTTTTGTTTTAATATTTTTTTTACTCTACAAAAATCCAATTCACTAATTTTTTCTACTTTAATTTTTTTTATTTTCTCAAAATTTTTAGTTTATTTTTTTTACTTTAAAAGTTTTGTTTTAAAAAATAAAAATAAAAAGTATGTTAGTATCTATGTTAGAATTCAATTAAATTACTCAAAGGATGTCATTGACGGTAAATAGACACAATTACAAAATAATCCATAAATAATATGAAAAATTTATTGTATATACTCCAAAATCTAATTTTAAAGCTAAAATTACAAAAAAAAAATCCATAAATAATAAGAAAATTTTATATATTTATTTATTTATTTTATGCAAGAATAATATGAAAATTTTATGTTAATTTTCTTTTATTTATTTTAAATAATTTTATTTTATTAAATATAAGTTAATTTAATTTATGGACCCATATAGGTTGAAAGTTCAATAAAAAAATCCATATTAACTTAAAATCGATTGGATCAAATCGAACTGATCGAAATTATTTTGATATATTTGATTTTATAAACTTTAGTTCGGTCCAAAATCCAACTGAACCGACCATTCGCACATCTCTGGATTTAAGTGTTATTTTTTTATATAAAAAATAAACATACTAGAGTTACCTTGGATCGTGGGTTTTACTATGGTGTAGCAGGGCCCACAGCAAAATCCTTAGTCTACATCGGACATTAGGGGTATACACGGGTCTAGATCTTTCTGTACCTAATTGAAATACTGAAAAAAATCCAGAATCGAATTGTACCATTGATTTTTTTACTAGAACAAAACCGAATTGTACTGTTGACTTTATTTAAAATAGATCTGGATATTTTACCTAGAACCGGACCGAGAACTGTATTAAACTGTACTGAATTATCTTGTACCAAAAGTACCGATATTTATTAATTTTTATATATAATTCTAGTAATTTATATATAAATATTACTTATAATTTTTTATATATGTATTGCATAAATTTAACTTCATAATTATTTAAATTATATATTTTAATACACAAATTTAAGATAATAATTAGTTAATAAACTAAACTAAATATTTTAATTATTAAGAACAAAAATTTAATTATTATAATAATCATTCTATATATATGAATATAAATATGTATATATAACTAAAATAATTTATATTTAATTTAATCTATTTTTAATATCAGTCAACTACTATTTTATTTTCTTTTTAAATATCTATATGGATATGTAAGTTAATCAATTTATCATATAAGTACTTTATTAATTAATTTCATTTACTTTGAGTATCAATTAACTAATACTCATATATTTTTAGAACAATAACTTTATGAATATCTAAATTAATAATTTAATTAAATATATTTATTATATATAATGAAATATTATCAATTATTGTATTATATAAATGTATAATTATTTTACCAATTAATTTCATTTATTTTTATTGTCATTCAACTAGTATTTATATATTTTCGTACAATACCTATATTAATAATGGAGTTATAAATCAATATTGTGATTATATATAGTTATTGTATATAAAATTTTTATCAATTAATATAATTATATGAGTATGTAATTATCTTATCAATTAACTTTATTTATCTTTATATCATGAATGGTTAAATGTACTTATATGAGTACATATCTTATCAATTAACTTTATTTATCTTTATATCATGAATGATTAAATGTACTTAAATGAGTATATATACTCTCAGTATCACTTAACTAACATTCATTAATTTTTTCACAATATCTATATAAGTAATTGAGTATTTAAATTAACAATACAATTATATGCAACTATTATATTAATTAAATTTTACCAATTTGTGTAATTACATATGTATATAATCACTTTAACAATTAATTTTATTTTATTTCAGTATCACTCAACTAGTATTCATATATTTTTGCACAATATCTGTATGAGTAATTGAGTATGCAAATTAACAATATAATTATATATAATTATTATATTAATAAAAATTTACCAAATAGTTTAATTATATATGTTAATAATCATTTTACCAATTAACGTAATTATATGAGTATATAATCACATTAGCAATTAATTTCATTTCCTTTCAGCATCAATCAACTAAAATCCATCTATTTCTGCACAATACTTATATGAATAATTAAGTATTTTAATTAATAATGTAATTATATAAAATTATTATATTAATGAATTTTTATCAATTAATTTTATTATATATAATAAAATATTATCAATTAATGTATTATACGAGTGTATAATCATTTTACCAATTATTTTCATTTATTTTTAGTATCATTCAATTAGTATTTATATATTTTTGCACAATATCTATATTAGCAATGGAGTTGTAAATCAATAATGTGATTATATATAGTTATTAAATATAATAAAATTCTACCAATTAATATAATAATGAGTATGTAATTATCTTATCAATTAACTTTATTTACTTTTATATCATGAATTGTAGGTCCCAAAAGACACTCAAGAGGGGGGGGGGGTGAATTGGGTGTCTTAATAATTTTCTAGCCAATATGAGATTAAATAAAAATATGCAAATGCAAATTTGTAACAAATTTTCTAAAAGAAAATCTAAGTGTGTAAGACAGTAACCACAATAGAATTTTTATATGAATTTGTTCTCCCAAATTTTTCAAATATTCAAATGTCAGAATAGTAGAAGAGAGTATAAAAATAAAACACACACAAAATTTATCGTATTTCGGCCTCTTGCCTACATCCACTCCTCAAGAAATATTCTCGAGATTTTCTCTCCACTCTTAACTCTTTTAAAGGCAAGAGGTCAAGCCAATATACACACCTATGTATATCTACCTATAATTTTTTTCTAAGTAAAAGATTAAAACACTTATTAGAATTTTTTTCTTTAGGTTCTAGCCAACCCAAACTCACAATCTTTCGTAAAAAAGATTCCTCACAAATAATTATAACAAAAGTTATAATCAGTTGAGGATGATATGTAAAGATGAAGTGCAAAGATGGAAAGTGAGATTTAAAACAAGTAAACTTTTTCTTAAGAGGTATAAAATATTTTCAATATGTTCTCTAAACTTTCAAAGGCTTTTACAACATGTATTTATACCCAAAAACTTAGTTTGAAGTGAGTAAATATTAAAATAGCCATTTATGACCATTAAAGAACAAAACAGATGAATCTATCTCAGATGAATTTGTCTCTAACTAGCTGTTAACTAGCCGTTATTTTATCCTGTAGTGCGAAATAATTTTTCGATTAGAATATTGTCCAGATTTCTAAACCAATTTCTAATGATTTGAAATTCTAACAAATCGATTTCTAAAATATATTATGAAGGAAACCAGTTTTAACAAAAAATAAGATTTACGACTTAAAACATTTTTATGTATTTTTAAGACTTAGAATATGTATGCATGAGAGATAAAATATGCCTCAATTGATCTTATATTTTAATAACCTAAATTCCTATATATTAAGATCTTCTTCAACTTGAATCTTCAAAGGTTGTTTGATATTCTTCATTTTTGACAATAGTATCAGAAGATTATATAAAGATACATGCAAAACATGTTTAACGCATATTTCTTAATATAGTTTATTTAAGGTTTGACTATCATCAAAATTTGAATGTGGCCTTAGGCCAACAATTTTTTCCTTTTTTGATGATAACAAAACCTTAATAAACTTCACCTAGAAGTCTATCTAGGTTAGTAAAAAAACTTCCTCTGAGTATATGCATGGGGAATTTTGCAGAAACATAAAACCTATAACATTTGCTTGTATATACAAAATATACCAGAAGATAATTTAGTATCATAATCATAACATCCATAAAATATCCAAATAAGCATAATATAGCATAATATCATATGTTCTTCCCCTTTTTATCATCAAGCAAAAAAGAAAGACAAGACCACAAAAAAACACACCCAATAAAGTCAGATAATAGTGAAATGAAAATACACCAGAGATCAAGGATCAACATCCATAGGGAGAGAGCTATTGCCTGGCTGTCATAATTTAGGGGGATTTTTTCCCTAAGGATGGTACGAGCAGACCTTCTCCTTGGATGAAAAGGAGTAGGCTTATCAATTGGTGTAGGGGAATCCCGAGCAGGCACAGATGATACCATAGATGTAGGAGTATTGAATAATGTAGGAAGAATGTTAGCAAATTCAGCAAAAATGACACTGAGCTTACTAAGAAGATAATACAACTCCATTAACTTTGGTTGGTTTACCATAAAATGAAGAGATGGTACTTCAGATTGAGCAGGTAGAGAACTTGCTATAGGGAAGGATGTTGGAGCAGCAGGAAAATTCCCAGACTTGGTGGCAAAAGAACTGGTAGAATGATCATCAGAAACTTGATCAGTCTTTTATGCAGAATATTCCTCAGATTTTGTGTCAGAATTTATTTCAGACTCCTCTTCAGATTCTTCAACAGACTTGCTTTCAAATTTTTCTCCGGATTTGTCATCAGAGACAGCATCAAAAGGTGCATCAGATTTCTGATTCAATTTCTTATCAGAAATCTGGTCAACAGTTTTTGTATCACCAATTTTTACTCCTTTGGATGACTTGATCAAAGCCAGCAACTAAGCAACTTGAGCCTGTAAATCTTCATCATATCCAAGGCATCAATAGTCATTATTTTTTTACCTTTATTTGACTTGTTCTCTGGTAATGGTTTCGATTTTTGAGCAGGAGACTCAATATACTTATGTTTGCCAGTGAGCACTTTCTTTCTAGCCTCTTTGTAAAACACAAAGCTAATCTTTTAAACTTTGTAAGGTACATAGGCTGTGTCATCAGCAATTACTTTCTAATGCTCAAGCAAATGGGTTAAAATCAGACTATAAGGTTTCTTTTCATCAGCAAATCTAGTGGCCATATGATTAAAAATAAAGAAGGGCAAGTTAAAGTTTTTGGAGGTATGATAATACCATAAGAAGACAATGTCAAGGTCAGACAAATATGAAGTGCTTCCTGAGTGAGGAGTGATATATAAGCACATACATTTAGTCAAAATGTGAAATTGAACTAACAGATTTAAAGCTAGGGGGTATTTTGAAGTACCACTGCCATCACTGGAAATATTACTCAAAAATTTCTCTTTATCAAGGGCATCAAATTCCAAGATATTACTGTTAGTTCGAGCGCACTTAGAACCTTTTAATGGCATGGAAAATATTTTTGCAAGAATTGAAGGACTTACAATAAATTCACGATCTTTAAGTCTTACTTTGAAACTTTCGTATTCAATATTGAACCGAGATAGAATGTGCCAACCAGATTTGGATAAATCCTCTTATATCGGTAAGAGAAAAATGACCACCATCCTTGCTTCTCGATGTAGCAAGCAACATCCGGAGCACTTTTTAGGAGTTCATCCCAGTCAATGATTTTAGAAGGAAGAAGACGATGGGGCAAAAATTTGATAGCGGTAGTTTGATGTGAGGCAACATCAGATTTGGGAGACTTTGACGGTGTCAGTTTGGGTGAAGGTAGAGGTTCGATTTATTTTTATGGTGATACAGATGCAGGAGATGGGCTCCAACAAGGGTTTCATTTAGCAAGAGTTTTCGATCGACCCATGGTTGGTTGAGTAAGAAAAAACTTATAAGAAAAAAATAGAGCTTTAAAGAAGAACGGCTGCAGTTAGGGATTTTGTAGGAGCAATTTTTGAGGGATAATAAATGGAGATAATGAGGCATGTTAGGGAAGAGTTATATCACTTAGTATTTTTAGGAGGGAAAACTTAATATATGCATGCTTGAGATACTCAGTTAGAAAAAATATGAAGTTGACTTGATTTAGTGCATGCAGTTAATAATAGTGTGTTGGAAAACTGCAAAGCTACAGTTACCCAAGTGCTAGAAACTAGAGGCAAGCAAAAGGACAAGGCTGCCCCTAATAATTTTGAATTTATTCCACATATTATTTAGGGGTAAAAAAGACAATTTAAAATTTATCATAGACTGAAACTATTTTTCTTTTCTTTTTCTACAAGAAAACCATCTCTTCAAGGATAATAATAAAAATAAATAGATAATAAAAATCGAAATAGTAAAAACTTAAAGAAGATTTTGAAATCAATGAAAATTTTCTTTTATACAGATGCAAGAGAGACTTAAAAAATTACCACAATTTATTTAGACATACCCATTCCAAGCTTTCTCCTTAACTCAATCTTCCTTCAATGGCTTGGTAAAAATGTTTGCTAGCTGATTTTCTGTAAAGATAAATTCCACCAAGATGTCTCCTTTTTGTACATGATCTCTAATAAAATGGTGGCGAATTTCTATGTGCTTTGTTCTTGAGTGCAAAATAGGATTTTTGGTAAGATTTATGGCACTTGTGTTATCATAGAATATAGGAATTTTATCAAATTCTATACCATAATCTTTTAATTGTTGTCTAAGCCACAGAATTTGAGCAACACAACTACCAGCAGCTTTGTATTTAGCTTCAGCAGTAGATAGAGCTACAAAATTTTGCTTCCTGCTAAACCATGTGATTTGAGAGTTGCCCAAAAAATGACATGCTCCTGATGTGCTTTTTCTGTCGATTTTACATCCAGCGTAGTCAGCATCAGAATATCCAACTAGGTTAAAAGATGTTTTCTTTGGATACCATAATCTTAAATTTTGAGTTCCTTACAAATATCTCATAATTCTTTTTATAGAAGATAAATGGGATTCTTTTGGAGCTGATTGAAAGTGGGCACAAAGACATACACTAAAGTGAATATCTGGCCTACGTGCTGTAGGTAGAGTAACGAACCAATCATTTCTCTATATAATTTTTATTCAACATTTTTCCCTTTCTCATCTTTCTCTAATTTGATAGAAGCACTCATAGGAGTACTAGTAGATTTTGCATCAAACATCTTATACTTCCTTAGTAATTCTTTTGTATATTTTATTTGATTGATAAAAATACCATCTGAACATTGTTTGATTTGAAGTCCTAAAAAGAACGTTAGTTCACCCGTTATGCTAATTTCAAACTCCTTTTCTATAATAGCTTCAAACTCTTTACACAAGGAAATATTTGTAGAATCAAATACAATATCATCAACATATATTTGAACAATTAACATGTGTGAAGATTTATGTTTGATAAAAAGGGTATTGTATACTTTTCCTCTATTAAAATCGCGATTTAATAAAAAATAACTTAATCTTTCA
Source organism: Excoecaria agallocha (assembly GCA_037975025.1). Classification (NCBI taxonomy): domain Eukaryota; kingdom Viridiplantae; phylum Streptophyta; class Magnoliopsida; order Malpighiales; family Euphorbiaceae; genus Excoecaria; species Excoecaria agallocha. The sequence goes on from CM075811.1 coordinate 43,072,997, forward strand.
TACCAAGCTCTAGGAGCTTGTTTCAAATCATACAAAACCTTTTTAAGTTTAAAAACAAAATCTAGATGTTCAGTATTTTCAAAACCAGGAGGTTGTTCTACATGAACTTTTTCATTTAACAAGTCATTTAGAAAAGCACTTTTTACGTCCATTTGATATAATTTAAAATTTTTAAAACATGCAAATGCACATAGAATTCTAATAGCTTCTAATCTAGCCACAGGTGCAAATATTTCATCAAAGTCTATACCTTCTTCTTGATTATAGCCTTGGGCCACCAACCTTGCTTTATTTCGGACAACATTTTCTTGCTTGTCCAACTTGTTTCTAAACACCCATTTTGTTCCAATGATGGAACAATTTGAGGGTCTAGACACCAAATTCCATACTCTGTTTCTTTCAAACTGACTTAACTCTTCTTTCATAGCATTGATCCAATTTTCATCATTTAAAGCATTAATAAAATTTTTAGGTTCAATTTTAGAAACAAATGCAACATTACCATAATATTCTCTTAATGCTCTTCTTGTCATCATTCTTTCAGATGGATCAGTCAATAAATCATCTTTAGGATGGTATATGTGGAATCTCCAATCTTTTGGTAGCTCCGGAGTTTGTAGTCCAGATTGCTATTCTGCTTGAATTTCTAATACGGTTTCAAATGAACTTTCTGGCTCCCTTTCATTTTTCGGATCATTTTCTGCTTCAACATATTGTTCCTGAATTCTGTCATCTGGGTCTGGTTGTTGATCTAGTGAACTTTCTACTTCCATATTTTTTTCGACTATTATCTTTTTCTTTCTCAAAACCTATTTCATCATCAGAGGAACTCTTTTCTCCAGAATTTTTGTTAGTAAAATCAAATTTAACATTTATAGATTCTACAACTTTATAAGTTCTTTTATTATATACTCTATATGCTTTAGAATTTAGTGAATAACCCAAAAATATACCTTCATCAGTTTTTGCATTAAATTTAGCTAGATTAATCTTATCATTAAAAATAAAACACTTACAGCTAAAAGGATGAAAGTAACTGATGTTTGGTTTTCTTCCTTTCCATAGTTTATATAGAGTATTTTCCAACACTGTTCTGATCATAATTTTATTTAAAATGTAGCATGCAGTGTTGATTGCTCCTGCCTAAAAGTAATTTGGCAAGTTATTTTCATTCAACATTGTTCTGGCCATTTTTTGAAGAGTTTTATTTTTCCTTTCTATAACACCATTTTGTTGTGGTGTTCTAGGCACAAAAAAGGTATGACTTATTCTAGAATTGTTACTGTATTCTTCAAATTTCTTATTCTTAAATTCTCTTCCATGATCACTTCTAATGCTTGTTATTTTATAGCCTTTTTCATTTTAAATCTTTTTACTTAACTTTTTGAATGCTTAAAAAGCTTCATCCTTATATACAAGAAACATGACCCATGTATACCTTGTATAGTCATCCACCATATTTAATGCATAAGATTTTCCACCAATGATTGAAGGACTTATTGGTCCAAATAGATCCATATGTAGAAGCTCTAACGATTTTTAGTGAAAATCTCATTCTTAGATTTATGTGAATTTCTGATTTGCTTCCCAAACTGGCATGCCTTGCATACATGATCTTTATCAATCTTTATTTTTGGCATTCCCTTTACCAAATTTTTTTCTAACTAGCTTTTCTAATGCACGAAAACTTGTATGCCCTAGTTTTCTATGCCATAGAATGCTTAGATCTTCTTTAGTAATTAGGCATTTGGCTTTACTATTCTGAATATCTTCTAGGCTGACCAAGTAGATGTTTCCAGATCTCTATCATTTCAGAATAGATTTTCCAGTTTCAACATCTTCTACTCTACAATGATCAACTTTAAAGATTACTTTTTTCTTTTTGTCACATAATTGACTAATGCTGAGTAGATTATACTTTAGACCTTCAACAAGAGAAATATCTTCAATTACTGGATTAGTCCCAATAGAACCAATGCTAATAATTTTTCTTTTTCTATTGTCACTAAAACTGATAGAACCACCTTCAGATTTTTTCAACTTAGAAAACTTAATTCTGTCCCATATCATAAGCCTAAAGCAACCACTATCCATGTACCATTTTTCTGTCTTGGTGCTCCTTAGGTAAATCTACAAAATAATCAAGTATTTTTAGGTACCCAACTCTTTTTGGATCCTTCATGGTTAGTTTCAATAATTACAAAATTTTTAATCACCAATTTTTTATTAACAGAATTAGTATTCTTCTTACAATAACAGAATTTTGAAATATATCATTGCTTACAGCAATAAAAGCATGTAATAGAAGAACTAGTTACCATTTTATCAGGTGAGTATTTCTTATATCTTTTCTGGGTGGTTTTTCTGTTATATTTCCTTGATGCACTTGTATGAGAATTGTGAATAGATTTTGCAGTTATATTTTTAATAGAATCTTCATTACATACATAAATTTGTTTACCCTTTACATTGCATTTTTCTTGCAACTCAATAAATTTTCTTTCCAGAACCGAATATTCATGTTTTATTTTTACTTTGGTCTCCTTTGCATTTTCATGTTCTATAAGTAATGCATCATAATTTTTCTTTACCTCAATATGAGTCTTTTTAAGCATATGATATCTATAATGCAAATTTTCAAAATGTTCAAGCATTTTCTCATATTCATTTCCATTTTCATTTGAATCAAAATTTGAATCAGAATCACTTACCTCAGAATTTTTTAAATCATTCTCAGGTGAACCGTTGTCGGCATTCTGTTCATTATCAGAATTGGAGTTTTGCTCCTCATGATTAGAAATTGTCATCAGACCAATATCATTAGAGTTTGCAGATTTTGGTTCACTATCACTTGATTCTTCACTGTCACTCCATGTAGCTTTCATAGCTTTCTTCTTGAATCTTTTCTCCTTTCTTTTGAGATTTGGACATTTGGATTTGATATGATTGGGTTTGTTACATTCATAACAAACTACTTCACCAGCAGATTTTGATGAGTTTTCTGCTTTGTGATGAGAGAATTTCTGCTTTTTGTATGATTTTTTGCCTTTTCTGCACAACTTTTTAAACTTTTTTGTAATTAAAGCCATCTCATCATCACCTGTAAATAATTACTTCCAAATTATGCTTTGAGAGCAATAGCTTTCAATTTTCTTTCTTTTTCTTTTTCTGCATCTTGAGACTTAATTTAAAGTTCATGAGAAATAAGAGATCCACATACAATATCAAAATTTAAATTGTTAAGATCTTTATCTAATAGAATTAAAGCTTTTGCCTTACATCTAGGAGTGAAACCTTTAACAAGCTTAGCAATTTTATTTTGTTCATCAAGTTTCTTACCAAGAGCCTTAATTTCATTAGTTAATTTAACATACCTATTGATTACCTCAGGAATTAACTCTTCTAGTTTCATTTTGAAAGCTTCATAGTCTACCATGAGAACATAAAGTCTGGTGTCTTTAACTTGATTCGTACCTTCATATGTTGCTTCCAACTTATCCTAGATTTCTTTAGCTGTGTCACATCCAGAAACTCTGTTGAATTCATTTGTGTGCAATGAGCAAAAAAGTATACTCATAGCTTTAGAGTTTAGCTGCACTTTTCTCTTTCCACTTCTATGAATTCTTTTCTAGTTTTTAGAACAGTAGCAGTTTCTGATGCACTTGCTTTAGTAGAATTCTTTCTTGGAGGTTCATATTAATCTTCAATAATATCCCAACAATCTGTATCTTGTGATTGAATAAAGTGTCTCATGACAACCTTTCAGAAAGGATAATTTTCACTACTAAACATAGGAGGACGATGGACAGAATATTCCTCTTTGAATAGAGTAACAGTAGGAGTATTGCTAGATTCAGCCATTTGTATGATCACTCAATGGTGTTAAACCTTAGGAAATAGAGAACCACTCTGATACCAAATGTAGGTTCTAAAAAATACTCAAGAGGGGGGGGGGGGGGTGAATTGGGTGTCTCAACAATTTTCTTGCCAATATGAGATTAAATGGAAAATATGCAAATGCAAATTTTTAACAAATTTTCTAAAAGAAAATCTAAGTGTGTAAGATAGTAAGCACAATAGAATTTTTATATGAATTTGTTCTCCTGAATTTTTGAAATATTCAAATGTCAGAATAGTATAAGAGAGTATAAAAATAAACCACACATAGAATTTATCGTGGTTCGGCCTCTTGCTTACATCCACTCCTCAAGAAATATTCTCAAGATTTTCTCTCCACTCTTAACTCTTTTAAAGAAAAGAGTTCAAGCCAATATACAAACCTATGTATATCTACCCACAATCATTTTTCCAAGTAAAAGATTAAAACACTTACTAGAATTTTTTCTTTAAGTTCTAGCCAACCCAAACTCACAATCTTTCACAATAAAGATTCCTCACAAATAATTGCAACAAAAGCTATAATCAATTGAGGATGATATGTAAAGATGAAGTGCAAAGATGGAAAGTGAGATTTAAAACAAGTAAGCTTTCTCTTAAGAGGTAGAAAATCTTTCCAATATGTTCTCTAAACTTCCAAAGGCTTTTACAAGATGTATTTATACCCAAAAACTTGGTTTGAAGTGAGGAAACATAAAAATAGCCGTTTATGACTGTTAGAGAATAGAACAGACGAATCTGCCTCTAACTAGCCGTTATTTTATCCTACAGTGCGAAATAGTTTTTCAATTAGAATATTGTCCAGATTTCTAAACCAATTTCTAATGATTTGAAATTCTAACAAATCAATTTCTAAAATATATTCTGAAGGAAACCAGTTTTAACTAAAAATAAGATTTACGACTTAAAACATTTTTATGTATTTTTAAGACTTAGAATATGTATGCATGAGAGATAAAATATGCCTAAATTGACCTTACATTTTAATAACCTAAATTCCTATATACTAAGATCTTCTTCAACTTGAATCTTCAAAGGTTGTTTGGTATTCTTCATTTTTGACAATAGTATCAGAATGACATATAAAGATACATGCTAAACATGCTTAGAGTAGATTTCTTAATAGAGTTTATTTAAGGTTTGATTATCATCAAAATCTAAATGTGGCCTTGGGCCAACATGAATGATTGAATATACTTATATGAATACATAATCATCTTAACAATTGATTTTATTTATTTTTAGTATCACTCAAATAATATTCATTTATTTTGTACTCTATTGTTTTTTTTTTTTGAAATATTTATCTTCATAAATAATGATTTATCTAATGAATAATTAATTTTATTTGCTTTTATGTCCCATGCTTCAAATTTTTTTTATTTCACGAAAATAACTTAACCTTTAAATGTTCATGGGGTGGCACAACACTAGCAGTGAAAATAAAATATGCCATAATAGAGATGCAGTTAAAACCTTCAATTCATCAATTCATCATATCCAATAAATGTTTATCTTCATAAACCAAATCTCATTTTTATATACAATGGTAAATATAAATTGTTTTTTAATGATAAAAAACTAAATTTAGGGTTAAAAATCAAATTTAAAGATTTTAAGAGGGATTTTTTTTTTTATTTTGGATTTTTGGAGGGAGTGAAAAATTGAATTAAGTAGTTAATAATACAAAGAAATTAGGTTTAGGATTCTCTTTATTCACTATTTCCCCTCTCTGGCTCCTCTCTGCCTTCACCGCCTCTACCCTGCTCTACCTCTTCATTCACTCTTTTCCCCTCTTTGGCTCCTCCCTGTCCATGAAGTTACGATGCTTCCAGTCTTATTCCCTTTTGCCTTCGAGAAGCTGATTGCTGAGGCAATTGACGCATTGAGAAATGGCGATAGTATATCCGTGATGACTCGATTTAAGCCGCTGAGGTAAATGCATGGATCTGAGAGTAATCGATCAGATCTATTGTGTTAGGTTTGGTTTGCTTCATATGGTAATGTGATTTTTGTTTGTTTACAGTGAAAGGGAATTCCAAAGAGGAGATGAGATTGGGTAATTATTATTTTTGGGTAATTTTTTTTAAATTTTTATTTAATATTTATATTTTTTGGTGATCTAATTATTTAAAATCTGTATTTTTTTATATATTTCTCAAGATTTTGAAATTGGTGTTAGCATAATGTAGAGGAAGATTGTTGAATGTTGATTTTTAAGTAATGTATTTTGACTTAAATTTTATTATACTCGTTGAGATATTTTAATTGTATTTGTATTTATTATTGTGTGAATTTATTTTATAAAATTTTTAAAATATTGAACTATCCAAAGTACCAAACTGTACTATACTGTATTGTTTAGTACCGAAAGAACTAAAGAACTGTACTGAATTATCCCAAACTTTTATAGAACTGTACCGAATTATCCTGAATTTTCAAAATAATACCAATACTTGATTTTTAAAATATTCAAAATTTCAAGACAATATGGAGATTTGTAAATCTCCGAATTGTACCGAACCGTGTATACCCTTACCAGACACTACTATGCAATTATTTAAAAATAAAAAAATTGAGTATCAAAATCAATGCACATGATGTTGGTTCCTGTTAGATAGTTTCTAATGCTCAATTTTCTATCCCTCCCGATCCATGCTGTCCCAAACTGGTGGTGTAACATTTCATTTTTCTAAATACTTTTATTGTAATATCACTTTTGTAAATATTTATTAAAAATTTGTCCTATTTTCAATACTTCTCATTGCAATAAAAAAATCAAATTAACCAAGCAACAAGACAATAAAAAAATAAAAATATAAATGCGTTGTCTTTTTAAATTATAGTTGCACATATTTTTTATGTCTAAAAATCAACGTGAAAATTCTAAAAAAAAAAATTAAAATCCTGTAGGGCAATACCTTATACTTTTATGAAACAATGGCCTTATAATTACATATTTTATTTATTTTATTGTGAACCATGCTTCAATTAATTGAAGATTTCAGTTAAGGCTATCTTTTATTTTTATTTTCATTTTCTCACAAACAGTGTCATTTACCGTTAGGGGTGAGAAAAATAATTTCGTTAGCTGTAAAATCGAACCAATTTGATTGGATGGATTCGGTTATAATTTTTAATTTTTACATTTTACGTTGTTTCTATAATTTAATGATAACCACGAAAAAAATATTTACATGGGTCCAGACAGTCGGTCTAGTAGCACTTGACAGGGCCCAAATCCCATTAGCAAGGAGTACCAAACATGAGCTGGAAGTAAGGGGAGGGGCGGCATAACGTACGACCGGACTGATGGGATAGCATGTCCTATCAGTCCACTAACATAAGGCAACACCTATGCCTTTCACCTGCTCTTTGTCACTTCGCCGCTCACCTGCTCCAACTGCCATTTATCATGCCCCAAGTACTCAAGTTCACCTCCTTTATCTCCTATAAATAGCCTAACACACAGTGGCTCCAGGTATTGAATCGCTGAGACTATCTCTCTACGAACTCTCTCTAGAAAGCTACTAACTTGAGCTTTGAAGTGCTTAAACCTCATCCAATCGGGCACTCTTTCTTGCAGGACCCACGCATCCGATTGGCACAGTCCAGCTAGCTCTTTCTCCTTTTGAAAAAAGGTTTTCACGCCTTATCATTTGGTGCTTTCGTTGAGAGCCATGGGAGGTTCAAGATTTAATAAGCACATAGCTTTCGGAGAATATGATCATAATGGCAATAGCCAAGGCAGATCTAGGCTCGTAGGAAAAAGAGAGAGATCTTCCAAATCACTTACCAAGGGTAACCTTCTTCCAGAATTTGATGATGCCATTCTACGGTAGCCGAAAAATACCCCCATTACTATTAGGGACATGCATGCTATTCTTAGTGACTTCACTAAGAGCATCGTCCAGACAATTTAAAAATGCGAAATGTCCAAAACTTCTAAAAGAGACTATGAAATAGACTTAATGGATGAAAACTTCAGAAGGAGGAGAAATAGGGAAATCTCCATCAACGAGCCATGAGCCCATGACAGTTGGAGAATGGGGGTCAGAACCCTAGACAGGTATGACAAAGGGAATGGGATAATATTCTCGAGTAGAGACTCTACCTACTTTCCCAGTAGATCCTCCACCTCGTCGATTAGAGATGACCTACCCTTGATGTGCACGCAAAATCACAGTTGCACAAAGGGATATAGGGATGAGTTCACCTTAACTGCCATGAGTAGGGAAGACAAGTGGTTCAAACAAAAACTCAGGCAGTTTGGCTTGACGGGTAGGGATGCTTACAGGGTGGAAAATTCCCGACCCCGATGAGGACTCGACTCGAACGGGGCGGAAATCCTTTATTTTTCCCCCTGCGGTGGAGGGGACGGGGATTAAAAAATCCTCGAGATGTATTTCGGGGGCAGGGGCAAGGAATGGGGTATCCGCCCCGTGAGGATCCCAGCTCCGGTGTATTATTACTATTATATCCATAGTTTTTTAATTATTTACCTTTGTGCCATTGACTATAAATACCTCCTAATAAACCCTAACTCTTCCCCTACATTTCTTTTCCTCCCTCAGCCACTCTTCTCTTCTCCCTAACCTCACCTCACATCACATCATTTCCCTTAACCTCACTTCATTTCCTTCCCTAACCAAACAAACCGATTTGATCCTTTGTTTTTATGCTTATTTCTGTAACTTCGCGTCTTTGTTCCTCATCTAAAATTCTTTTGACTCAATAACAATATCTTCTCATTTACGAAGTCACCGATCTTTCTCTTTCAAATCCAGCCTCAGTTTTTGAAGCTGAAACCACCCGTTGTTAGAGAAGATTGAGATATCATAATCATCAAATTTATGGAAGTGGATCAATTAGATCAAGATTTATGCCTAAGTTACAGAATAAAAAGAATATTAGAGCTTCTAGAATGCGATGGAAAATTTCTTTTCATTCTTATTTTTGTTCATGCTGTTGAGTTTCTTGGTGGCTATGAAAGTACTGTTAATTTCTTCTTCATTTAACCTAATTTTTTTTATATAAAATTATTTGAGTTTTTTTTAATCTTACAATGTTTTAGGGGAAACACCAAAGTCAGTATTGGAGCTAATGGATGTCAAAGATCTTACGCTTGCCCATGTTAAAAGCCATTTGCAGGTTTGCTAATTAAATTTCTACTTTAAAATTAAAATAAATAAATAAATATTATAAAATTATATTTATATTTATAATTTCTTATGATTTTTAAATTTCATAGTATCTTTATAATTTCTTTATCTCTTTGAAGAAAAAAGTTGTAAGCTGTTTAATCTCTTTGGCTGTGTTTGGAAGTCTCTGGCCATGGAAAAGGGCACAAGAATCGATGAACTCAGTGGAGTAGAATATTTTGTATGGTTTTCTAATATGATCCCTGGACATGCTTCCTTCTTTCACCTTTCTCTTCCTCATTTCTTTCCTTAGACATGCGTCCCTTGTCGCGCTCGCGATAGGGATTCTTCTTCACTCCTTCATTAGTGCTTCCAAATTTGCCCCATTTAAGCTCTAAATTGATTCCTTAACTCCTATAAAACAAATAAAATAACCAAAAACACACAAAACACATAAAAGCAATAAAATACACATAAAATACCAAAATATTAAATACTATACTTAATAAAACTAAACACACATACACACTATTTATGAGCTTTTCAAGCTCATATCAATACTGCTTCCCCATTTTGCAGGGAGATAACGGAGCCCAAGCTACCTTTTAGGTGGAGAGATATGGTGATTGATAAGTACACAGGTAAAATTGATCCTGCTACTCATCTTGCAGAATATTTGTCTAAAGTGCAAATTTACACCTACAATGAGAGGATTGCTTGCAAGATCTTCCCTACCACCTTGGGAGGAGAGTCTCTCAACTGGTTCCATGAGCTCCCCCATGAATCAATCACCTCCTTCCAACAACTCAAAGAGCTATTTGTCACCTAATTTATTATGCAGATATGGGCACCAAAATCGATAAGCGATCTATGCAATCTTTACCAAGGAACCAATGAAAGTCTTAGAGACTACATCGACAGGTTCCAAGCCACGATGTTTGAGGTGAGGAATGTAAGCATGAAAATGACAAACACCACCTTAGCCAAAGGAATCATTGATCGACCACTATTTGAGTTGATAATGACAAGGCCACTAGTCATCTTTTTTGATCTTATAGAAACAGCTAGATAGCATATTCAGTTGGATGGTGCCCTGAAGTCCAGCTGGGGGAGAAGGAGCAACATTATGGATAGACTCTATCATCCAGATGGATGCTCATTTAACAAAACTCCTGTATCTGAACGGATAGTAAGGAGCCCAAAAAGAGCCTCTGCTTCAAGAAATCTGGGTAAAAGAAAGGAGGCCGAACGGTTAAAGTCTGATAGGAACAACAGCCAGCAAACTCGAACCTTCACTCCGCTCAATACTAATCCGGCACAGGTATTGATGTGGATTAAGGAAAAGCACAAGAAAGTAAATTGGTCTAAGAAGCTATCTGAGAAGGGCAAAAATGCCAGGAACCCTAACAAGTACTACGAGATTCACAAAGATGTCGGCCACACAACCGATGAGTATTACTCGCTGAAAGTAAAGATTGAGCGACTCCTGTAAAGAAGATCCCTTAAAAGATTTATAGGTCCAGCTAGAGGGAAAAGTCCTTATAGACAGCCGAATATTAAGAGAGACCATATGCCAGGGTTATAAACATGATCATCAAAGGGTTATCCTATGGAGAAGACCTTTCCAAAAAGAGAAAGAAAAAAGGTGTTTACATCTTCCAGACGGCCGAACGGCTAGCCCCAATCACCATATCCAGTGAAGATGCATGAGATATAATATTCCCCCATGAGGATGCTCTAGTTGTTAGTGCCTGGATTAATAAGTTTGACTTGAAAAGGATATTGGTACTCGCACTGCAAGCTTATAGAGCCATAAGGCTACCGATAGAGGAGATAAAACCAAATGCCACTCCACTAATCAGACTCGGTAATGCTACCATCCCGATCGTAGGATCTGTAGAGCTATTTGTCGAGCTTGGTCAAGAGGCCCTCGCCCACGTATGCATGGTAAAGTTTATGGTTATTGACATGATTTTTGCCTATTACACCATTTTTGGCAGGCCCCCTACTCTTCCAAATCGGAGCCATCACCAGCATACAGTACATGGTGATAAAATCCTGACTAGAGAAGATGTTGCCATTCTAAGGGGTGACCAGAAGGCATCCAAAGAGGCCTATGTCACCATGATCAAACAACGAAAGGAGGCCATGATGGTAAAGCCAGGGCTAAAATGGTCCAAACAGGTGGAGAGGTAGAGGATAGATCCCACGAAAGAGGTAAAGGCGAGGACACTGTTGAAGGGCAAGAGCGTTCAAATAGGTATCAACATAAGCGTAAAAGTGAAGGAGGCTATTATATAGGTCTTTATGATCAACCAAACATTTTTTTCCTGGAAGCTACAGGATATCCCTGGGATTGATCCCAATATGATCACCCATAAACTTATTGTGGATCCAGCATATAAGCCAATCAGGCAGAAGTTGTACAGGTATGCACCTAATTGGAGCAAGTTCATTTATGAGGAGGTTGACAGGTTATTTGATGTAGGTATGATCTGAGAGATTGATTACCTAGAATGGTTCGCCGACATAGTCTTAGTAAAAAAGAAGTCGAAAAAGCTATGGATGTGCATAGACTTTATGGATCTTAATAAGGTATGTCCAAAGGACAACTACCCCTTGCCCATCATAGACCAACTAGTGGATGCCACTGTAAGCCATGCCATTTACTCCCTCCTCGATGCATGTGTTAGATATCACCAAATCATGATATGGCTGCTGGATTAGGAAAAAACTAGTTTTATCACAAATGACGGAATCTTCTGTTATAAGGCCATACCGTTCAGACTAAAAAATGTAGGTGCCATGTACCAATGTCTGATTAACAAGATTTTCAAAGATCAGATTGGGTAGAATGTGAAAGTATATATGGATGACATGATAATCAAAAGTAAAAGCCCGAAAGAACACCTTGTTGATCTGACGAAAGTTTTTTCCACGCTGAATAAATTTCAGATGAAACTCAACCCTGAGAAATGCATCTTTGGGGCGCCCTTGAGAAAATTCTTGGGCTTTATGGTCTCTCAAAGGGGAATAGAAACCAATCCAGATAAGATAAAGGCCATCCTAGAAATGCAACCATTAAGAAGTGTGAAAGACATTCATAAACTAATGGCAGAATCACAGTTCTCGAAAGGTTCATCTCCTCCTAGGCCAAACAATGCATTTCTTTCTCTAAAAAGCTGAGAAAGAATGAAGCTTTTAGCTGGAGAGTGGACTTCCAGCAAGCTTTTGAAGAATTGAAAAAATTTCTCACCAACCCACCGCTACTTAATCGACCACTTCTAGGTGAAAATTTATACCTTTATTTTCCAAATTCTGGTGAAGCTATTTTAGGTGTCCTGGTCAGGAAAGAAGGAACCCAGTAGTTGCCTATTTATTATGTGAGCCAAGTGCTCAGGAGCCCAGAGTTGAAGAAAGGTCCGATCGAGTAACTCATCATTACCCTTATGATGTACACGAGAAAGCTAAGGCAGTACTTTAAAGCGCATACAATAATGGTTCGTTCGGGTCAGCTGATCAGAAAAATTTTTCTGATTTCAGACCTAGAGGAAAAAATGATGGGATAGGCAATCAAGCTCCAATCGTGGGATGCAAGGTACGAATCCAAAAAGGCAATAAAGAACTAGACTTTATTGCTAAGTTCATTGGCGAAGAAGTAATCGATCAGCCCCAATGTTCGAGGTGGGAGATGATCACGGATGGAGCTGTGAATGACACCTGAGGAGGCTTAGGCATTGTAATAACAGGCCCCTTTGGCAGCGTCATAAGGTATGCAATAAAAGTCAGCTTCAAAGTTTTGAATAATATGGCAGAGTATGAGGCACTTTTTCAAGGCCTAAAACTGCTCCATGTCGTCTGACCGGAGTCGATCACCATCAAGAGCGATTCCTAGCTTATAACCAGCCAAGTCTTAGGCACCTTCGAATCAAGAGAGACCAATATGACTCAATACTTGGCAAAGGTTAAGGCCGAATTTAAGATGCTGGAAGAGTTTGGATCAGAGTGGATCCTATAGAAGGTGCCGAGAGATCAAACAATAGCTATTAATCGGCTTGTAAAGATGTCTGCTTTCGAGCAAAGAGTGATAGAAGAAAACATCACTGTTTTCGACCAAGTTTCCTCCTCCTTAGACGAACTAGAGATTATGGAGATTAAGCCAGTACAAGATACATGGATAGGCTCCATCAAGCGGTACCTGTAAATAGGGCAACTACCCCAAGACAAAGTGAAAGCTCAAAAGGTATCGCATAAATCTTTAAATTATTCTGTTATTAACGATGATCTGTACAAAAAAGCTTTTAGTCACCCCTGACTCAAATGCGTGACGAAGGAAAATGGATATTATATCCTAAGAGAGATCCACGAAGGCATTTATGGGGCAGACGAAGCTGGTAAGGCCATAGCGAAAAAAGTACTCCAAAATAGATACTTTTGGCCGAGTATCTTCAAAGATGCCTAGGAAAAAGTGGGAAGATTCTAATAATGCTAGATCCATAGAAGAGTCATTAGACAACCAGCAGCAGACCAGCAACTGATCGAGATTGCTTGGCCATTCGACCAATGGGGCCTAGACATCCTAGGACCCTTTTCCTAAGGCAAAAGGCAAATGAAGTTCCTCATTATAGCCGTCGACCACTTCTTCAAATGGATTGAGGCAGAGCCTTTAGTGACGATCATGGCAGAGAGGGTAAAAAATTTTATCTGGAAGGACATCATTTGCAGGTATGGCTTACCTAATGTTTTCATTACAAATAACGGCAAGCAGTTCAACGGTTCCATCTTTAGAAACTTTTGCCAAGACCTAAACATCGGTCTCAAGTTCACCTCAGTCACCCACCCATAAAGTAATGGGATGACTGAAGTCTTCAATCAAACAATCCTAGAAGGACTAAAAAAATGGCTGGGTGAGGCAAAAGGCAACTGGACTAAAGAACTGCAAAATGTCTTATGATCTTACAGGACTTCTCTAAGAGTTGGCAGTCACCAAACATCATTTTCTCTTATCTATGGCTTCGAGGCAATGATACCTGTAGAAATTAGCCTCCCAACCTATCGATCAGCATTTTATTCCGATTGGATGAACATCCAGGAAAGATGCTATGATCCGGACCTGGTAGAAGAGAGGAGTGATAAGTGTAAATTATATATTGTTTTTAATATGTTTTAAGTGTTGTTCATAAGATAATTTGGTGTAATTTTGGTTAATTTAGAGTTAAAATGTTGATTTGTGTGTTTTAGAAGTTAATTTAAAGTTTTGGTACTTTTCAGGTATATTTTGTTAAGAAAAGGACTTAATTGCAAAAAGTGGGGAAGATTTGGGCCAAAACTTGTAAAGAAAAGGACTTAATTGCAAAAAGTCAGGAAGATTTGGGCCAAAATTTTGAATTTGGAAAATTCATGCAAGAAAATATACGTGAAGTCCAGTAAACTCATGAGTGGCCGTGTATTTTATTGCTTGAAAACCTAAGTGGCCGTTATTCCTTATTTTCTTCTTCAAATGGGCGTATGTCTCAAGTGGAGAAAATATTAAGTGGCTGTGACCACTTGTTGCTTGAGAAGTTCATTAATTGGCCATGTATAAGAAATAAGTGAGTGGCCGTGTGAATCAATGCAAAGAGACCTTAAGTGGCCGTGTATCCCAAAATAAAGGATACACGATAGTGCATCCACCAAAGAAGAATTTTAAGTGGCCATGTATGTTTACACTCTTATGCAGTGAAGGATTTTTAGACTTCCCGATCAAGAATAATTTACTTCCTACATTAGTTCTAGAGTTGTAGAAGGATTTTACTACTATTTTTGCCTATGAAAAGGAGTCTGAAGCACCAAAGAAAGAAATCAATCATTCATCAATCAATTATCAACATTAGTTTTCATTAGCTCAGTAGTTTTAGTTTTTATGTAGTTTTCTGTCTTTGTTATTTTATTGTTTTCTTTAAAAAGCTTTTTTTTTTAATTTTAAACATGTCTAATGAGTAGTTTTCTTTAACTTTTGCTAAAGGATACTTGAATCCTTGACTTTTATTGTTATGACTTAAGCTTGTGCTTTAATTTAATGCAAGTTTGATTATTTCTTAGTTCTTAAACACAGTCTTATATTTATTTAACTAAAAATTGATTGTTAACTTGTTTAAACATTGGTTAGTAATTGGTTTTTGGTTGGATCATTGATATGCATGTTCTTAGGTTAAATTACTTGGGTTGATACATGATTATAATCTGAATAAGTTATAGTTTTGTGTTAATTAAAGTAAGATAAGATTAAGAAGGGTGTAACTAAGAATAGGTGAAAGTTGAATTATTTGAAAAAGAATTTAATAGACATCTAGGAGAATTAATTCAGATCTTTATGCTAAGTGTTGAATTGTTCTGAATAAGAGAATTTTAATGCTTGGAATGATAATCTTGAGTAAAGTTATTTGGTTTTATTAAACTGAATTCTTCATAATCACTTGTGTTTCTCTTTTGGTTAAGTCATAATAATATTGGTTAAGGTGGATTCTCTTTTGGTTAAGTCATAATAATATTGGTTAAGGTGGATAGTCCTTTAGTGAAAGTTGCTTTTAATATTGATATTTACCTCAATTAATTACTTGCTTTTATTTTCTGTTCAATTATTTCAACTTTTTCAAACTGTTTTTAGTTTTAAAATTCTATTTTTAGTTTTTAATCTTTAACCAACACAATTTTGGGATTTCTCTTCTGTCTTCTTCATACAAATTTTGTTTTAAAATTAAAATCACTCACACAAACACAAGTTTCCCTTGGGTTCGATATTTTGGGTCATAATTATATTTTCCTATATTACTAAGCCGATCTAGTACACTTGCTAGACACCGATCAAGTTTTTGACGTCGTTGCCAAGGATACTTTGGCATTTATTTATTTATTTTGATTTTAAGGTGGATTTTTGTGTGTTCTTATTCTCTTTTTCACCTATTTTCTGATTTTTATTTTTAAATTTTTCTCAAGTGCTAGTGGTTTATGGTGAGAAACAACCCCATTCTATCCGTAGACCCTGAAATTAAGAGGACATTCCATAGGATTAGAAGGCTAAGAGGCAATATAAATGACCCAAAAATAGAACAACCTATGAATGATCCACCACCACCTAGGATCGAAGAGCAAGACATGCCCCATCAAGCTCTCGAGAATGGGTATAGACCTAGGACTATTAGGGATTATGCTATTCCTAGGTGGAATGAAGAACATAGAACCATTAGAATTCCTCACCACCAACCTTTTTAGATTAAATTCGCTACCATCACTATGGTACAAAGAAACCAATTTTCGGGCTAGAACATAAAGGATCTTGCACAACACTTAGATATGTTCTTAGAAGTTAGTGACACTGTGAAAGTTCCTAATGTATCAACTGATGCAATTAGGCTAAAACTTTTTACATTCACCCTTATAGGAAAAGCTAGGGATTGGCTACAAATTCTACCTAATCAATGCATCCATTCGTGGTAACAAATGCAAGAAAAATTCCTTTGCAAATTTTTCCCACCTACTAAAATAACCCTCATTAGAAAACAAATCAATGATTTCCAGTAATTTTATGAGGAGCCATTTCATGAAGCATGGAAAAGATTTAGGAGACTTTTAAAAAGCTATCCACATCATTAGTTTCCTATTTATCAACTAATGCACATTTTTTATGCAGGTGCCAATTAACCCACAAGATCTTTGTTAAATGCAGCCTCAAATGGTAGCTTTATGAACCAAATTTCGGAAGAAGCATTCTTGCTTCTTGATGAGATAGCTACCAATGATGCTCAATGGACAACCTCTAGAGCAGCCCAAAAGAAATAAAGAGTTCATAATATTGATGAAATAGCTATGTTAAAAGCTCAAATGGAATTAATGAGAAAAGAACATTTAAGAGAAATAAATGAGCTTAAAGTTAAGAATATTTCCATGTTATCTAATGAAGTTGATGCTTATGCAGGAATTCAAGGATCTCCGGGAATAAAGAATAACGAAGGAATGATAAAAGAAGTGAATGCCCTGAACCTTTATAGCAATACCTATAACTCGAGATGGAGAAACCATCTAAATTTTTCATAGAGGAAAGATAATCAAGCTTTTTCTTCTAACCCTCATCCTAGACCTATTTAACAATAATCAACCTTCCAATAATCATCCCCCATACCAAAATCAAGCTCAAACATATTACCCAAACCAATACCCATCACAATCATACCATCAATCACCCGGTTTTCAAAAGTCTCAATCTCTCCCTCCACAAGAGAAGAAATCCAACATAGAAGAGATTATTGCAAACTTCATGGCCTGCCAAAACTCAATCTTGGCCAGTCAAGATGCTAGATAGAAATCACAAGATATTTGGATGAGGAATCAAGAGGCATCCATTAGGAATCTAAAGAACCAAATGGGGTAACTTGCTAGTTCATTATCCAACCGGACTCAATGAACATTTCCATCTAATGTGGATCGAAATTCCAAGGAGGAAGCTAAAGCAATCACCTTAAGAAGTGGAAAGGAGTTAAAAAAGACTGAAATTAGTAAGAATTCTTCCCCAAGGGTGGAACCGACAATGGAGGTAAGTATTCCTAACTCTGAAAATATTGAGAAAGTGCCTCCTATGATTGAGAAGGGTAAAGGTAAGGAAAAACTTATTTCTACTGTGCTTGATGAGTCTCAATTACCTTTTCCTATTTTAGCTAGAAAAGAAAAGCAAAATAAACAATTAAGTAGATTTTTAAACATGTTTAAGAAGCTACATATAAATTTACCATTTGCAGAAGCTTTATTACACATGCCTAAATATGCTAAATTTATAAAGGAACTTTGCACTAATAAGAAAAAGCTAGAAGGTATAGGAATGGTTCAATTATCTGGTAATTGTAGTGCTATATTAACCAATAAAATTTCTAAAAATTAGAAGATCCTAGTAGTTTTACATTGCCTTGTGAATTAGGAGAAAATTTTATTGGATATGCTTTATGTGATTTGGGTGCTAGTATTAACTTGATGCCTTATTCAATTTGCTAGAAATTGAACTTAGGTGATCTAAAGGAAATCCAAATGACACTTCAATTGGCGGATAGATTGGTGAAGAAACCGAAAGAGAATTATTGAGGACTTATTGGTGAAAGTAGAAAATTTCATCTTTCCGGTAGATTTTGTAGTGATGGATATGGAAGAAGATAGAAAGGTGCCATTGATTGTGGGTAGACCGCTCTTGAACATGGCAAAAGCTCTAATTGATGTTCATGGGCAAACGATTACTTGAAAGTTCAACGAGGAGGAAATGGCCTTCAATGTGAATAAGGTTTTAAAACATCTCTCGTATGATTTTGAAGAGTCCATTTACTTTGTTGATGATGTTCAAGAGTGTATCAACACAAAGCAAGAGCGGATCATTCTCAATTATGAGCTTCAAGAATGTTTAATGCAGCCCAAGGAAATGAAGGAATTGAAAGCAAAGAAAAAGAAGTTGATACATAATCTGGAAAAAGAACACAGTGAAAGTGACAAAATGGAGTATGAACCATCCTCTCCTAAGGGAGATTTTGAACTTAAAATATTTCCATCTCATTTGAAAAATGTATTTTTAAAGGATAATGCTGAACCAGTAATTATTTCATCTTTATTGATAGGTTTGGAAGAAGAAATGCTCATTGAAGTCCTCAAGAAGCATAAAAGAGTAATTGGTTGGGAAACATCCGACTTAAAAGGGATTAGCCCCAGCTATTATACACATCGAATACCCATGGAAGATAATTTCAAGCTGGTGGTGTAACCCTAACGAAGGCTTAACCCAATTATGCAAGAAGTAGTGAAAAAGGAAGTATTGAAACTATTTGATGCAGGTATAATCTATCCTATTTCTGATAGTAATTGGGTGAGTTCTATTCAATGTGTGCCTAAAAAGGGGGGAATGACTGTAGTAATCAATGAAAATAATGAGTTAATTCCTACACGTACGGTCATGGGATGGGGAGTATGCATTGACTATAGGAGATTAAATAATGCCACTAGGAAAGATCATTTTCCATTGCCCTTTATTGACCAAATATTAGAAAGATTGGCAGGAAATAGATTTTATTGTTTCTTAGATGGATATTTGGGGTATATGGAAATACCTATAGCCTCGGAAGACCAAGAAAAGACTATATTCACATGTCTCTATGGAACATTTACATATAGGAGAATGCCTTTTGGTCTTTATAATGCACCTGCCACATTTCAACGATGCATGATGATCATATTTCATGATTTTATTAAAAAATTTATGAAAGTTTTAATGGATAATTTTACAATTTATGGTCATAATTTTGAATCTTGCTTAAATAATCTTGCATTGGTTTAAAAAAGGTATTAAAAGACTAACCTTTTTTAAATTGGAAAAAATATCATTTCATGGTTAGAGAAGGAATAGCCCTAGGGCATAAAATCTCTGAAAAAGGCATTGAAGTCGATAAGGCTAAAGTAAATGTAATAGAAAAATTACCTCCACCAACTAGTGTTAAGGGCATTAGAAGTTTTCTTAGTCATGTCGGGTTTTATCTTCGATTTATTAAGGATTTTTCTAAAATAGCTAAGCCACTTTCTAATTTATTGCTTAAAGAAGCTACATTTAACTTTGATGCTAAGTGTTTGCAGGCTTTTAATCTATTGAAGCAAAAGTTAGTAAGTGCACCAGTCATAGCATCACCCGATTGGAGCTTACCATTTGAAATTATGTGTGATGCAAGTGATTATGCAGTTGAAGCGGTTTTAGGACAACAAAAGGAGAAGATTTTCTATACCATCTATTATGCAAGCCATACACTCATCAAAATCCAAGTCAATTACACAACCACGGAGAAAGAACTCTTGGAGATAGTCTTTTCCTTCGAAAAATTCAGATCTTATCTCTTAAGGTCCAAAGTTATAGTGTGGTCGGACCATGCGACATTGAGGCATCTTTTTGCAAAGAAGGATTCCAAACCAAGGCTTATCTAATGGGTTTTACTACTCCAAGAATTTGACATTGAGATTAAGGATAAGAAAGGAGCTGAGAATTTTGTAGCTGACCATCTATCTAGATTGGATCATACTAGCATTGAAAAGGGAGAATTTGTAACCTATTTCCTGATGAACATATTTGTGCTTTTTATACACATGAAGACTCAGTTCCTTGGTACGCTAATATCGCTAATTTTCTTGTAGGTAGTTAGTTCCTAAGGAGTTTACTTGGCAACAAAGGAAAAAGGTTACAGCGGATGCCAAGCACTACCCTTGGGATGATCCGTACCTTATCAAAATATGCTCGAATCAAGTGCTAAGATGATGTGTACCGAAAATAGAACAAAAAGCTATCATGCAACAGTGCCATGGAGGCGAGGTTAGAGGCCATCATCGGCCTAATTGAACGGTACAAAAGGTCCTTTAATTAGGTTTTTTCTGGCCAACTTTATTTCAAGATGTCAAAGCTTTCATTGAGATATGTGATAGACGTCAATGGTTTGGGAATATTTCTAAAAGGGATTAAATGCCTATGAATAATGTGCTTAAAGTAGAAATTTTTGATGTTTAGGAAATAGATTTTATGGGACCATTTCCTAATTCCTTTAGTTTTGAATATATTTTAGTAGCTATGGGCTACATTAGTAAATGGGTCGAAGCCATAGCCACTAGAACTTGTGATGCTCGAATAGTGCTTGAATTTATTAGAAAGAACATTTTTACTAGGTTTGGAGCACCAAGAGCTATAATAAGTGATGGAGGCAAACATTTTATCAACCATCAATTTAAAACCTTGCTTAGAAAATTTGTAGTCAAACACAAGATAACTACCCCATACCATCCTCAAGCCAATAGGCAAGTAGAGGTGTCTAATAGGGAACTGAAATCAATTCTAGAAAAAATAGTTAGTAATTCTAGGAAGAATTGGTCTCAGAAATTAGATAAGGCTCTATAGGCCTATAGAACTACATTTAAGACCCCTATAGGTATGTCCCTATGTAGGATTATTTTTAAAAAATCATGTTATCTTCCAATTGAATTAGAGCATAAGGCTTATTGGGCTACAAAATTTCTTAACTTTGATTTGAGAAATGCAGGAGAAAGGAGGAAATTGCAGATCAACGAACTCGATGAAATTCAACAATGGTCGTATTAGAATGCAGCACTTTACAACGAAAAGATCAAACGTTGGTATGATAAACACTTAAAGGTAAAAGATTTTATTTCTGGTATGCTAGTGCTTTTATATAATAGTCATCTTCGGTTGATTCCAGGGAAGCTGAAATCTAAGTGGCCCGGGCCGTATCAAGTAGTTAAATGCAATGATTTTGGAGTTGTAACAATCTAAAATCCAAGAGATGGTTGTGAATTTAAGGTAAACGGTCACCGGCTCAAACTGTATTAATTGGGACAACAAGAGATTGCTGAGGCAACCATGGTTCTTCAAGATCACTAAAAAGCGGTTTGGATAGTCTAGTTGGAGACTCTAAATTCAGAACTTCACTCTTCTCTCTCTATTATTTTTACAATTTATTTTTAAGTTTTGTATGTTTTTGTGTTTTCGATTCATGACAAAAAGAAAGGAGTGGTTTAAAAATTTTTCCAATTACAGATGTTTTGACAAGAAAATTAATGGTATTTGAACAAACTGTGTTTCAAATTTTAAAGAGAAAAAATTAAATTTTAAGAAGGCTAAACAAGTTTAGTGTCATGTATGTTCATTCATGGAATATGAGAGATTTGGTTAATTGATTTTTCATAAAATCATTGGGTGTTTAAGCAGATTTATTTCCAGAACATTGGTTAGTAATTGGTTTTTGGTTGGAGCATTGATATGCATGTTATTAAGTTAAATTACTTGGGTTGATACATGATTATAATTTGAATAAGTTAGTTTTGTGTTAATTAAAGTAAGTTAAGATTAAGAAGGGTGTAACTAAGAATAGGTGAAAGTTGAATTATTTGAGAAATAATTTAATAGACATCTAGGAGAATTAATTCAAATATTTATGCTAAGTGTTGGATTGTTCTGAATAAGAGAATTTTAATGCTTGGAATGATAATCTTGAGTAAATTTATCTGGTTTTATTAAACTGAATTCTTCATAATCACTTGTGTTTCTCTTTTGGTTAAGTCATAATAATATTTGTTAAGGTGGATAGTTCTTTAGTGAAAGTTGCTTTTAATATTGATATTTACCTCAATTAATTACTTGCTTTTGTTTTCTGTTCAATTATTTCAACTTTTTCAAACTATTTTTAGTTTTAAAATTCTATTTTTAGTTTTTAATCTTCAACCAACACAATTTTGGGATTTCTCTTCTTTCTTCTTCACACAAATTCTGTTTTAAAATTAAAATCACTCACACAAACACAAGTTTCCCTTGGGTTCGATGTTTTGGGTCATAATTATATTTTCCTATATTACTAAGCCGATCTAGTACACTTTCTACACACCGATCAAGGAGAAGACACCTATGCCAAAATCGCCACCTATAAATAAAGAGTTGCCAAATACCATAACACGAAAGTGAGGCCAAGAGCCTTCAACGTGGGTGATCCAATGCTTAGAAAGATAGACATAGGCACAAGGAATGCCAAAGTTAGGAAGCTAATGCCAAATTAGGAAAGGCCTTATGAAATCTTTAAGATTTTAAGCTCCAGTACATATAAGCTTAGAACCTTACGAGGGTCGGACATCCCCAGAAACTAGAACATCGAGGTACTTAAGAAGTACCACTTGTAACTTTGTATCAGGAACTGAATTCAATAAATAAAGAAATTCTCTTCATGTTTGGTGTAACTTATTTGCTAGGTCTGACACTCATCCCGAGCTTTAAATACGAAAGTTAGAGTCCATTTATTTGCAGGTCAAGTTTTTCTGCTAGGTTCGATGTCAATCCTGAACCAAAAATGCGAGATGCGTCCGTTAGGCTCGATGCTTATCTTGAGCTAGAAATACAACAATCGTTTAATCTCCATTGACCCATCCACTAAGTTCGATGTCAATTTCGAACCAAAAATACGAGGGTCAAAAATTGAGTTAACAA
Organism: Excoecaria agallocha; assembly: GCA_037975025.1. Taxonomy (NCBI): domain Eukaryota; kingdom Viridiplantae; phylum Streptophyta; class Magnoliopsida; order Malpighiales; family Euphorbiaceae; genus Excoecaria; species Excoecaria agallocha. The sequence continues at coordinate 43,096,064 of CM075811.1, forward strand.
TTTCTCCTGGGTTAAGTGTCATGCAATGATCACGAATCGAAATACAAATTAAAATGCTAACTCAACATACGAAATTGCTAGCCAAAATCCCAAGTAAATATGAGGTCAAAAGGTCAATCGCTATGCTTGACGTTTATATGGCCGATCGATTAAGATGTCCAATCGGATAATATCCCATGTAAATGCGAGGCTGAAAGGTTATTTGCTATGCTTGACATTTATACAGCCGATCGACCGAACAAATCAATCATTGGTTCAATTGGATTGCAAAGCTTAGAAAGCTTCTTCAAATTTAAGAAGCATGTTTATTTAATTTGTTTTATAAGAATTCACATTTGGAAGGAAAATTATATTGCATTCAAATGATAATTGTACAAGTTATAAGAATCATCACAAACTTTACAAAAAAAAAACAGAAGAAAAAGAAAAGAGAAAAATCTAAGTTTCTATATCTACAATTTCTACAATGGTAGGGGCCTCAGTTGGATTGGCAGCCGTCTCTGTGGTCTGCCTAGTAGTAGGTTCTATCTTCATCTCAGTAGGAGGCTAGGAGAACTCGGTGGTCACTTCACAAATAGACTCTATTGGTAAAGAGACAGCAGCTTCATATTCAGTCGGTATGCTAGGGTGAGGCTAGGACGATAAGGGGTCCCCACTTACTATCCCTTCGGTTGCCCAACTTGAGGAGCCTTTTCCTCGTTGTCGCTAGAAGGAGGATCGGGCAGACTCTCTGGGTCCTCTATCTAGTCTAGCTCAGCTTAAGGAAAATGCTGCCTAGTCATATAGGTCAACCAAGTAAGCAGCCTCCCTTGGGCCTCACCCAATTGATTAATAAGCTCTTCTTTCTAGGAGGCAAGCTCCTCCACAAGCTTCTCACCCCATGCCACCTCCTTCTCCTCCAAAGCAGTCTCCAGGGAACCTCGCTCGGCTTGAAGCAGGTCGCGCTTTGACAAAACTTTATCCCTATCTTCGTTGGCTTTGGCACACTTAGTTGAAAGGAATTTGCACTCAGCACCTAGCCTGACTGCCTCCTCTTCAAATCTTTTGCACTGGGTGCTATCAGTAGTTAGGTGTATAAAATCTCCCTTCATATGGTCGATTTCACTTTATCGAGCTTTCAGGTCTTGAGCATGATGGGCGACCTCCTTCTTCAGCTTATCCAGCTCCGATCGAGCGAGGAGGGACTCCTTCTTAGCTGCATCATATTTGGCATCTGCCTCCCTCCGCTACCGGACGACATCCTCCCATTTTGACCTTAGAAATTTTTCCATCTTGTGCAGATGCAAGCCTCTTTCAATTAGTTAAAAGGAAAAAAGGAGAAGCAAGGGGACAGTCAGTTGGAGAAAGGCAAAACCATAAGTCCGATCTATTGAAACAGGAAGGAGAGGGACATGAACTTTACATCTAAACCTTGTTGATGGAATAGGCTACACTCTCGGAAGAGCGAGTTGGGCTCTCCCATTGCCTTGAAATTGCCTTTCTGAAGAAGACCCCAACAAATGAAGCTGGATATGGATTTGTTACTCACAGACCAATCATCGCTGAAGTACTTCCTCAACACATCATCTAGAGATGGAGTTTGCCTCTCAGAAGTTCTCCCTATAGCTCATCGGGTGAACTTATCTTGGACAGGTTCTTTACCTCTTGCAGCAACCCGGGCAACCGCTGCAGGCACTAGATCGGCAGCCTTTTTATTTGCTTCCTCTTCAACCCTCCTTTGTGCGGCCTTATCTATTTGAGCCATTCTTTTTTGAGTGGCCTCCCTTAGATATGGAATACTAAGAGGACTGCCGCCTAGTTGCATTTCATCCGAATCGGACTCATCCCTCAGCTGCAACCACCTAAGTGGATGCTGACCCTCCACAATAAACTGAGAGACCGCAGGACTCGAAATGGTTAGAGCTGGATGAGAGGTGAGATTGATCGAAGCAACAACAATAGAGGTAGGAGTGGCAGCGACAGCAGCAGCTGTAGCAGGGGGAACAGGAGCACTCGTTGCACCCTTGGAAGTATGAACTTTCGAAACAGGTACAATCTTTCTCTTCTTTAATCCCCTATTCCTTTGATGCTCGCTCGGCCACCCTCTTCTACTTGGCCCAATCGGATAGTTGCTTTGCAATGTCATCTCTTTTTGCCATCGTGTTCACAACTGCAGCATAAAATCAAATAAGATAAGTGCCTTTCTTACCTAGCCTACTATTAAATGCATATGCAATACATGATCACCAATTTATGCTTCTTCTCTGCTCCAATATTAAGGCTCACGTTCTGTGTTTGCATCATCCTCGGAGCTAGAGGACCCATCTACCATGCTCAACCGATAATCATAGGCGTAGGGCTCCCTTTTCCTCTCCATAATCGTCATCAATTTCTTGATGTCCTCCTTATATATCTCCTGCCCACCAGATTGGTCTCTCAATTGGGTCACTCCTCCCGATCAGCTAAGTGGAACTCCAAACCTGTCGGGCATCCTTACCAGGAAATATTTCTCTTTGTACCCCTTCATATAAGTTAAAAGGGTGAAAAGCTTCTTCCTCGGCCGGCTGGTGAAATAACACTCCGATCCATCCTGATGGCTTGAGAGATAGAAGAAATGGGTAAAAATCACTAGCATTGGTGCCACTCCCTCTATTTTACACAAGATTTTGAAACAGGGCCACCAATCTATAGCCATTCGGATTTAACTGATTCGAGGCTACCCTATAAGCTTTCAGCATAGTTATTTCGAAGGCACCAAAAAGGAGTCTCATCCCTGCATCCAAACTCAAAAGTGGACAAATGAATCACTCATTGTTATTGCAGCCAAAAGGTCCCATTGTAATAGCCATAGAGGGAGGACAGGCCATCACAGACACCTTCGGAGGGAGACTATATCAAGCAGGGATCTTAGCCACTTCTGCTTCCATCAATTTTAAAGGATGAGCGAGAGATTCACGATCCTTGTACTCGTCCATGAAGCTCCTGTGTATTGGTTTGTTGCTGCTGGAAGCCATTCTCAGTAGAAGCATAGTCTTTAACAAGGCATTGAAAGTTCACGCTAAAATGACTAAGACTGGTTAGGGAAAAATTTGAAAAAGAGAAGTATGAATGCAGAAGTGTGATGAACATAAGGAAAATAAAAAGAATTACTTATTTGCTTAGGTGATCTTGCAGGAATCTTTGGAAATTAAAAGCGAAAAATCGCCAGAGTTTTAAAGAGCAAAGGGTCGCGATGAAAATTTAGCAGAATTGTGATAAGGATCGCTGAAAAGTGAGGAAAAATTGCCATGAACTTACCTATTTATAGGCAAAAACTTCTAGAATACTCTAAATGTCTCTCCATGGGATGGCCGCCACATGTTGTTAAAGCCATCATCACATTATGGAGAACAAAGCACCACCTTCGACGCGCGCGCATAGCATTAAATATAGAGATAGTTGTCTGAACTGAACAGATGCGTCTCCTCAGATGAGCACCTTTTAAAACTCAAAAATCCCGCTAACGATCTCAAAAATAAAATTTGCTAGATTGGACCCTTTGGAAGGGGGACAAGTGATAACCACGAAAAAATATTTCCATGGACCCAGACAGATAGCCCAAGTAGCACTTGATAAGGCCTAAAGCCCATTGAAAAGGAGCACCAAGCATGAGCTAAAAGCAATGAGAGTTCTTAGAAAGAGTACTTACTTACTTGGGGGCGTGATAACTAGTAGTTGGAGCAGGTGAGCGACGAAGTGACAGGAAGTAGGTAAAAGGCATAGGTGCTACCTTATGTCAATAGACTGATAGAACATGCTATCCCATAGGCACTGTCTATTTATAAATAGCCTAATGTATATTGAGACTCTCTCTAGAAAGATACTAACTTGAGCTTCGGAGTGCTTACGCCTGGTCCGACCGGGTATTCTTTCTTGCAGGATCCACGCATCTGATCGACGCAGCCTAGCCATCTCTTTTTCCTTTTAGAAAAAGGTTTCAACGCCTTATCATTTAGATTTTTGGATACCTGTTAACCGCTAGTATACGGTTAACTGGTTCATATTAATATATATTATATTTTTATTTTTATATTTAATAAATTTTCATTTTTCTTCTATTTTTTTCTAAAATTTATATAAAATAATATTTTAAAATATGTATAAATAATATTTTTATTTTTATACCTTAATTTTTTATAAAATTTATATAATACTTTAAACTAAATTTATATTATATCATTCTTTTTAATCATATACTAAATTTATATGTAGTAACTGATTAATTTGTATATGTCTTATTTTTATTATATATAATAGCATTTAATTATATTTTCTTATATTTTAGAGTTTATATTCTAACATTTAATATTATCTAAAATTTTATTTGATTTAAAATTAAGCATGTTAATTTTCAACAAATATTAAATCTATTTTATAATATTAGATTTTAATTTGTTGAACATGAATTTTGGCTAGTAAATTATATTTATTTTATAATTTTTATTTTAAATTAATTTACATATTTAAAATTGAATTAAATTTTACTTAATTTTTTATAATTTTATATTATAAATTTTAATGATTAACCAAATCGAAAAGTTAAAATCGATAAACTGATTAATTGAAAATAATAGACTGATTAATGGTTAATAATTTTAAAAAGTTGATATTAATATATTGATTACTTTTTTAACTCATCTACCGGTTAACCGATCATAATGGCTTTCCTTTTGTAATTATGCTATCTTAGTGGGGTTTCGGTTTCTAGTTTTTTCAGATGGCAGATGGTTCCAGGGTTGTCAGTGTAGCTTTGATTCCTACTATTATTGTCATCCTTGGTTTTTTTAGAATGCTAATAAAATATTTCAGCTTATAAAAAAAAATGTTCATACTCACCTTTATTTACTATACATGTTTATATATCACCTTCATCCCATTCTAAAAGTCATTTTTGGGAAAAAAGAAAAAAAAAACTATGCCATCTAAATTAATAAGAAAGAATTAATTAGCTTTTTTTCAATTTTTTTTCTCATCATTAATAAAGTAAGATATTACTAAAGTAAGGTAGTAAAAGAGGAATTTTTTTTAATAATGTGTTTTGAATAAATAATTATCAAAATAGGTTATGTCAGAAATTATTTACGAATCTAGGGTGTTGGTATGAAACTGCCGGCAGGTGTAGCGATTTTACCAGGAAAGCAAGACAGGCAGGACCGATTTCAACATGGAACCGCTGACAGATGCAACGGTTTTAGACTCTAAAATCGTAACCACTGACAACGATTTTAGAGTCTGAAATTGTTGCATCTGTCCGTGATTTCATGTGAAACCGGCCCCTCAATCGTTCTTTCGAATTTTTCCCTTTAGATAAATGCTGCCCTGGTTATTTTCATTTTCTCAATCCCAATTTTTTTTTTCATTTCTTTCGTGTCAAAATTTTTTAATTGTTATATGTAAAATTGTCATTAATTTTACAATTTAAGGAGATAATATATTTTTCTCGGGTCAATAATAGTTTTTCAATATTATTTTGAAAGGTAAGTACAATTTTATAAAATTTGATTTGTAATTTTATATGTTTAATTATAGGCTGGTTATATAATAATTTTGATTTTATTTACTCAAATGCGGAATGAAATTGAGAATTTGAAGCCACAAGTTACGAAAATCGCAATTATACTTTTGAAATAAGGTAAATTAATAAATTTTATATATTTAATTTTTATAATTTAAATATAAAAAATCATTAGATAAATTATAAATATGTGGTATTGTTATTGTTATTATTATTATTGTTGTTATTATTATTATTATTATTATTATTATTAATACCTGTATTGTTATCATTGAAATGTAATTGTTATTATATCAATTAATAATTTATTATTATTATTATTATTATTATTATTATTATTATTATTATTAGGTAAATATAATAAATATTATTAAAATGTAAAAAAATGAATAGGTAGAATTGTAAATAAATAATCTTAAATATAATATTTAATATTATAATTTAATATAGTAATGAATTTAAATAGTTGTTTATTATTATTATTATTATTATTATTATTATATATTTTTTTAATATTATTATTATTATTATTATTATTATATTATTATTATTATTATTATTATTATTATTATTATTATTGTTGTTGTTGTTGTTGTTGTTGTTGTTGTTGTTGTTATTAATTTTCTTATTGTTATTAAATTTATTATTATTATTATTATTATTATTATTATGTAAATTTAATTATATATTTTAATATTTTATCACTTTTAGGTAATTGAAAGATGTCGACATATACTAACTTTTATGTGCACACGGGAGGGAAAATAAGTGTTAGAGCATCTGATTTTCAATATGATGTATATGGTCCGAAATTACAAGGAGGATAAAAGTTAAAAATAAGACAACTCTTCCTGAATTGATCCATAAAATTCACATTAAATTGGGTTTAGGTATGAAGGACGTAATTGCCAGAATTATTTATATGAGCCTAATGTACAACCGAGGATCGTTATGTTGGATTTCGATTTATTTGGCGAATGACAATGATATAGATACAATTTATGATAATTTAAAAAGATATGATGATTACAACTTGGTGAAATTAATTATTGTGCTTGGTGAGGGGGGTGCAGGAGCTAGTCGATCCACATATAAACATGGATATCAATTTACAAGTGAGGCATTCCAAAATATCAAGACAGGTCATCATCAGCTACTGAATGAAATTGGGCCTAGTCAGCCTACGCAGTCCATTAGTCATCAAGATATTGAAATGTTTTCTCAATATAATTTTGTCGAAGATGCAATACAAAATTTAGATGAAAGTGAACTTCTATCTTATAGCGACCGAGGTGATGATATTTCCAGTCAGCTAAGACAGTCTGTAAGTTAATGGGATGGTGATTTAATTGAAACACAAGCTAATATTGTAACACCCTTATCTGAACAGTCTTTTCCTATACAAAATTAAATGGTAAGGCGAAAATTTATTTTTTTTCAATATCGATTACTTAACCAAATAATTTATTGACGGTCAATACTTATTTACTACTCAAACTCATACATTTAACTCATCAACTCATAACTGTTTAAAATAGTATTCATTTTATTAAAATTTTAGCAGCACAACAGTTATAAGCTTACTAGTCTCTTGAAAAATCAGACAATATGCAGCCTCTCTGAGGCACAACAATTTATATAATATCCATAAACTCATTAATTCACTTGCTATTATTCACCACATCCACATTTACACCCATATTTTATGTACTAAAAAAATACTATTACAGGCTTTAGGTATACAACTTCAAATCCATATAATATTATACATGCCATACAAAAATTGTTTTTATTCTTTCAAAAATCATTCTCATGTGCACTTGTGCTCCAGCTCTTCAACACCTGTATGCAGTAAATTTCTAAGTGCTGAGCATTAAACATACCTAGTGGTGACAAACAATCATAGCATTTCCAAAACTTAAACTTACTAATTAATCTAGGAAGAATTTAAACAAGTTCCATTTAAGCACAATCATAAAAAATTGTTTGCTTTATCACTAAAAACACCTTTTCATTCTTATTGATAACATTATCAATTCGATACTCAAACTTTGAATGAGTTTTCAGTTTAGTCCAATAACTTTCAATTTATTTTAATTTTTCCCTTTTTACTTCATGTTTCCTAATTACTTTTACTCGTTAATTACAATTTTTGGGGAAATTGTGAATCAAAGAATTTTTCCAATTAAGCATAATTACATTAATTATGCCACAAATCATTTTGGTCATATCAAAAAGCATTTTTGATATTTTGAATGGTATTTTCAATTCAATACTTACTTTTGGCAAACTCTTCATTTTCGTCCTAAACTTTTCATTTATTTACAAAAATACCCTTTTTGCAACTTAGTTATGAAATTTATCATTTATACTCTTATTTTTACCTTTTTACTTAACCTTTGAAGTATAACATTTTTATTAGGCTTGACATTGACTTTTTCGGCAAAATTGCTTATTTGATCAATTCAGTACAATTATTATTTCGTTTGACGTTTTACATTATTAATTGCCACTATAATGGCAAATTTCAATTTAATACTCAATTTCTCTATTAATTACAAAATTACCCTTTAATACCATAATTATGATTTTGCCATTAACTCCTTTATTTCACTTTGACTTTTTAACTATTTATCAAATTACAATTATTAATGCTTTTAATATTTAATGCAAAATAATACAATTATTTTGGAACACTTTGCAAATAAGCCTTTATTTTCTTCCTTTTACTACAAAAGGTCATTTTTTACACACTTTTTGCAGAATTGCCACTTTTCCATTTTCAATTGCAAAATTGTCATTCATTTGTTCGTTTCTACTTTTCAGTTGACTTTAACTTATAAAATTCCTGTTTGATCATTGTTTGAACTTTTTATACAGTATTTCATTTTTAGTAATTAATTTCTCAATTAATTATAGTATTGCCATTTTTTGGGTTTTGAACATAATATCAGTACCATTTTACAAATTTTTTATTTTCAAAGCAATAATTGGTATACAAAATAACAATTGGTCCTTATTTTGATTTTTTTTATGTAAAATTATGTTTTAATCATTTTTCTTTATCGAAGCTTATTTTTTGGGTTGTTTGATTGTTAAATTATCATTTTACCCTTGTAAGACATTTTCTTTTCATTTTTTTGCTCATTAAATACAAATTTTGGGGAATTTACGGTTTTGCCTAAAACTTTCCATTTCTTTTTAATTAAGTCCTTTTCACTTTTAACTTTTACTTTTAGCTTACTTTTGAAATTTTGATTTATTTTGATCAATATGCCCCTAGTACAATACGACAAGAACTCTCAGATAAGATATACGGGACGATGACCCTACAGGACCACATATAAAAAAATATTGAGAAATGATCCCAAATGATCAAGTCTCATAGAACAGATATCAGATTAGACAGATACAGATACTATGGAGATCAAAGATCTTACCATAGCAAAGCAAGTTGTCATGACTTGTACCGCTGTATAGGGTGTTCCTATGGCTAGCCAATTATATCCTGAATAAGACTTTTACTGCCTGACTATTGCTAAGGGCAAAAATCACTTACTTTCCAAACATTTTTTATACTTTTAACACTTGTAAATACTTTTTCAAAACAGTGTATTTTGTTAGTTAGTCTTTTTCAGTACTTTTGACTATTTCAGAACTTTTTCTTTTCAATCACCTTTTTCAATGTCTTTTACACAGTTCGTGAATTACGTCATCATAATTCACTAACGTCACTTTACATAATATGTTTTCCAGAATCTTTTCTTCTTACTACTTAAGCTAGTTATTCTTTCGGTACTTTTACATATTTTGCGAATTATATCATTATAATTCACTATTTCTTGTTAATGGATGAATTATGTCTTAATAATTCAATATTTTCACTTTACAATTCATTTCACCTTTTTAACTTTTAACAATTTTCTTACTTTTCATCATATTTCCAATTATTCTTAACAGATTCAATGACTTTCCATTTCAGAAATTTTGTCAGTCAACTTTTTCTTTACTTTTACACGGAATGTGAATTAATTTGCTTTAATTCACCATATTTTACTCATTTAGTGAATTATTTCTTAATAATTCAACTTTTTCATTTAAACATAACCAATTTCTCTTTTAAAAAAATATTCAAATGATTCATATAAATTCCACAAAAATTCTTAAGTACATTATTTCACAATTATTATAATTTTCACTTATTTTATGGATTATTTCATAATAATTCATCAAATACACTTTATACCTAAACATGTCCTTGACTTAATAATTCTTAAATAATTTTCATAATTTCCCTAAAAAATTTATAGACATCATTAAACATCTTTAGGGTCATTTAATGGCTTAATTTCACTTAAATACACAAAATACACATTAAATTCTTTAAGAGTCCTATTCGGCCATCAAACGAAATATACCATACACATGCCTTTAACTTTATTTAAGCTTCCTAATAATCTTATTCAAGGTCTAATTACACTATTCTAACATCAATTCTAATTATAGATCATTTTAACAATTTTTTCCTAAGTTACATAAAGGGAATTAATTCAAAATAAAGGAAAATGGTAGGATTTATTAGCCACAAACCTTTTTTTTTCTTAATTTAGCTTGCCTAGACTTCCATTCCTTTGCCTTTAGCCTTGGCAAGTTGATCTTCTTCTTACTTTCCAACCATGGCCAAATTTTTAAGCTTAGTTAACTCTAATTTTTTTGATCTCAAATGCGTAAAATAACCACATATTTGAGTTTTAGGCATCTAAAACCAGTAAGAAACACCTTAAAATTAAATTAAAAGGATGAATTCTTCATACCTCTCTTTGAAACCTAAACTTTGAATTCTTATTTTCTCTTGCTTTCTTTTCTCAAATCAAATGGTGGAGGGCTGAATACTAATCTAAAGGGATAGAATTAGCTTTCTCAAGCTTGGATTTGGTGTGAAATTTAAGTGGGATGAAAGAAATTTGAGAGAGAGAGAAGAGGATAGTGGTTCAGCCACTATAAAGGATATGAGGAAGGTGGAAAAATCTGGAAATTTATAGATTTTTCATCTTATATACTCCTCATAATAAACCAAAAATTGGGTCAAATTAATGGGCTTAACCCAAATGACCAAAAGCCCATTAATTAGCTATTTAAAGTCTTAATTAATTTCTTCCATTTTTTAACTCCATATCACTTCAAATTTGATTCCATCATTCTTATCACGTTAAAAATAGATTATAGGTAAATTTTTGACTCAATCAGAATCCATTTTCGATCCAGTTAGATTAAATCGGTTCAATTTAAAAATACTGGTATTACCAAAAAATTCACTTTTTATTACCAAAATATTCTACACAAAATTTAAGAAAGATCTGCAAATTTTGGCAATTTTCAGATTTTGTTTGCTATTTTAAAAAAGTTCATACGAAATTAAACCAACCTTTCTATAATAAAAATTGTCTCGCTAGCTTTTTCATATTTTTGATTTTTTGAGGTTTATTTGACCTCAATTTTACTTTAAATTTTAATTCTGGACTATCTGTGACCCATATTTTTTGATGGTCGAATAAAATATTTTTCGCTTTCGGGTATATTTTTTCAGCTTAGATTCACTATTCACTATCGAAAAATACTGTTCACAGCTAATCCGGTGTTCAGACCATTACAAGTATCAGTTCAGGAGAAGGTTAATTACAACGATCAGGTATCCAGGTACCTACTGCAAGAATATGTCAACCAAGGTGGTCAATTAGTCGAAGGGTGAGTGATTTTTTTAGTAAATGACTTTTTGAAAACAGATCGGAAAGTCATCCAACCCAGATAAATTTTGTTGAAAGAAGTGGTGCAAAGCCAAGTCATGTTACAGAACCCGACAATCAATGCCATTCAATTTTTCATATCCTAGATGTTAGTCGAAGGCGTTCTATTTTTCATGTTTCTGCTGATAGTCAACGTCGTTCTATTTCTCATATTCATGATGATAATCAATGCCATTCTGTTTCCCATATTCTTGATATTAATCAGCAGTCTTCTGTTCAACTGGTTACAGATGTATCTCCTACTCAGCAATGACAGTCTTTTAATAGGAGAGATGTTGATTTGCTATGTGGCAGGATTTTTGGCAACACTCAAAATATAGATGCAAATGAGGAGATATGATATAATCCTAGTAATGCAGATTATGCATTTGAATCATCAATTAATTTGGGGGATGATGATGATATTGAAGATGTTATAATGTATAATGATTATGTCTCACCCAATAATGATGTAGAGGCAGAAACTATTAACATGCAATGTAATACCCTTACTGTAACAGTCTTACTAACTTATGCAATCGGCCGAAATTTTTTTTTTCTTAATACTCTTTATCACAACTACCATTTATTTACTTAAGGTTATGAACTCAACATTTCAATTCATAATTTCTATTTGTCGTTGACCTATAATTGTCTAATTTTACTATTTATTTTTCAAAAATTTTGGCAATATAACGGATATATTCTTAACTAGCCCCCTGAAAAGCAGATAATAATCACAGTCTCTCCGAGGCACAACAATTTATAACAATTCATATATGACAACCATATTCTCAATCAAAATTTAAATAGACAAAATTCATCTACCGCTAATAATCATTCTCATACTACCATAGACAACATGATTACAATTACAAACCAACTTTCTTTCTATAACTATAAAATAAATATATACATACCACAAAATTATCGTCCTATTCCTTTAGCATCTTTCGTATCATGTGTACTTTAGCTCCAGCAAACCAGTACCTGCACGCAGTAAATCTTACGTACTGAGCATTAAACAAGCCTAGTGGTGACTAACAATCATAGAATTTTTCATACATGCATAATTATCCTAATTATGCTAAATTAGGCTAAATTTACAATTTTTCTTAACCAAAAGCATGATAAACTATTATTAACAAATTTTTGCATTTAATATCAAAATTTTACATACCTTTTTAGTTTAGTCCTTAAACTTTCAATTTATTACAAAAATATCCTTTTTGTACATTAATTACAAAATTGCCATTTCTTTTCTTTTTTTTTTCTTACCTTTGAAACTATTAATTGGCCTACCATTTACCAATTAAACATTGTTTTGACATTTTCATGCAAAATTGCATTTTAGTTCCTTAACTTTCAAGAAGTTGACTTTTTCAGACTGTTGGTTGACCAAATTACCATTTTACCCTTATTAATCATTTTCTTATCACTTTTACTTATTAAACCTATTATTTGGAAAAATTACCGTTTTATCCCTAATCTTTTTATTTCTTTTCATTTAGGTCCTTTTTCACTTCTAACTTCGCTTTTAGCTTTCTTTTTACACTTTTAATATATTCTTATCATTATGCCTCTAGTACAGACCTGGCAAAAATATTCAGATCGGATATTTGGAATGTGGACCTCATAGGGCCATATACAGACAGAGAAATGACCTCAAATGATCATTTCTCACAGAACAGATAATAGAGTAGACAGATACTATGGGAGATTAAAGATCCTACTATAGCAACGCAAGTTGCTATGACTTGCACCACGGTACAGATATCCCTATGGCCAACCAATTATATCATGAGTTAGATTTTACTGCCTGACCATTTCTAAGGGAACAAATTCTCTTAATTACAAATTATTATTAAGATTTTTCACACATTTCCATACTTTTTCAATACATTAAATTTTTAGTCAGTCTTTTCGGTCTCTTTTGCACAATCTATGAATTATTTCATAATAATTCACAATTTTAACATCAAATTATGTATTAATTCACATTAACTCCACATTTTTACCTTATACATAACAAAAATTCATCTAAAAAATATTCATTTAATTCCCATAAATTCTACAAAAATTCATGGACATCAAATTTCATTTCTACTATCATTATAAGGTTTAATTTTATCAAAATCAACCAAATACACATCATTTTCCCTTTTAGAACAATTCGGCCCTTACATGAAGTCTATCATACATATGCTTTTAAATTTATTTAAGCTTTCTAATAGACACTATTCTAACATCAAATTCAATTATACAAATTTTTATTAAATTTTTCTTAATAAACCTAAAGGAAAATCATACAAATAATAAGGAAATAAAAGGATTTATTAGTTGCTAACCTTTTTTTTTATGCCTTTTCTTGTGTAAGCTTCATTTTCTTTGCCTTTGGCCTTAGCAATTTGATCGTCCTCTTGAAATTCTATAATGGCCGAAACTTTCATCAAATCAAACCCTATGCTTTTAATCTCAAATGCTCAAAATGACATCAAATATGAAATCTAGGGACCTAAAACTAGTAGTAGGCACCTTAGAACAAAACTAAAACCAAAAAATTCACTTACCTTAAATTGACACCTAAATTTTGTCACTTGATTTCTTTCCTCTAATCAAAAGTTACAGGCTTTTAAGGTGGTCTAGAGAGGTATATTATCCTATCTTATGCTTGGATTTGGTGTAAATTAAGAGAAATATGGAAGAAATGAGAGAGAGAAATGGTGGAAGTGGTTTTGGCCAAAGAAAAGGAAGGAGATGGCTGTTGGAGCTTCTAGTTTTCTCTGTTTTTTTGTCTTTTAAGTTACAACTAAATGGGCTTGGGTTAGGCTTTTTTAATGGGCTTGAGCTATTTTTAGTTTAAGCCCGTTAATTACCCGATAAATGGCCCTAATTAAATTTTCCACTTTCTAACTCTAAATAACTTTAAATTTAATTCCATCACTCTTATCACATCAAAACTAGACTGTACATAAAATTTTATCCCAATTGGAGTCCATTTCTGGTTTGATTCAATTAAATCGATCCAATTTAAAATTATCGGTGTTAACAAAAAATTTATTTTTTCAACCAAAATATTTTACACATTATTTTAGGCACATATATAATTTTTGGAAATTTTTAAACATTATTTGCCATTTTTAATGGAGCGGTCAAACTTTGGTCAAATAGTTATGTAACACCATTACTGAACACTCTAACTGAAACAAGTGATAAGCCAAAATTTTTTTTATATATACTGAACCTTAACTACTTCATTGACTACAGACTTGCCAAATATGAATTACTTATAAATTTAGTATGCTGATTAAACTATAATTGTCTAATTGACTAATTGCCAAATAAAAATTTGGTAATATAACGACTAAAAACTTATCTAATCTACTTGAAAATCAGATGATTCCCTCAGCCCTTCAGGGGCACAACAATACCAAAATAATTTATGCATGCATCTCATACATCCATTCTCATTATTAATCACATATTATAAGACGATTCATAATTACATATTACACTTTTTAACCCGTATAATACTCCAAAATAAATGAGCAATTTACATTTAATTCCCCCGTTACAACTGTGAACTTCAAAGGTGAACTGCTCGCAACTAGATCCCCTCTTTTGATGGTTGAGTCATAGCAGCTGCCTAACCAGAAACAAGCCTATCCTGTTACCTACACGGATAATAAAACCCGTGCTAAGCTATAAAGCTCAGTGGATAACATCATAATCTAAAGACAATCTTTTTAACACATAACATCAATTATACAAGTACAAAGTTTAGTAATACTCATAGCTGATAGCTTCAGTTACCTTAGACACAAGTTTTTACATTCAGCAATAAATCACAAGCATAAGAGAAGGAACATATCACTCATATAGAAAACAAAAACTTAATAACTCAGTAAGCAATTCATTAGTAATTGTTACCATAGAAGATGTTAGGCATAATTCCTTTATACATATATACCATTTAAAATATAGTATGTACTCACTTTCATGTAGTCATTAAAACAATCTTAACATGGCCAACTATATATTACATAACACCATTTTATCCCATAAATTATGCATTTGATCTGTAACAAAGTTGTATACATACCTATATATATATATATATATATATATGAACAAATATAACAAATTAAGAAACTAGCTTATGACTTTCGAAAACAATATAATTATTGAAGATGAATTCTTAGTGTATAATACTTGCTTATAATTTATAGATCCATAATGCTTATATAGTATTAAAGAAACACGTGCTCATCAATATTGTAACTTTCAATTTATTAATCATTTTCTATATATAAGAGAATAATTCTTATGCAAATTAGTTCTGAAACTATAAAATTTCTTATCTTTTAGTTAAATAAAATAACTTCTTATCATTTACACTTTTTAACTTATTTTCACATTAATGCCCCTAGTACAGACCTAGAAGAAACTCTTAAACCGGATATGCGGGACATGGACCCCATAGGGTCACAACAGAATGAGAAATGACCCCAAAGAATCACTCCTCATAGAACATATGACAATATGCATGACAGATACTATGGAGATTAGGGATCCTACCATAGTAAAACAAGTCGCCATGACTTGCACCATGGTACATATATTCCTATGACCAGCCAATTATATCATGAGCTAGATTTTACTGCCTGACTCTTTCTAAGGGCATAACTTTCACTTACTTTCAAAATATTTATCAAACTTCTCACAATTTTAATTACTTTTCAATCCAGAAAATATAGTTATTCAGAATCTTTAATATTTTTGTACAGTTTGTGAACCATCTTTCACTTATGTTATGAATTATTTCATAATAATTCAGCAAATTCTCTTTAATCTACTATTCAGTCATCAAAGGAATCTACTTTATATATATTCTTTCAAATTACTTTAAATATTCTAATAGCCATATGTTGACAATACTCGTACTAATCATGATAGTTCATACCTGACTATTTTATGTTCATAGGAATGAATTCATATATAATTATTTAAACCATTGGTGCATGAATCAACATATAAACACATAATCACTATAGAAGGACGTACATGTATGGTTCATCATAACCATCTCCCGTGCTCCACTGTACTTAATTTAATCATCAAAAATACTATATATGATACATGTATTCAATGTATCACCCTTAATAGAGATGTCTATATATGTATATAAATTTAATATCATGCTTATATATGTAACTATATAATCTTAAATAGTCATATACTAAGCCAACCATATGTAAAAGCATAGCATTTTTAACATCAGTTTCTCATACTATCATAAAAGCATAAACATACCACTATATCTACTCAATTTAGTATAATGTTGCTCATAATGGTTATTCAAGTACCGGACAAGAATGTATCAAGATAGGTAAATGTTTCACATTTATACTAATAACTTGTTACTATACTAATTACATTTTCACTTACTTTGCATTATAACATTATAATTTTCACCTATAGTCTATTAGATCCCAAATAATCATCTATATACTCTATCATGATCACTTACGTGTCAAACAACTTCTTTGCTTAATACCTTAGAAAAATGCATCATAAAAGATAGTAGAATATATGCAGTTAAATACTTCACAACCCAATACTTGTACAAGTTTTATAAAGTAAGAAATGAGAATAAAACTTTAGCTAACTTTAACTATCTCACAAGAGTAACTTTTTTTAGACCTGATCAAATATTGTACATGTAATTAATTTATTAAGACTTAAACCATCATAACCTAGTCACCTTTCTTCTACTAATTTAGAAGTTATGCAATGATAGTAACAACGATTATTTGATATAAATTCCTATTATCATAACAGAGACATTATTATATTATAATTTTGTCAAACCATATAATCATAGATTAAATCTATATATCATTATGTTATCATATTTCAAGTTGAACTATTAAAGAATAATTTTAGTAAAATTGATGCTTTGGCTAAACTATTTATTATTTTATTTTTAAATAAAGGCAGAAAACCGACAACAAACCCCATGGAAACTATACTTTTCAAACTATCACTTTGTAATCTCCTTACTAACTAACTAAACAATAGGCTTATAATCACTAATATTTCCAATTATATCATATTGTTAATTTACTCAGGAATTACATCTTTGTAAGTTAAACAATTAGTTAAAAAAAAATTCAATTACTAACTAGGCTATTCTTAATAAACTAATAGCTGTGTTTAAACCATTCCCTATATAATTAATAGTGTGAAAGAGTAACAGTTAAAGGAAAATACACCATTACTTTACTGTTAAACCAATTACACAACCAAAAAAACATACATGCAAAGTCAAGTAATTTACTTTCACTATACTCTTAAAAAAAATTATCCCATTCTTATGTTTAACATACATGAATTTCCAAATTAGACGTAGATCTCATATTCTATCACACTCACATGAAACTGACTTTTAATTCCAAATATAATCAATCTCCTGAATCTATCATTTAATATAATTCTAATTCAAGAAATTCCTATAACAGAGCAACAAACTCACCCAATCTCATGATTTAAACATCAATCACCTACAATTCCAACTTTAAATTTACTGTATTAAATCTGCTATCTCTCAATATCATCTTAATGGTTTGCATGTAAGAACAGATACCCCACTACTATCATAATCTTAGGAAAATTAACCAAATCTTGATTCAATCTTATACATGAAATCAAATTTTTAACATAGTTCCTATACCTATTAGTGGAAATTGGCTTCGAATTTGTATATTCCTATCCTCGTCAGGTCGGTCACTGATGATTCACTGAAGCTGCATGATTAGTGTCAGAATAAAGTCCCCGACATCCTAAGTTTGGCGACGGTGGTCATGTGCCTTGCCTTGCCACCATTCTATTCCATCGAAAAACATGCTGGAAGGTAACGACCACCACTCCTTCGATCTGCCAGATGCCGACGAGAGGGGAGGAATGAAGGACATCGGGAGCTTTATCACGCCCTCAGAAGTCCTGTAGTACCCCCATATCGCCTCTCATCAACAAGGTTGATCGAAAAATAGCAAAGAAAAATGGATTGGAAAGAGAGAGAAAAATCGGGGATCTACCTAGAGCTGTAATTTGTTTGAGGCGAGCGATGGTCACGACAGAGAAGAGTAGTTGCAAGGGCCATCAGCGATGGAGCTACTGTCGGATGATCACTGGTATTAGCGACCCACCACCGACGTTCCCTTCCGTCTTCTCCCCTCTTATCTTTTTTTTTTTTTTTAATTTTTGTAGCTGACCAAACTTATGTAGAAAATAATAACATTTAACTTTAACCTTCTCTCATTCTTTTCTAATTTCACCCCAAACTTATATTCTTTACTTCAATTATACCCTTAAACATTTCATATCAAACAATTCATATTCAACTCACAAAATAAATTAAAAATGTCACTTGCCCGATTTACTTTAATCCAAAATCCACCTATATAATTTAGTCTTAATCACATATAGATTCATGAAATCATTCATTCTCAAGCATTTACAACTAGGGTGATAGTTGGGACCTTTTAATTCTCTCCCCCTTAAGAATTTTACCCTCGAAATTCAAACTTACAGCATGAACCATTATTACTAACATCCTTCTCAAAACTCTACTTTAACTATAACCAACTTTAACCAAAACCTTCGTATCTAATTGCTCCGTTCAATCTAACTTATCTCTTTAATAATAATAATAATTCTTTTCCTATTATCAAATTATTATCCTGCTCATATATTTTCTGTCAGTTTTCCTTTTCAGGTGGGGCTATACATATGTTATGATACTATTTATGTCTTATCAGATGATATGGGATGCCATGCAATGTGTCAATGATTTCATGTATGTAATAGAATTCCAACACGTATTCTCATGTAATGCACATGTTTTGTTCCATCCCAATATTATGAAATGTTTAATCAATTACCCACACCTGTAAAGAAATCACTGACAGGTATATGGAGCATCTTAATCAACCTCAACTTATCATCATATCAATTTCAACTATAAGAAACCTCATCAAAATATATATAACTCTTTCTCAATCACAATATTAAAATAATCCAGATATGCCTATTAATAGTATTATGATATACTTCAATCGCAAAACATAAATGTATATAAATACTTCCAATATTAGAAAGTGAAAGATGCTGAAAATTCCCTCAATATCTTACTATCTCAAAATCATGATCCTACTAGTTACTCCAATATAAACAAAATCATAGGTCAACCATTTATAACAAATTATCCAATTCCAAATTAAAATAACACAGAACATTGATATCTACACTTAACCAATCCATCAAAACTTTCAAGAAACATATTCCTAATCTTGCATTGCCCAGAAAAGGCTAAACCTGGGCTCTAATACCATAAAATGTAACATCTTTACTGAACAGTCTAACTGAAATAAGTGATAAGCCGAAATTTTTCTCATATATACTGAACCTTAACTACTCCATTGACTATAGACTTGCCCAATATGAATTACTTATAAATTTAGTATGTTGATTAAACTATAATTGTCCAATTGACTAATCACCAAATAAAAATCCAACAATATAACGACTACAAAATTATCAAATCTACCTGAAAATCAGACAATTCCCTCAGCCCTTCAGGGGCACAACAATACAAAAATAATTTATACATGCATCTCATACATCTATTCTCATTATTAAACATATTTTCTAAGATGATTCATAATTACATATTATACTCTTTAACTCGTATAATACTCCAAAATAAATTAGCAATTTACATTTAATTCCTTCATTACAACTATGAACTTCAAAGGTGAACTACCTGCAAGTAGATCCCCTGTTCTGATGGTTGAGTGATAGCAGCTGCCTAACCAGAAACAAGCCTATGTTGTTACCTACACGGATAATAAAACCCGTGCTAAGCTATAAAGCTTAGTGGAGAACAACATAATCTAAAGGTAATCTTTTTAACACATAACATCAATTTATACAAGTACAAAGTTTAGTAATACTCATAGCTGATAGCTTTAGTTACCTTAGACACAAGTTTTTACATTCAGTAATAAATCACAAGCATAAGAGAAGGAACATATCACTCATATAGAAAACAAAAACTTAATAACTCAGTAAGCAATTCATTAGTAATTGTTACCATAGAAGATGTTAGGCATAATTCCTTTATACATATATACAATTTAAAATATAGTATGTAATCACTTTCATGTAGTCATTAAAACAATCTTAACATGGCCAACTATATATTACATAACACCATTTTATCCCATAAATTATGCACTTGATCTGTAACAAAGTTGTATACATACCTATATATATATATATATGAACAAATATAACAAATTAAGAAACTAGCTTATGACTTCCGAAAACAATACAATTATTGAAGATGAATTCTTAGTGTATAATACTTACTTATAATTTATAGATCCATAATGCTTATATAGTATTAAAGAATCACATGCTCATCAATATTGTAACTTTTAATTTATTATCCATTTTCTATATATAAGAGAATAATTCTTATGCAAATTAGTTCTGAAACTATAAAATTTCTTATCTTTTAGTTAAATAAAATAACTTCTTATCTTTTACACTTTTTAACTTATTTTCACATTAATGCCCCTAGTACAGACCTAGAAGAAACTCTTAAACCGGATATGCGGGACATGGACCCCATAGGGTCACAACAGAATGAGAAATGACCCCAAAGAATCGCTCCTCATAGAACATATGACAATATGCATGACAGATACTATGGAGATCAGTGATCCTACCATAGTAAAGCAAGTCGCCATGACGTGCACTGCGGTACAGATATCCCTATTGCCAGCCAATTACATCCTGAGCTTGATTTTACTGCCTGACTCTTTCTAAGGGCATAACTTTCACTTACTTTCAAAATATTTATCAAACTTCTCACAACTTTAATTACTTTGTAATCCAAAAAATACAGTTATTCAGAATCTTCAATATTTTTGTACAGTTTGTGAACTATCTTTCACTTATATTATGAATTATTTCATAATAATTCAACAAATTCTCTTTTATCTACTCTTCAGTCATCAAAGGAATCTACTTTATATAGATTCTTTCAAATTACTTTAAACATTCTAATAGCCATATGTTGACAATACTTGTACTAATCATCATAGTTCAAACCTGACTATTTTAAGTTCATAGGAATGAATTCATATATAATTATTTAAACCATTGGTGCGTGAATCAACATATAAACACATAATCACTATAGAAAGATGTACCTTCATGGTTCATCATAACCATCTCTCGTGCTCCACTGTACTTAATTTAATCGTCAAACATACTATATACGATACATGTATTCAATGTATCACCCTTAATAGAGATGTCTATATATGTATATAAATTTAATATCATGCTTATATATGTAACTATATAATCTTAAATAGTCATATACTAAGGCAACCTTGTGTAAAAGCATAGCATTTTTAACATTAGTTTCTCATACTATCTTAAAAGCATAAACATACCACTATATCTACTCAATTTAGTATAATGATGCTCATAATGGTTATTCAATTATCGGATAAGAATGTATCAAGAGAGGTAAATGTTTCACATTTATACCAATAGCTTGTTACTATACTAATTACATTTTCACTTACTTTTCATTATAACATTATAATTTCACCTATAGTCTATTAGATCCCAAATAATCATCTATATACTTTATCATGATCACTTACGTGTCAAACAACTTCTTTGCTTAATACCTTAGTAAAAGGCATCATAAAAGACAGGAGCATATATGAAGTTAAATACTTCACAACCCAATACTTGTCCAAGTTTTATAAAGTAAGAAATGAGAATAAAACTTTAGCTAACTTTAACTATCTCACAAGAGTAACTTTTTTTTAGATCGGATCAAATATTGTACATGTAATTAATTTATTAAGAGTTAAACCATCATAACCTAGTCACCTTTCTTCTACTAATTTAGAAGTTATGCAATGATAGTAACAACGATTATTTGATATAAATTCCTATTATCATAATAGAGACATATTATTATATTATAATTTTGTCAAACCATATAATCATAGATTAAATCCATATATCATTATGTTATCATATTTCAAGTTGAACTATTTAAGAACAATCTTAGTAAAATTGATGCTTTGGCTAAACTATTTATTATTTTATTTTCAAATAAAGGCGTAGAAACTATACTTTTCAAACTGTCACTTTGTAATCTCCTTACTAACTAACTAAACAATAGGGCTTATAATCACTAATATATCCAATTATATCATATTGTCAATTTAATCAGGAATTACATCTTTGTAAGTTAAACAATTAGTTAAAAAAATTCAATTACTAACTAGGCTTTTCTTAATAAACTAATAGCTATGTTTAAACCATTCCCTATATAATTAATAATGTGAAAGAGTACCAATTAAAGGACAATACACTGTTACTTTACTGTTAAACCAATTACACAACCAAAAGAACATATATGTAAAGTCCAGTAATTTACTTTCACTCTACTCTTAAAAAAATTATCCCATTCTTGTGTTTAACATTACATGATATTCCAAATTAGACATAGATCTCATATTCTATCACACTCACATGAAACTGACTTTTAATTCCAAATATAATCAATCTCCTGAATCTATCATTTAATATAGTTCTAATTCAAGAAATTCCTATAACAGAGCAACAAACTCACCCAATCTCATGATTTAAACATCAATCACCTACAATTCCAATTTTAAATTTACTATATTAAATCTGCTATCTCTCAACATCATCTTAATGGCTTCCATGTAAGAACAGATACCCTATTACTATCATAATCTCAGAAAAATTAACCAAATCTTGATTCAATCTTATACATGAAATCAAAGTTTCAACATAGTTCCCATACCTATTGGTGGAAATTGGCTTCAAATATGCATATTCCTATCCTCACTGGACCGATCACCGGTGCTTCACCAGAACCTCACCAGAGTTACATGATTAGTGTCAAAATGAAGTCCTCGACATCTTAAGTTTGCCGGCGGTGATCACGCGCCTTGCCGCTGTCCTGTTCCATCGAAAAACATGCTGGAAGGTAGCGGCCACCATTCCTTCTATCTACTCGATGCCAACGAGAGGGGAGGAATAAAGGACACCGGAGCTTCATCTCGCCCTCAGAAGTCCGGCGGTACCACCCATATCACCTCTCATTAACGAGGTTGATTGGAAAACAGCAGAGAAAAATGGATTCAAAAGAGAGAGAAAAATTGCGATCTACCTAGAGATGCAATCTGTTTGAGGCAAGCATTGGTCACGACGGAGAAGAGTAGTTGCAAGGGCTATCAGCGATGGAGCTACAGCCGGATGATCACCGATAATGGTGACCCACCACCGACGTTCCCTTTCGTCTTCTCCCCTTTTACCTCTTTTTATTTAAATTTTTGTAGCTGACCAAACTTATCTAGAAAATAATAACATTTAACTTTAACCTCCTCCCATTCTTTCCTAATTTCACCCCCAACTTATATTCTTTACTTCAATTATACCCTTAAACATTTCATATCAAACAATCCATATTCAACTTACAAAATAAATTAAAAATGTCACTTGCCCTCTTTACTCTAATCCGAAATTCACCTATATAATTTAGTCTTAATCACATATAGATTCATGAAATCATTCATTCTCAAGCATTTACAACTAGGGTGATAGTTGGGACCTTACAAGTTACCCTAAAACCTAGCCCTGTGTAATGATCGGTTCAGTTCAATAATCGGACCAAATTGGAATAACCAAAAATCAAACTTTTAATATTTTTACCAACCAAACCAAACTTATAAAATAACCGAATTCAAACCAAACTGAAATTTTTGATCGGTTTGGTTCGATTAACCGAAAAATAAAAAATTAAAATTACTTTTTTGAAAAATAAAAAAATATGTAAAAATTATAAAAAATTATAAATCATAATATACTAAAGTAAAAACATCTAAATTGTGCAAAATAAAAGTTTAAATTAAAGTTATAATCCCAAAATATATAATAAATAATATAACAAAACTATTAAATAATTTTTTTCATTTAATCGTCAAAATTCTAAATTATCACCTAAAAAATATATATTAATAATTGATTAATGTACTCATATAATTTACAACTAGATAATTTACATGTATAAAATAATTATTCAATTAAAATATATATATATATATATATATATATATATATATATATATATATATATATATATATATATATATATATATATATATATATATATATATATATATATATATATATTATATAGAATTTCGGTTCGGTTTGATTTTTCTATGTTTTTTTCCTTCAAAAACAAAAGTGTTCTAAAATTCAAAATTAAAAATAAAAAACTGAACCAAATTAAAAAATCGATCGGTTTGGTTCGATTTTTGTTCACCCCTACTAAAACCCAAACCGCACCATTTTTCATATTTTTGTGACCTCAAATTCACTTCAAATTTTAACCCCGAATTACTTGTGACCAATATTTTTCAATAGTGAAATAAAATACTTTTGCTTTCGGGGGATATTTTTTAGCTTAGAAATATTATTTACTGTCAAAAAGTATTATTTACGGCTAATCCGACATTAATGCCATTACAATTCTCACCTACTAAAAGTAATTTTATCCTCAGAATTCACTTGTATAGAAGTGCATAGGGTATTGCTATCTCATTTTAGCCTCGGATTCCAATGTAGCATCTTCCACGTTGTGATGGTGCCAAAGCACTTTCTCTTGTAGAACCTGCTTATTCTTGAGCTGTCGAATTTCCCTAGCTATGGTCCTCATCGATCTTTCTTAATATGTCACATCAATTTGCACTTGTATTTCCTCTGGTGTGATAACATGGCTAGGATCAGTTCTGTACTTGTGGAGTATGGAGACGTGGAACATGTCATGCATCTTTTCCAACTTTGATGGTAGCTTTAATCAATAAGCAATATGATCCACTAGCTGAAGTATCGCATACGGGCCAATAAAGCTCGTACTTAGCATGCCCTTCTTGCCAAATCTCAGAATTTTCTTCCAGGGAGATACTTTCAATGTCTCCGACCTGAAACTCTATGTCTTTTCTCTTTAGATCTGCATAAGATTTCTAGTGATCCATGGATTCTTTCAATCTACCTTTAATGATCCATACTTTCTCTTCTGAATCATGAATCAAGTCAGATCCTACCAGTTTCTTTTCACTCAATTCGGTCCAACATAGATGAGTCCTGCATTTTCTTCCATATAAAGCCTCAAATGGCACTGGACTGGTATATGTTGTTGTAGGCAAACTCGATAAGAGACAAGTACTTTTCCCAACTGCTACCAAACTCTAGTACACATAGCATGTATTCCAGAATCTGAATCACCCACTCTGACTGGCCATATGTGTGGGGGTGAAATGCTATGCTGAAATGGAGCCTTGTACCTAAAGCTTCTTGCATACTTTTCCAAAAATGGGAAGTAAACCTGGAAACCCTATCAGAAATGATAGATGATGGCACTCCATGCAGTCTCACTATCTCATTAATGTAGATTTTTACCAACTTGGTCAAAGGATAATCCATCCGACCTGACAAAAAATGAGCAGATTTGGTGAGTCTGTCAATAATCACCCATATAGCATTATGCTTCCTTTGAGTGATAGGTAATCCTATGACAAAATCCATAATTACCTTATCCCATTTTCACTCTGGTATTAAAATAGGATGAAGCAATCTTGAAGGAACCTGGTGCTCAGCCTTTACTTGCTGAAATATTAGACATTTGCTCACGAACTCTGTCACATCCTGCTTTATACTTGGCCACCAATAACAAGATTTCAAATCCTGGTACATCTTGTTACCTCTAGGATGTATAGCATAGCTACTATGGTGTGGTTCGGTAAGGATATTCTTTTTTAGTTCCTCCTTATCCACAACACAGAGTCTTTTCTTGTAGGAAAGGCTTCCATCTCATTCAAAGAATAGTCTCCTTCATTGCTATCCTTTAACTTGTTCATAACCATTCTTAGTCAATCATCTTCTTTCTAGGGCATCTTCACTTGATGCATAAAGTCAGGCTTTACTTGCATTTTAGCTAATAAAGCTCCATCTGATGCCAGATTTAAAATAACATTCAAAGCCTGAAGAGCTGCAAACATTACTATTAGTCAATTACACTTACCAATCACCTATACAAATTCATTTAAAAACATTTACATTATCTGACATGAATTTTCTGCTAAGTGCATCAGCTACCACATTAGCTTTCCCAAGATGGTAGTCAATAAAGTAATCATAGTCTTTAATCAACTCCAACTAGCATCTTTGTCTGAGATTAAGTTCTCTCTGAGTAAACAGATATTTTAAGCTCTTGCGATCAGAATAAATATATCATCTCTCTCCATACAGGTAGTACCGCCAAATCTTCAGTGCAAAAATAATAGCTGCTAGCTTCAGATAATGAGTAGGATAGTTTTTCTCATGAGTCTTGAGCTATCAGAAGGCATAAGTAATCACCTTGCCTTCTTGCATTAGAACACAACCTAAACCATTTCTGAAGGCATCATTGTAGATCACAAAATCCTTACCCGACTCAGGTTGTGTGAGAATGGGAGCTTCTGTCAACATACTTTTGAGTTTCTTGAAGCATTCTTGGCATTTATCAGTCCATACAAACTTGGTATGCTTTTATAGCAGGCGAGTCATCGGGACTGCAATAGGGGAGAAGCCTTTTATAAATCTCTTGTAGTCCCAGCTAAACCTAGAAAACTCCTCACTTCAGTCACACTTTTAGGTGGCTTTCACTGAAGAATCGCATCAATCTTTGAAGGATCCAGCTTTATGCCTTTTGCAAAAATGACATGACCTAGAAAAGATACCTCATTCAGCCAAAAATCACATTTATTGAGCTTGGCATACAATTGTTTTTCCCTCAGAGTTTGCAAAAAGATTTTTAGATGCTTATCATGCTCTTTCGACATCTTGGAGTACTCCAGAATGTCATCAATGAAGACCACTACAAACTGGTAAAATATGGGTGGAAAACCTTGTTCATTAAGTCCATGAAGACGGTCGATGCATTTGTAATCCCAAATGGCATGACAGAAAACTCATAGTGGCCATATCTAGTGTAGAAAGCAGTTTTAGGCACATCTGTAGCTTTTACTCCCATCTAATAGTAGCCCGATCTCAAGTCAATCTTTAAAAATACACTTGTTCCCTTTAGTTGATCTAACAAGTCTTCAATGTGAGAAAGGGGGTATTTATTATTTATGATCACTTTATTCATCTATCTATAATCGATGCACAACCTGAGTGACCCATCCTTCTTCTTTACAGATAGGACTGATGCTCTCCAGGAAGAAACATCCTTTGTCGAGCAATTCTTATAGTTGAATCTTCAATTCTTTTAATTTTGCTGGTACCATTCTATAAAGAGTAATGGAGATAGGTACAGTGCCTAGAGCAACATCAATGGAGAATTCCACTTCCTTATCAGGGGGTAAACCTGGTAACTCATTAGGGAACATATCCTGAAACTCTCTGACAGTAGGCACTTCTAACATCTTTGGACTGTCTTTCTTTACCTCCACTACATAACACATGTAAGCTTTGCACAATTTTCTGATCAATCTCTTAGCAACAGTAGCCAATATCACATCAGACAAGAAGTCGGTTCTCACACCTACCATTGTGATCTCTCGACCATCTTCAAGCTTTAAAGTGACCCTTTTCCTTTTCCAATCAATGTTCGCTTGGTGGGTGGATAACCAATCCATCCCTAGTATCACATCGAACTCATGGAAGGGTAACTCAATTATATTTGCCATAAATACATATCTCTGGACACTAATAGGACACTGTTTGTATACTTTATTCATTACTATACTATACCCCAGCGAATTACTCACCAAGATATCCTGGTTTAAGCATGCCTCTTTCAACCCTTTATTCTGAGCTAAAGCAGTACTAATATAGGAATGAGTCGAACCAGGATCTATCAAAGCATGTAAATCAGATAATAGGAGAAATTTACCTACTATTACATCTAGAGCATCCTCCTCCTTTTTGGTTCTAACAACATACGTCTAGCTTGCAGCTTACCTCTGTCCCTGTGATGATTGCCCAACTAGCCCAAAAGCTGAAGTGATAGGGGCAGCTCCCTTACCATAACCTCTCGATGTAGAGGATCCAGTACCAGATGCTGGAGAAATGGCTGAAGTAGTCTGCAATATTGGATAGTCTCTGGACCCACACCTAAAGTATGCTCCAGTTAAATATTTACACTCCTTAGGATGAATCTTACCACAATGGTCACAAGTAACTACTGACCCATTGTCTCTATCCCGATATGTACTGGTTGCTGAAGTAGCTGGAGCTCTGCCATGTGGAGCACTACCCTAACCCTGACCTATTGGAACTGATGGACAGCCTTGAGGTGCTAAAGATCCTTTAAACTTCTTTCCCTGACCTCCCTTACCATTAGACTGCCCCTGTTTCCTCTTCTGCTGAAATCGGGACTATTTGTCAGCCTACTCTACCTGAATAACCTCTAACTTAAGTGCAGCTTTTACCATAGCTCTCAATCTAGGGTACTGCTGGGTCCCAATAATCTGTTTGATCTCTGTATGCAATCTTCTCTCAAATATTTGATGTAGCTTTTCATTTGTGGACTGGCTCTCATCAAGATAGGTACTGAGGCGCTCAAACTTGTATTACCCTATTTAAGCCTCTGAAGGCATCATGCATTAAAAAATTTATACTCTGAGATGATATATTTAGTTCAAACTTGGATACAAAAAATCCCTAACTCAACTGATCCACTGGGGTGTGTCTCCTGATACAATCCCACCAAATAAAATCTGGACCCTGAAGTAATGCCACTAAACACTCTAGCTTTTCCTCTGCTGAACTGTTTTTAATTTCAAATAGTCCTTTTATTTTAAATAACTAGTCTTTTGCCTATGCTAGTGTTAGAGGATCTCTTCCAGAAAAATCTTCAGCCTCAAGCCTTTTTAATTGCTCCAAAATAAGCTTTCTTCTGGGTAGAGTTGGCTGAACCTGTGCGGGCTGAGCTTGTCCTACCTATAACTGCTGCTGAATATAGTCGGCCATTAAGTTAGGGAAGTCCAGCTATGGGGTAGAGGTTTCACTGCTGGAGTAGAAGCCTGTTGCTGTGAGGCCTCCTGCTGTCTAGTACCTATCGATGCCTCACTCTCTCCATCCCCACCTACACGTCGCAATCAGAAGATATATTTTCACTATAAAACAGAAAGGAGCAAGTACACATTAGATTCCAAAATAACCTTTTCACAGACAAGTGGCATGTATATACAGACAAATCATTCACTTATTCCCACTCCAATCGTAGAATCATTTAAACCATTGCTCTAATACCAAAAAATGTAATACCCTTACTGTAACAGTCTTATTGACTTATGTAATTGGCCGAAATTTTTATTTTCTTAATACTCTTTATCACAACTACCACTTCTTTACTTAAAGTTACGAACTCAACATTTCAATTCATAATTTCTATTTGTCGTTGATCTATAAATTCTAGTCTTACTATTCATTTTTCAAAAATTCGGCAATTTAACGGCTATATTCTTAACTAGCCCCCTGAAAAGCCGATAATAATCATAGCCTCTCCGAGGCACAATAGTTTATAATAATTCATATATCTCATCCATATTCTCAATCACACTTTAAATAGATAAAATTCATCTACTGCTAATAATCATTCTCATACTTCCATAAACAATATGATTACAATTACAAACCAACTTTCTCTCTATAACTATAAAATTAATATATACATGCCACAAAAATTATCATCCTATTCATTTAGCATCTTTCATATCCTGTGTACTTTGGCTCCAGCAAATCAGTACCTGCACGCAATGTAAGTTGCCATGACTTACACTGCAGTATAGATATTCTTATGACCAACCAATTATATCCTGAGCTAGATTTTACTGCTTGACTATTTCTAAGGGCACAAATTCTCTTAATTACAAATTATTATTCAGATTTTTCATACTTTTCAATACTTTTTCAATACATTAAATTTTCAATTAGTCTTGTCAGTCTCTGTTGCACACTCTGTGAATTATTTCATAATAATTCACCACTTTAACATCAATTTATGTATTAATTCACATTAACTCCACATTTTTACCTTATACATAACTAAAATTCATCTAAAAAATATTCATTTAATTCCCATAAATTTTACAAAAATTCATGGACATCAAATTTCATTTCTACTATCATTATAAGGCTTAATTTTATACACATTTCTATTAAATTTTTTTTTAATAAACCTAAAGGAAAATCATACAAATAATAGGAAAATAAAAAGATTTATTAGTCACTAACCTTTTTCTTGTGCTTTTCCTTACCTAGGCTTTATTTTCTTTGCCTTTGGTCCTGGCAATTTGATCTTCCTCTTGAAATCCTATCATGGCCAAAACTTTCATCAAACCAAACCCTATGATTTTGATCTCAAATGCTTAAAATTACATCAAATATGAACTCTAGGCATCTAAAATTAGTAGTAGGGCACCTTATAACAAAATTAAAACCAAGAAATTCACTTACCTCAAATTAACACCTAAATTTTGTCACTTGATTTCTCTTTATTTCTTTCCTCTAATCAAACGTTAAAGGCTTTTAGGGTGGTCTAGAGAGGCAGATTATCCCATCTTTTGCTTGAATTTGGTGTGAATTGAGAGGAAGAGACAGAAAAAATGAGAGAGAGAAATGGTGGAAGTGGGTTCGGCCAAAGAAAGGGAAGGAGACGGCTGCTGAAGCTTCTAGTTTTCTTTGGTTTTTCTACCTTTTAAGTGACCAATAAATGGGCTTGGGTTGGGCTTTTTTAATGGGCTTGAGCTATTTTTAATTTAAGCCCATTAATTATTCGATAAATGACCCTAATTAAAATTTCCCACTTTTTAACCTCAAATCACTTCAAATTTGATTTCATCACCCTTATCACATAAAAAATAGATTGTACGTAAAATTTTAGTCTAATTGGAGTTCATTTTTGGTTCGGTTCAATTAAATCGATCCGATTTAAAATTACTGATGTTACCGAAAAATTTATTTTTTAACCAAAATATTCTACATATTATTTTATGCACATATGTAATTTTTGGCAATTTTTAAACTTCATTTGCTATTTCTAACGGTGCGGTCAAACTTTGGTCAAATAGTTACCCTAAAATCCGAATCGCATCGTTTTTCGTATTTTTAACTTTTGGAGGCCCATTTGATTTCAAATTCACTTCAAATTTCAACCCCAGACTACTCGTGACCAATACTTTCTGTTAGTCAAATAAAATATTTTTCGCTTTCGAGGATATTTTTTAGTCTAAAAATACTATTCACTATCGAAAAGTACTATTCATGGCTAATCCAGCGTTAAGGCCATTACATGCAAGCAGACAGTGATGGTGAGGATTATGATGATACTGAATTTACCAGTCCAATAGCATCTATGCATCCAATTGAACAGACATGCAAGGCTAACTTTGTGTTTCTATTGGAGCATTACTCAGAAATTAACTTCGATGCATCCCAAGTTGATATTTCTGAAGATCTTCACTTTAAGACCTGGGATAATATGTCCGAGTTATCTATCGAAATGGTTTTTCACAGTAAGGATGAAGTCAAATCTTGTGTGAAAAAGTATTCAATAATGAGGAATGTGAATTTTAGAGTTGTGAAATCGAAGCCGCATTATTGGGTTGGTGGTGCGCTTAGGTAGATGACGGCTACAGATAAAGGTTAAGAGCATCCAAGAAAGGAAATAGTCTTTTTTAGACTATCACAAGATTTTAGGGATCACATTCATGCCTTGCTCCTAATGTGTCAATGGATCATCGATAACCAGACTCTCAAATAATTCGTAATTGTATCATGGGTATGGTGAGTAAACAACTGACTCTACCTGTTGATGTTATTATTACGTCTGTTAAGCAGTAATTTAATTTTGAAGTACTTACCGCAAGGCATGGTATGCGAATATGAGAGCAATAAAGTGTATATTTGTTAATTATGTTAAGTCATATCAAAAGTTGTCAGGCTTCTTAATTACTTTATAAACGTATAATCCCGGAACTGTTTTTGAGTTTGTGCTGCAACAAATGAATGACTCCACAATGAAGCAATTTTAACAAGTTTTTTGGAGTTTTAAACCAGCCATTGATGGATTGGTTCACTGTAAATCGATTCTGTTGATTGATGGTACTTTCTTGACTAGAAAATTTCAACATACCCTGCTTATTGCAAGCTCAATTGATGGTAACAACATGTTGTTTCCAGTTGCCTTTGCTATTGTTGAGTCTGAAAATAAATCCAGCTGGGCTTGGTTTATGTCCATGCTTTGGAAGCATGTCACTTAACACAGTCATATCTGATTGACATGCTGATATAATGGCAGTATTTTGAGATGAAAGGAGTGGATGGAAAGAACCTCTATCCTTTCATAGGTTCTGCTTGCAGCACTTCATCAGCAACTATAACACACACTTCAGGAATGGAATAATAAAAAATCTACTTTACAAGGGTAGCAAGAGTTACAAATTTAAATATAACTTAAGCAAATTAATTAATTATATGTACTAATATTCCATATTTATGTAGGGGCACAATTTCACAGGCGCAAGTTTAAGCAGCTTATGGAATATATCAAAGATATTGATGAAGATTCCCATAAATGGGCAATGAGGATATCACTAGACCATTGGATACTGTTTGAAGATGGTGATTATCGATATGGGCATGCAATTACAAATATTGCTGAGAATGTCAATAGTGCTCTGAAGGGTGTTCGTATGATACCAATTACTATGATTGTTAAACATGTTTTTGCTCGATTAGTAAAATTTTACAGTTAGTAGAGGAAAATGTACATCGCTAAAATAGGGCAAGGCTTATGGTTCTCTCTTCGATGTTGCGATTTAATGGCAAAGCATGCTAACAAGGCTTGTTCTCACATGACCATTAATTATGATAACAAATTCAAATTGTACAAGATAATTTCATCCAGAGCAATGGAGGTAATTGCTGAGCCTGATATATATATAGTCAGTCTTGATAGACGTAAATGCGAGTGCGGCAAGTTTCATGGAATAAAAATGCCATGTTCACATGCAATTGTAGCTTGCATGCACAGACATATTGATATGTTCCAACTTGTAGATAACTGTTATACCATTAACGAGGCGTTAAAATGTTATGATGGGTAATTCAACCTTATAGGACACAAAGCATATTGGCCCAAATACAGCGGTCCTAAATTCGTTCTTGATATGGAGTTGTAGAGAAAAAAAGGTTGATCAAAAACTTCTAGCATTCGAAACGAAATGGATTGACGAGAAAAGGGATCAGGCAGCCATTGCAGCAAGTGTGGTAATATGGATCACAATAAAAAAACTTGCAGAATGGATGTTGGTTCGTCTAGTCAATATTTCAGAGGCTACAATTGCATATATAATGTAACTGTTGAGTATTTAAGTTAAAAATTTTTTTGTTCATGCTCTCGATTTTATTAAATAGTTATGAACTTTTACTGTTGAGGTGCTCAATTTATTTAATTGCTAATTATGCTTATAATATTCATGAAGCCAAATTGTAGATAACTTGAAATAATCACTAATAGTATTAATATCATTATATTAATACATCATACAAATAGCTATATAATTGGATTTTCCAACAAATAATACAATAGTCAATACCTCCTACTGTGATTTGAAGTGCTATTTCTATCGATTTGACTACCCATATCATCAACATTTGGATATTGGGATGTTGGCATGATATCACTATAACCACCACTGTATAGTGGCTAGTCAACTAAGCCCTGAGTACTGACTAGACTTAGGCCATTAAACAGTTCATTAAAAAAATCATCATGCTCTATTGATGGCACCGCTTAGGAAAATGGATCAGAACTGTATTGAAATGGTTGGCCCATTTGCTCATACGGTATGGACTCATATGGAATTGATAGACCCATCTATGCAAGCACATTGTATTACTATTGATCTGTTGAAGACAAACTGATGTTCAGGTTAAAATTCAATCTAGATGGCCCCGTTTCAAATTCATTACATCTATGTGGTGCAGATGCAGTATCAAATAACTGATGCTAACTATCTGGATGAAACTAAAAGAACTAGAGGGGTCATTAGGAATATATGGCCACTACATAGATCTAGGGCCATACTGCACTGCAGGTGGAATAGATTCAATAGTTGGACATCTTTCTTCCATTCCTCTCCTACTATATCCTGACTGATAAAAATCTTGAAAAGAATAGGTCATCGGGGGAATTTATACAGTATCAGGAACAGGCTACTTAGGATAATCTGTTATCTGTCTGTCAAATACACCAACAGTACCTAATATACTATCCGATGCCATATGGATACCAAACTCTGCAGCAGATGATGAACCTATATTGGTGTGCTTGATTCGTTCAGCATAATCAGCCTACATGCAAATAAATATATTTGTTACAATTCATCAATATTATTAATTAAACATATAAATGATTATTTTAAATCATACCGATGCATCGATGAATGCTCTAATCAGGATTATCCAGCATCTTGTGTGTGTAGTATACCACTGCATATACTGTGACCTTCGATGTAAGGGTTCATAAAGAGGAAGACCCATAACGCAACGTGTATGTCGATTATTCCACTCATGAATAAAAATTAAAAAATTTTCAGGCCAATTATGATAAGTATGAACCCTTAAATTGATCGAGTACACAATATCATTGTATTGGGCTGGGAGTGGGATCGGTTGGTCAAATCCAAATTATCTTAGACACCGATCGGGGTGGTGCCACTCGATAATATTAAAATGTACGAGTAGTACAACTGATGTCCAAATACCATTTCCATTAATACAAAATTATGGTAATAACTGCAGTACAAACTTGTAGGGCTCCTAATCCATCTATAAAAAAATTAGATCATACGTCATATTGTAACAAAATTTCCTTTTTTTAAATGGGATTAAAAAATTTAATGAAATTATAAATTATATGTAAACTTGATCGTCACGCTGTAAGTCAAAATCTAGACGGTACTCCAAAATATCTTTACTGTTATTTTTGGTCAGATCTAATTGTGATCACCACCTGATTAAAATAAAGATCAACAATATACTATCAGCTAGCAAATTGAATGAACAAAATTTAAATAAATATATATTTTTTTTCATAAAAATGGAATAAAATTTACCTATATCCATAAGGCATTGACTGATCAAGAATATAAGGGTGGACAAACAGGGGCCGAAGATGAGGTAGCCTTTCCCAGATCCACATTTGTAACAATTATAGGTAGCCCCTAAGTAAATTGGTAATGGGCTTGGTTACACGACCTAGCTCCCTATACAACTATGCAATAACTGTAAAATCCCAGCTATACTCACCAGCAACTTGTAAATTCTCCAATAATGGGAGCCACATCAAATGTATATGACTATTTGACTATTCCGGACATAATAACCCACCTATACAATGAAGAATCCATAAACATTGTATTTGGTACTCGGTTGCATTGGTCGATAACAAATTAAAATTTCTAGACATCCATGTCAATTTAACAATGTTTCCCCTTAAATCATCTTCATCGGGAACTTGACCCAAAAAATGACTATAAAGAGTAGGGCAATCAATCTGTAAATGTCTGGTCAAAACACATCCTTCAATGGGCAACCCGATCAGTACAACAATATCCTGAAGAGTTATTGTGGCCTCACCCACAGAAAGGTGAAATGTGTGCATTTCTAGTCGCCACCTCTCAACAAGCGCTATTATTAATTCAGCATTAACATAAATGCTTCCAATTTACGAAACTCCGTAAAATTCTGTTAATTGTAGATATGGAATTACTCGCTCGTTAATATTCCTATATTGACTATCTACGCTGACTCTGCATGCTGGCAACATATAATGTTGAACCTACAAATAATTTAAACTATTAGTAATTTATCCATAATTACGTACTTTAGTTTATATTATTTAACACTAGAAAATACGTTTACCATTCTATTCCAAAAAGTATCCGCTCGATGTCGCCGTTGTAGTATCAGGATATCATCCTCGATGGGTCCGGAATTAATATGTTATTGATTTTTAAATTATTTTATTTTTGTGTTAACCTAGATGATAAAATACTAATAAATGTTATATCTACATTGTCAACATTTTTGTCATAAATAACTATTTATATTAGTGTACATAAAAATCTTTTTTGTATAATAATACTAATGATATGATATAAATTTTAATGAAATAATCGAAATGCATAGCTTTTTATAAATTAATTGACACAAATAAATAACTAATTAAAATGCATGCCTTTTATAACTTACTTTCCTTTTTTATCGAATCGCAAAATTACTTAATATATAACACCTGTCAAAAATAAGATAACAACATTAATAATATATTTAAATTTTTTACTACAGCTAATTATTAACTATAAGAATTACTTTAATCACTATTAATTCTTACCTCATCATAATTCACTAACAATACACTTTAGTTAATTTAATACATACAAAAAATTTATTATTAAATGCATACAAAAATTGACAAACATATATTTAAAAAATTTAAAACACACTTAAATAAATAATTAATGGTAGAAATTTGCATACTAAACATCAAATATGGCTACTTGTACTAATACATTAATTATTAGTACATCATATCTTAAGAGATATTAATATATCATTTATAATTATTTTTTTAATCAAATATAAAATACCAACATTATAAAAAATGTAAAAAAATAAATTTACTAGTTTAATATCAATGCAAATATTACATTAACAGTAAATAATGCATTTATATAATGTATTAAATTAATATTTTAAAATAATTATCTAATAAAATTTATCATGACTAATGCAACTTGTAATATAATATAAACAATTATTATTTTACATTTTAATTTACATATAAATAAAATTTAT
Organism: Excoecaria agallocha; assembly: GCA_037975025.1. NCBI lineage: Eukaryota > Viridiplantae > Streptophyta > Magnoliopsida > Malpighiales > Euphorbiaceae > Excoecaria > Excoecaria agallocha. The sequence goes on from CM075811.1 coordinate 43,133,423, forward strand.
ATTTTTCAATTAAATTTATTGTTATAAAATATTTAAATTTTTAAATTATACATTTACTTTGTTTTTTTATCAGATAACCCAGTTAGATAGCATATATCACCTGTCATAAATAAATATATCATTAACATTAGCAATATTTTAAAGTTTATTTATACCACTGATTATTAAAATTAACAGTTAATTTATTCATATTTAACTTTTACCTCAACTACAAGACTAATAATACAATTTAATTAAACTATTGTATTTAAAAATTTTATTATTTTTAATAAAATTATAAAATAATAACAAAAATAATTAACTCAAATCATATTAATTATCTCTATGATCTAGTAAAATCATATTAAACAAATAATTAAAATCATATTAAATTAATAACCAAACAAATAACTAAAACCACATTAAATTAACTATCTAAAATCATATTAAAATCAATTAATAAAATCATATTAAATTACAAACTAAACAAATACCCAGAATCATATTAAAATATTAACCAAACAAATAGGCATACAAAATTTTCATATTTAATCTTTGTCATTAAGTTTTTATTAGCGTATTTAACTCTAATATTACAAAATAACTAAATTCATGTTTTTTTCTTATCATCTACCTAATATCAATTAATTATTTATTTATAAAAAATTAATACTTACAATTACCTATAATTATAATTATTTCATTAAATAAAATCTAACTTATTAATAATATAAATTACATATAATTAAATATAGAATAAACACAAGATGAAAGAACAAGAAAAAAAAAACAAAAAGCAAAACTTACCAGATTTTCGACCAAATAGGAGCAGCAACAATGGAGGGGGGAAGCTCAACAATGCTGGAAAAAATCCATTAATATAGGGCATTTGCCCTAAAATTTTTAAACTCTCCCAGGTCAAAACAACATGACTAGACCTGGGAGCTTTTTCAAAAAATTTTCAATGGCTCATGGATCAAGAGAGAGATTGTCTGCTAGTCTGAAACTACTGCAGATTGCGACAATTTCAAGTCTGAAACTGCTACAATCTGCAGCAATTTCAAACGCGTAGACAATCTCTATCTCCTCCGCGTCAGTTGATAGACTCTAACAAAATCGCTACACCTGGCAGCGGTTTCATACCAGTACTCCAATCTCGTAAATAATTTTCAACACACCCATTTTTGGTAATTATTTATTTAAAACACATTATTAAAAAATTTTTCCTAGTAAAAGACTAATGAAAAATTAGGGATGGTATTAGATAAAAGAATCTAAAAGATAAGATTGTATTACAATCACTCATAATAATATTTTATAGGATAAACGCATTTGTTCATAATAATATTTTATAAGATAAACGCATTTGTTCCTTGATTTTAACATTTTTCTCAAGTCATCATCTTTCAAAATTTGATATTAATTTTTTTGTACTTTACATATCGCTTATATTAAATTCAATTTAAACAGAACTTACAGAATAAAAATACATGCATAATTTATTAATCTGATTTGAGATCCATTTTAAACAACCGTGAGACTTACAAAAATAAAAAAAATGTAATCATTTTAAATATGCAAAAGATGATGAATTAGTTTTTCTCAATTTTTTATATTTTGGATCCCATGGTCATTTTCTGTTGACCTCAAATAATATATATATATATATATATATATATATATATATATATATATATATAAGTTCAATTAATCTTATCCAAATTTGACTTAATGTGAATAATTAAAAAATATAAAAATTTAATATTAACTTTTATAAATATATAGGTTTAATATTAAAAAAAAGTAAAATTTGTCAATTTTAGGATATGCCTTTCTTATTTTATAAGATTTAAGCAATTCAATTATTATTTCAATATTTATTTAAATTTCTCTTATCATGCAAACAATAGATAATTACTTTTTGTAACTTTTCAAATTTCTTTCAAAAACTTGTGCTGACAATAAAGTTGAGTAAGAGATTTTTCAAACATTATATAACACGATAATTGAATTGGATGGAAATTTTAAATTAGGAAAGAGATTTATAGTGAAAGATGAGTTTTATTCTCATCGTGCTAAATAATAATAGCTCAGTTACATGAATTGTTGAATAATTTTAGCTTTGAAATTAAATATCCATAGGCTGACTTCCAGTAAGGAGATACATTGCCTGAAAAGTAAGAAATCCAATGAAAGTTCCAGTGAGAAATATTCTAACAGTTAAGTAAGCTCTTTTGGAAAGGAGTGGAATGAATGTTTTTAGAGAAAATCCTACCTTATATGTAATGGTTGGAAATTTTAATCTTCATGACTAGTGCTTTTCAAGCTGTGAATAGTATTGTCAGAATGACATCGGATCTAATCATATTAGTATTAATGCACTAAATTCCATAAGAACTTAGGAGTTAAACATGCTCAGATGAAAGAAATACCAGGATGGGTGATCTTCTGGGAAGTTTCTAACTTGCATCATATGTATTATACTATTACCAAAATAAATTAAATCGAGTCCATTTGTGTAATTTGAGGTAAAATTGAGGTCGGATACACCCTTAAAATAGGCAGTGAAGAATTTTTCTAGATTGTAATAAGGTTGACAACAAGTTTGACTGAGTTAAAAAATATTCCACAGACCTCTAAAAATTATTTCGATTCCATAAACCTATTAGAAATATCCTAAATGAATTTTTGGAAGTAAAAAATAAATTTTATGACAGCTTTAAATTTTTGAGTTCTGAACTGTGATTTTTCCAGCTCGAGCTGAAAATATATCAAAATGATGTTAGAATGATCCAAAATTTTAGAAACATCTTAATTGATATATTTTTGAACTCTGAAAAAAATTTGTAGAGAATTTTGATAAGGGAAACATTGAAATCTGAAAAAGGTCAAAAAATCGAGTTTTCAGACCAATCGAAAATGTTTCGATGCTCTGAAACCTATTAAAATGAACCTATTGAAATGTTAGGGCTTACCGTCAAGTATTGAACGAAGCTATATAGCAAAATAGCACCGATCCAATATCTATGGTGCTCGAGCAACTCATACATAACATCAATCAAATCTTTTAAAGGGAAAGGAACTCTCGAAGATACCAGTTCATAGACAGCAAAAGGAAGGAGACCCAAAGTACATGCCACCTCCTTTAGGTAACTAATCATAGGTCGACGTATGCAAGATAAGGTCCCTAAAAATATTTAAAGTCTAAGATCTCAGTAAATTCCTTGGATAGAGGACACAACTTTTAGTATGTGAAGAAAAAAACATACAATCTCAAATCCTAGTATCGAGTGGCAAACAAGATCAGAGTGGTATTAGGCTTCACTTGCCTTAAAAATCTCAAAAGAGACCAATTTGGCAAAATAATGTGTTATTGAATCCCATGATCATTTAGGCGTTGATGAAGTCTATTTATAGCCTAGGTTATTATGGCAACAATATTCAAGTAGTCTATATGCCTGAAGTAATATAAAAATGAAAAAATAAAAATGATTATAAATCAAAAAAAGGAAAAAGAAAAAGGAAGAGAGGGAAATACTTAGAGGAAAGGCTGTCTAAAAAAGGAAAGGTCAAGGCCCAAAGACCAAAGATAATCAAGCTATTTTTAGAAAATCCCTGATAGATGGTCGTCTCTCAAGGAGAGACTTATGGCCTTGCTACCATTACAAAAAAACTGCCAATTAGCGACGGAAAATTTCGTCGCTAATTAGCAAAATTCCGTCGCTAAAATAAATTAGCGATGCCGCGATGAACAGTTACTAAAAGCCCAATTGCGAATATATTAGCAACAGAATCCAAAATTATTCGCTAAATTAGCGACATAATATTTGTTGCTAATTTATTTATGCCGTCGCTAATTTATGTTTCATAATTAGTCGCCGGTATTATAATAATAATTTTTAGCAACTACATGTTTCATCGCTAAATAAATTTTAAAATTAGTCGAGACAAACATAATAATTATTGTTAGTGAAAAAAATTTCGTCACTAAATCCATCGCTAATAAATATTTATAAATTGCAAATAAAAATGAAAGTTAACGATGCAAAATAACATCGCGAATAATGCAAATTTCGTCGCAATTCATTTATAATATTTTATTTTTATTATTATTATTATTATTATTATTATTATTATTATAACATTCTGAATTTAATTTATATAAATAAAATTTCTCAAATACTATTAATTTAAAAAATATAATATCATAAAAGTAAATTAAATTATGCAGTACTTAACAAATAATTAGAAAAAAATTCAAACTAAATAATGCTACAAACAAATTTTTATACAATATGCTACCAAAAAAAAGAAAGAACTTCGCAGTCTTCATCATTCTTCACAAGTAGCAACCAAGCACTTGCCTTCTTGTTCTAATAGTCTTGAATGCATTATAAAAAATTAGAGACAAGAATTTTCGCCCTTTCTACCATACATCACTATATATAAGTCTTAAAGTACACAAACTACTTCTAATTAGTTATTAAATTTATCGACAGTTTATAAATGCACCTTCATTCTCTTCACAAAATCCAAAGTTTGCTGATCCAAGTAGCTTTCATCAAGGTGGAGTGCCAATGCATGATCGATAAAGTCAATTGTATCATCTTCAAGTCCATATTTCTATGTTGAAATACAATAACAAACATCAGCATATGTCAAAATTGATGAGCAGTCAAATGTGTTATAAAAATACATAACTCTTATTTATTTCCCATTATCATCCACTATGAAGTTGATTAATTCCAAAGCTACACATATTGTTATAGGATATTGAGAAGTTGGATTATGTACCAAGACCAAATATCGAAGCCTTTAGGAACTATACATTTAAATTGTTACAATATACCATCTGCATTCTATATAATTGGAACAGAAGAAGTGATGTAGATACTAAATTGATTAGATTTTACGGAATATCATGAATGTGGTTCATCAAACCTAGAAAGACAATATGAGAAGATCTAGTTGATTATGTAAACATCGACTAAAGTGCAGGTGTAAAAAAAAGAAAGGAGATCACAGAACTGCCAGAAAATTGATACTACTGAAATGATTTGATGGTAGATGGAAAGTTATTTGCTTAAACAGTTCCTGTCTATGATTTCAATTGAAAAAAAAATAAATATCAAATAATGTGGTAATATGTAGATAAGGAAATGTATTAAGCAATTGTAGAAAAGCAATACATTTGACAACAATCTTTATGCCTACCCGAATAAAAATGCAAGCTAATATTAAAAGAGGGGAGAAGGTTCCTAACTTCCATGAGCACCTATGACAAGGATAAACTTCCTGACTATCAAGTAGCCATCCAACTACATCGATGCTCTCAAGCTTAAATATACACATATCCCATCTTTATTATATTGATACAAGTTCAAATAGCACCATATAAAAAAATTCGGTTAATAGGATATGCTGATATATCTGTATTAGTCAACAAAGGTAGATAACAATCCCAACCATGGACACACACACACTGTATGTGCCCATGCAAACATTTTCAAATACAAGTGGTTATGCATAGGTTTTAGACCTATGTCACAAGCAGTAACCACATATATTGAAAAGCTAGATGATAACCAGAAGTGGACCAAAAGGAAACCAACACATATATATTACTATTGTGATGCCATTATCTAGAAGACAGACAGTACCTATTAAGCAGCAAAAGCGAAAAGTCCACCCCTCATAGGATGGCCATGGTTTCCTAGCTCAATTGTTTCTCCGATAGATTTTCTCCTAAGAGTACCTCAGTGCTGCTGTAACAATTATTTGCGATAATTCTTTCTACAGTGCACATATAAATTGGAAGAATTGAGACCAAAACAAATAAATTTTCCAAAGACACATTGGTTTATGAGTGCTACAAACCTTTTGCTTGATTTGATAAACTAATTGCTGGAATATTATTTGTCCAGGATGAAAAAGCAGCAGCAGCAGTTATAGGGTTCATAGGCACAGAAGAGGAATCAGGCCTGCAAGCCTATCTTGCTTCCTTTTAGGCCTAGAGGGAAGGAAGATGTTCATTGGTCCTATTCTTTTGAACCTTGAGAAAATATTTCTATGCATGACTATGTAAAAAATGGTATTGATGCTTTTGATATTTGAGAACATAAGTAAAAAAATGGGGGATAAATTTAAACAAATTGTGTCGGACAGACAAATTAAGAAAGATTCTTGGATTGCTAGGCTCAAAACTAATCATGTTTAAATTAGCAACTTGTAAATTTCTTTATAGTTAACTGATGTGATTTTACTTCTTATTATTCGATTGTACTTTATTGCCAATTATTAAAGATTTAATCAATAATATGCTAAATATTTGGTTTTCAAGTAAGCAATTAACTATACTTAAATTAATTAATAGGGAGCTATTTTATCAATACTCTAATACATCATCAATGATGAATTAAGAGATCTGAACTATAATCGCCACAGAGTCAGAATATCTCCTGAAGATAATATTTTAGACCCGTTTCCCATTTTCTCTCTTTTGATTTTTGTACACATGATCATTGATTTTCTATACATACCTATGTGCTTTAATTGTTTATTTGAATGATATGCTTGCTTATTGTAAATGTGTTTCGTTTTTGGATCATTTAAATTGTTAGGGGTATGTTAATAGTGTGTTGAGCATGGTATTCCTCTATTGTTATACTATTTAAACTTTTATTTTGTTATTTTAATCTTGTATGTACATAGTCTTTTGCATGTTTTATGCATATTTCATTGTAAAAACACCTTTTAACATGATTTAACTTGTATAAATGTATGCATTAGGCTAGAAATAACTCCTACATATTTTGCTGCATTTTTTAGTCTATTTCTACACTGTCCAGTGGTAACAGATGAGAAGAAGGTTCGAGGGATGCCCATCCCTCACCCAAAAGATGGGATTTCCTTCCTTCTTCTCTATGTCCATCCCTCACTCCCCTTTTTGTCCGTCCCTCACTGTATTTGGCCATCCCTGGGCAATTTTTAGGTAATATTTCATGTATTTTTTGCCTTTTTATTATTTTTTAATTGTGTATTTACTTAATATGATGTTCATGCATATTTGCTACAATTTCACTTCTGTATAACACGTTTTCATGTATCTTGAATTATTTTTGCACATGTAAATATTTTGATGATTATTTTATTATTTGTTATATGCTAATTATTTTCCTTTTTGTGATGATTTTTTTTGAGTTATTTAGTGCATTTGTGCTAAAGGAGTAGTGACTTTTTACACGGGAAATTGTGTTGCCTACTGGTCTCCACCTCCGGTGATTTTTGCATTATTTTATTTGTTTATTTTAATTATTTATTTATTTTAGCTTTTATTTTATGATTATTTGTTGTTTATTTTTATCTCGGATGGAATTGTAATAGCTAGCTTAAAAGAAGGATTTTTTGAGCACGCTTAAATATTTTCTACCTAATAGATTGGGTTTTCTTAATAAAAGCATACCAATGTCCAACTTTTTAACCCAAAATTTCATGCAATACAATAAAAACCTTTTTTTAAAATGTATATAAGGGAACCAATGTTCCCAACCCTAACTAATTCCCCTTTTTGTGTATGTATGATTCTTCTTTTATATTATTTTGTTGAGGAAGATTTGCTTATATAATAATTTTTAATTAGGATTTTATGCAAGTATTTATTTACTGCTCTTTGTTTGAATGTGATGTTTATTCATTTCTATCGTAGCAATAAGCAAAAAATTCTTATCCAAGGTTATTCTTCTAAAAAATCTCACACCAAAATAAGAGGCAACTCGATGATCCTCCCATGTTTTTGAATTATCCAAAAGTCAATGCAATTTTGTAAGTACAGTTGTAATGGTCATAAAATTTTTCAAGCAATCTAGGTCTAAAAAGAATAAATAATAATTAAAAAATGAAAGAAAATAGACAGAAGAGAAAGGAAAAGAAAAGAAGATAAGAGAAAGAAGAAAATCTAAAGGAAGCTTTTAGGAAGGTGAAAGGTCAAAGGCATAAAATCCATATAAAAGTTACTATTTATAGAAAAGTGATGAGGGACGACCACCCCTCACAACTAAACGAGCCACGGGCTGCCCGTCCATCACCTTTGAAAGGCCAAAAGTCTTATTTTTGCATATCTTATGCATTGCATGTACATATTATTGCATTGGTCTTCATTTGTATTTTGTAGATAATCTAAACTCGATGACCTGAGTATTCAAATCTGGAGGTTCTAGAATATGAAAAGTCATCTTCGTCAAACAACATTTAATTTGCAGGGGCTATTTTAAACTTTTGTACAACTGTATATTAAAATATAGTTAAAACTTGTAAGTAATGTAAAAATAGTAATAACCTATCAAAAGAGTGTTCACAATGTTGTGAATTAATTTTAGATGGATAGATAATGAAATATCGATGAAAATGATAAAAAAAATCGATGAAAATGGAGTTAAAATATGAAAAATAGGAAACAAAGCAAGCTTTAGGGGCATTATGGTCATTTTGATATGAGGGACAGGACAACATGTCCGTCCCGTCTGTCACTCAGCAATGGATGGGCTACCTGTCCCTCGCTTGATTCTAGCAATATAAAACCATTTTTTTGTAATTTTGCGGCCAAACTTCCATAGTTTTCGATTTTCAAGCTTTTTTTCCGATTTTTCATTCTTTTTTCTCTCATCCGACATCAAATCGTGAGTCGTTTGCACCTGCGGACTCCTTAGAGTGAGACGCACTTCAAGAAGTGTAGTTTCTTTATAATTTCTACTTTTTTCTTTCTATCTCTTTCAAGTAAGTAAAATTTAACTCTTTTTAAGTTTTTTTTCTTCTTTCTTTTCTTAAATTAGGATATAACTTAGGCTAGAAGACTTTATTTCTAGGTGTAATGGACTTGAGCACTTGATATATTATCAACATGAATTGTTATGCTTGTTGTTTTAATTTGAAAAGTAATTAATGCCTTATACTTAAAGTAACGTAGTGTAATTATCAAACTTCCTTTGCATGGCACTATAAATAATCAAGATGCCTTGTATATGAGCATGAGAATCTATAACATTGTATTTTAAGATAGAGATGTAGACAATTTTTGAATTTTAAGTGCAATTCTTATGTTTGTTTTGGCATTAAGCATGAATAATTCAAATTTATGATTGTTTGGTAGCCTTAATGGCCTGTGGTTTGTTGTGTGCCTTTAAATGTGTTTTACATGCAAGAAGCAATCACATTCCTAACTGGAATGTTACCAAAATTTTGTTAAAAATTTTCGAAAAATGTGAATAAGCTCTGAGATCCTGCATATTGTTGCTTGAAATACATGAATAAGCATTCCTAGCTAGTGCCATACTATATGATAGATGCATAAGCTATGAGGTACCTAGCCTTTAGATCGGTTTAGTACAGAGCTAGTAGGTTCATGTCCAGATAACTCTTGAAGGAGTTTAGGCTGATTGAGGAGGTTGATAGATTGTTAGCCAATACGGGTTGAATTGAGTTCTTTGCCCTAGCCTTAAGAACATACCCAGATGTGACTCATGAGGTCCTGGTCACCATCGAGTACAAAGGATATCAATGGTCAGACACCAAAGAGGGGGCAATTAAGTACAAAGGATATCATTAGGTGCGGTTTGCCGAGGCCATGGCACTTTTAAATGGGCCGTACATCATTACACCTCCTAGATAGATGGATAGGGATAGATGGAGAGCCATGATCGTACCTGAAGCAGTATATAACTTAGGCAGGGTGAAGAGTATGATGTTATCTCTTCAGATCTACAGGTATATGCGGAGGGTTTTATAGAGCTCTTACCTTAGGTGTACTGGAAGCCTAGGTAACATCGACTCGATAGACGTCACCAGCCTATGGGGGATGCAAGAGGGCTAGCGTGTAGACATCATGCAAGAGATCATCTCTACGCTTACCAGGGTGAGTACCATACTGGGGACTTAGGTGTGTGTTAGAGGGGTTATCACCAAGTTACTTGGTGCTTTTGGCTAGCGGAAGAGCACTTCGGGGGTCTGATTCAAGAGAGCATAAATATAGACCTATATGAAGCCTATGGTAGTACTCGTATATAGGTAGGAGGGTCGGTATAGGTTACTTACAATGCCAGAGACCCGAGAGCAGCTTGGCCTTAATCCTATAGTCGTAGATCAAGCTGATGGATAGCGTCAGAAGGCATAAGAGTCACCAATAAAGCCTCAGGTACATCCAAAGCAGCCAACTTAGCAGGATGGTCAACTAGAGAAGCCTCAATAGGTAGAGGAGCCCTAAAGGGCAGAGATGGATTTTAATTATGCATTCGATATACAGATTGACATACACGTTCTCCTGGGTAGTTCACCTCAGACTCCAGCACACCTTAGATCCCTTATGAGAAATCAGAGGTCGGCTTCTGTGAGGTTATCTCCATACAGGCATCTTAAAGGAGTCATCATCCTTAGCTCCTTCACCTTATGGACACTCGAGGGCATCTAGCTTAAATTCACCTTCACCATTAGTGCCACCTTCTCTTGTGCAGGCTCCAGCAGTTGCTTTTTTAAATGAAATTTTTGGTTGACATCCATAGAGGAAACTCAGAGGGCTATACTCATAGTAGTGTAGTCACTTTAAACCTTGCCAACAACTATTCAAACTCTACAAATAGAGGTCAGAGCCTTAAGGTAGACATACAGGCTGGAGTGTATAGATTTGATGAGTCCTTATAGATAGTTTATGAATCTATCACCTGGCTTCGAGAGTAGGGCACATGCATTGAGATCGTAGTCCTCAGAGCTAGATAGGCTATAGTCGAGATAGATGAGCAACTAAGGTGGTACATCGAGTACCTGAGAAAAAATTTGATGAGATATTTGAAGAGTCACTTCAGGGAAGTCTGTGAGATAGGATAGAGGTCAAAGAGATTAATAGGGATTGTGGCATAGGTGTTGTAGCCAGTGACATCAGCAATCCTAGGGTTCAAATTTATATTCAAGCAAGCAGGGGAGCAACCACCTCCAGCACCTTAGGCCATGGCACCGGCCCAACCTCCCAGACCATCAGCCTATGGACTGCCATCAAGGCCAGCACATTGCAGAGCTCCTAGACCTAGTACCTTGAGCCCACATTAGAGGGCATATGTTTATTCATCCAACAAAGACTTACTGTAAAAAGAAGCACGAATATTTGCAAACCTAGAAAGAATTTTTCATATCTTAAGGATCCATCCATTATATGTCAAACCCATCTTCACTATTCATTGGAGCAATTTATATCTCAATCCAATCACATCAGAAGTCATAAGGCTGATGTTGACAACAAAGAATCATTAAACAAAGACCATTTGTAGAGGGAGGATTAACCATTCTTATGATGATAGTGGTTTTGCCTATATTCGAGATAGCTTACAGATTGATGACATATCACTGGTGCACATTTGCTAGAAGGATTTTGGGCATCCCAATGACATCTAGAAAACACATATCTATCAGAAACCTCCCCAGTGGATAGACATACTTATCAAAAGTATCCCCAACAGATAGACATATACTTACCAAAGATCATGCTTCACAAATAATCACCAACAAGTTAGATGGAAAATACCATTGATCAAATATTAACTTAATCATTTTAAATCATATTGCAGGTCTTCTTCAACCTTGATCAAGTACAACAAGTTACCTCGATCAAGCATGCCCTAGATGCTAATCAAATCCAACCACTGTATCCTGGTTTCGCATACCTCAGGTGCTAACCAGACACTAATCAGTCTTCTTTAAGTCATCTCGATTCTGCATGCCCTAAGCGCTAATTAGTCATATTCAAAGTAACCTGATTCTGCATGCTCCAAGCATTATTCAGGTAAAAATATCGTTTTTATCCTAATTTTGTATGCTTCAGGCGCTAATTGGACAGATGGAGACTCGATGCCTTCAATAGAGTTAATCTCAAGTCTTGATTCTGAATGCCCCAGATGCTAATCAAGCAAAACCTTTTGTTATCTCAATTTTGCATGCCCTAGGAACTAATTGAACAACTGAAGACTTGCCACCTTCAATAGAGTTAGTCTCAAACCCTGATTCTGCATGCCTTAGGCACTAATCAGGGATTCCAAGCAACAAATCAACCAAGAGATTCGCTCCCTTAGGTACGCATCTTTTCCCTTTTGCTTTGAATTTTAGCTCATTTTGGCACCAGTGCACCAGCTCCTTAAAATTAGGGATAGCTGTAGATATCACGACCTGAGGTAACCTAGATCAAGGTTACTCAATGATAAAAAAAAATAACATATTACTAACAGCAGGATCGGGTATCGAAGATTTGATCATAAATCCTCGTTGTTTTTAAAAAAAATTTTAATTTTCTTGCATGTCTTATTTAATTTCTCTTCTCTTGGCTAGCCCTTCATCCTAATTAGATGACAAGGAGAATATTAAAATGGTTTATGCCCTGCCCTATTGATGAAGGTTGTTCTAGTAGGTATTGTTGTTGTTTTCTACTCGGATGGTTCTTTCTTTGACCTATCAATATTGGAAAGCTCTAAGCTATTTTTTTGTCTCTTTTTGGGTATATTTCATTGGCTGATTTTTGGGTTTGTTTATCTTAATTATTGTAAGTTGTACTGGGGAGATATTTGTGCAAATTGGGATTGGGATCCTCTATTTTATTACTGCATAATGATTTCTATTGGTGGAGTGCAGAAGTTCTTGGTATATCTGATGATTAAGGTGTCATTGTTTAATTGTAGCCTAGTCTTTTTGGATCTATGACTTATCCTTTAGTCTGATGTGTTGTTAGTTTTGGATTTGTATTTTTGGTTGCTGCTGATGTCTGGTTCGGGTCTGTGTTGTTATTTAGGGCTACTGTACCTAAATGAATCTGTGGGTTCCTCTTTTATTTTGTTTGTACTTTCCTATTATCAATACATTCATTGGCTTATCAAAAAAAGTTTGATTTCGATTTGAACTATAGCCATAACGACCCCAAGTGAACATAATGCCGATGTATTTGTGGCTATCTATATCTGCTTCCTTCATAATTTTTTTTTTCATAGAGGGACATATCCATTAGTGATTTTAACACATTGCCTTTGTCAATTTTTGTTAGGGATATATATAGTTGATATTTTGGTCTACATTATTTTAATCAATAACTCTTTTGTTATATTTGTTAATAATTGTTGATTAATATAATAAAATTCTTTGATTAAATTTTGAGATTTGTCATCATGATGGAAATTATGTTAATGAGAGTCATAAAAATTCTTATAATTTAATTTAAATTTGTTCTTGATTGTATGATCATTACAATTATATATATATATATATATATATATTAAGTCACATATATAAATAGTGCATAGGAAGATATGCTCATTAATTAAACGGACTCAATGAACAAATAAACCAACTCAATGAAAAAATTTAATCGTTAAAGTTACCCTACATATCAATAAGACAATGAAAAAATTTTCATGGTTAAAGTTACCATACACTATCAAATAAGAGAATACCATGATGCATGTAAGAGTTTAATTTTGCTTGTGATAGTATACTTATTTCTCTGGTAAATAAGTCTGCAACAATTGGTATTCTGTTTTTGCATATTTCATCTCAATTTGTCCTTGTAACATTTTTTCTCGAACAAAGGGATAGTTTACCTCTATGTGCTTGAATCTTGCATGAAACACTGAATTTTTTGCTAGGCATATTGTTGATTTATTATTACAATGTAGCTCCATTACATAGTCCATTAATTGATGGAATTCCACCATTAGTTGTTTTATCCATTCACCTTCTTATGCTACCATTATTATTGCATGATACTCAACCTTAGTGTTTGGCAAAGAAACTGTTGGTTGTTTCCTGCTACACCAGGAGATTACTCTATATTCAAGTTTGAACACATGTTTAGTGGTTGATCTTTAAGTATCATGGTCTCCAGCATAGTTAACATCATAGAACTCTACTACCTTTTATGTGTTTCCCTTTTTATATAATAGTCCTAGGTCAAGTGTTCCTTTAATGTACCTGAGTATGCCGTCAAACTACATTAAAGTGATGTTTTCTTGGATTTGCCATGAATCGACTAGCCACTCTAACAATAGATGTTGTGTCAGGTCATGTTATTTATCAGACAAATCAAGCATCCCATAAACTATTGATAAATTGTTGAATCCTCTAACTCATGACCTTCTTTTGACCAAAGTTAAGCATTCACCTCTATTAATTGGGTTGGAAATTGGTTTGCAGTCAAACATTCCAAACTTGTACAAGTCTTTAGCATACTCTTGTTGACATAAGAACAATCCTTCTTTGACTTGTTTTACTTCAAGTCCAAGGAAATGCTTCAACTCTCCAAGTCCCTTCATCTATAAGCACACCAAGAGATTACTTTGAATCTATAAAATTTCTTTTTCATTATCACTAGTAATGATAAGATCATCCACGTAGATAATCACTATTGCCAAATTTCCATTCTCATTTTTTTACGAATAAGTTTGAGTCTGGTAGAGCCATTATGTAGCCACGTTGTATTAAAAATTTAGCAATCTTACCGTACCATGCCCTTAATGTTTGCTTTAACTCATAAAGGCCTTTTTTAATTTACACACATAATTTGCATGAGCTTTGGCTTCAAATCCTCGAGACTACTCCATATATACTTCTCTGTCCAGTTTCCATACAAGATGGCATTTTTTACATCAATTTACCAAAGTTTACAAAATTTATTAACTGCAAGGGCAAGTAGGGCATATATTGTTATGATCTTTGTTACCTAACTGAACATTTCATTATAATTTAGCCTATACTCTTGTAAAAATTCTTATATAACCAATTAAGCCTGGTACTTTTTGATTATTCCGTTATGTCATCTCTTTACTTAAAAACCCACTTGTAAGAAATTGGGCTTGCATTCTTAGGTTATGGCACTAAGTCCCATGTTTGGTTATCTTTTAATGCTTAAATTTCTTCATCCGTTGCTTTCTTCCATTCTAAACTTTATGATGATTCTTCATAACTTGTTGGCTCAACTACTCCTTTTTTTGGTTAATGCTACATTTATATACTTAGGATTCAACCTCCTTTTTTCTACTTGACTTGCATAAATGTGGTTGAAGAATTCTTGTTCTTCTAGCTCTTTCTTGATGATGTGTCATTAGTCATTACCAACTCATTTATTGGTCTCATTTGTTCAACTGACTCTCATGATTTTTCAAGCCCAAATGACTCTTGAACTTTTTAATTTTGCTTTTTCTTTGTTGCTTTCGAATTAAGTAACAAAAATGCTTATGGTTATCACAATGATTATGCCTCATTAGACATAACATTTCTATATATATTGCATCGATTTGTTGTTGGATCACAACATCTTTAACTTTTTGTTCGCTATTATATCCCATAAATATGCATTAAATGGCCTTTTTATCAAACTTACTCCGCAGGTGATCAAGTATAAACATATAGCAAAAATAACTAAAAACTAAAAAAATGACTAACTGTGGGTTTTAATATTCCAAGCTTTTCAAATGGTGAGATAAACTGTAGTCAAGCTTAGGGTAATTTGTTGATAACATGTGTCGTTGTCTTCATACAGTCGACCCAAAATCTAGGTGGTACTCTCTTAATAAGTAGCATGCTTCTGCATATTTTTACCAAGTGGCTATTCTTCCTTTCAGAAAATCCTATTATGTTATGGGGTGTTTGGACAACTGAACTTCAGATGTATTTTATTTTCTCGTAAGTAGTTGAAAAACTCTTTGGATGTGTACTCTCACACTTTGTCTGTATAAAGGTATAATATTCCTCTCGTTGTTTCTTTTTCCATTCCTTCCTTCAACTCCTTAATAAAGTCAACCCATACATACCTTGAATAATTGTCAATAAAAGTGATCGTGTATAGAAATCCATTAATGGATGGTTGCTTTACCAGTTTAAAAATGTCAGAATGGATAAATTTAAGCAGTATCTTGGCTTTGTATGTTGAGTCTCTATAGAGAAGTTGATGTACTTTTCAATATTGGTATCTAACACATATTGTATCATCACGAACATCTAGCAATGGAAGACTTTAAAGCAATAACTTCTTTATTATTACCTTTAGCTTGTGATAACTCACATGACCAAGCTTTGCATGCCACAAATTAGGTGTTTTATTTTTTTCTTGTCTTATTTACATACGCCGTTTATGCAATCATAACATAAATAAGCTCCAAGCGTTACCCTTCCATGATGGGTGTACTTGTTAGCTTCAAGTTTCCATACACCTTTACGCCTTTTAGGCTAAACACTGCATACTTTTTTGAAGATGTGAGCTATGAAACAAAGAGTAAATTTTTCTTCATACTTGGTATATGTTAGTCAATGCTCAACTTTACCTTGTGAGGATTGTATTGAGGCACTATTATAGTCTAGCTGATGCGAGTGATTGGCAACTTAGAATTATTTGTTGTGATCATGACCTGTCCTTCATTATATGCTGCTAAATTTGCCAATTTATCCTTATCTCCTATCATATGGTTAGAGCACCCAGAATCAATGATCCTATCATCACTGTAGTTAATTAGTTCATCTATCATTTTTATGAATGTAGATTCTTCCATTAGCCCAGCCATGCAAGAAGTTGCATTCTCTTTTACTGATATAGATGTTTAAAGATCCCATTCTTCTTTACTATCTTTATTATTATGTGTGGAAGTCACAGCGTTGCCTTTAACTCTTTTGAATTAGCAATCCCTAGTGAAGTGTTCTTTCTTACCAATGTTGTAGCATTGGTTGTTCTACCATTGGTACTGTTTATCTTTATTATTTTGGACTTGTTGAGCTCCTTTTTGTTGAGAAAATATTCTTTCTTTGTTTTTCCATCGACCATTCTGTGACTTTTTTTGGATTATTATCACCATGTCCCGTAACAATTTTCCTTTTTCCTTTATATACCCTTTGCTTACTAAATAGCGCTCTTCATCCTTCAATAAGGCTTTAGACATTTGATTGTCTAAGGTTTCTTGATTGACAAAAATATTTTCTGACTCTTTAAGGGTTGGTTCTTTAGCCAACTACGAATTGCGGTGACAATGGCATAATATTCTGATCGTAAGACATGAATAATGATTCTCCTCATTTTAGTCTCTATAATCTCATTTCTTCACAAAGAGCTTTAACTTTTGTGAAATAATTGCTTACTATCATATTTTGTTGTGAAGTTGATAAGAGCTCATTTTCTAACCGTTGAAACTTTGCATCATTCGCCCTAGTGAACAGTATTGCTAGACTATCTTGAGCCTCCTTAAGTGGTTTTGCATCCTCGATGTGGTGTAGTAGGCCATCCTCAATTGTCACAGATAGTAGATACATAGGGTGCATTTACTTATGGAAAACATAATACTGTTTTATGTTTTCTATTTTCTAAGAAAATTGAAGTATCTGTTTTCTATGAAAATTTTGAAAAATGCATTTACCTATCAATAACTGGAAGATTATTTTCTTGAAAATAGAAAATGAAAAAAATGAGAAAACATGTTCATTTATTAAAAATGGAAAATATTTTCTAAATTAAAAAATTAAATTATATATTATTAAAAAAAGATATTCTAATTTTTAAAAATAAAATAATACGTATATATGATTGAATTGTAAATTTATTTATATGATCCAATTAAATTTAATTTTTATAAGTTAATGAATATTGAATTAAAAAAAATATGAAAGTAACATTGAAAAAATAATCAATTTCTAATTTTTATTATTATTGTAATCATTCCATAATTGATCAGCAATGGCCTCTCTAACTATTCCCATTTGGGTTTGTTGGGATAAATCAATAGTAATACCCTTTAGTTGTACTCTAGCAGTAGTTTCTTCAGGGATTGTTAAATCTTCTCTACCATACAATGTAAATAGTTGATCAACTCTATCTTACATCCTGATGAAATTATGCAATATGCAACACGCAATTGGAATAAGCTTTTGTCGGCGTAAAGGATAATTTGCTATTGATTTCAAAATTGAAAATCTAGCCTTTAACACTCTAAATGCTCTTTTTATCACGTTACATAAAGATGAATGCCTCTAATTAAATAACTCATATTTTCTTGTAATTCGTCTCCGTCCACGGAAGTCATTTAAATGATATCTTTCACCACGATAGGAAGCAAAAAATCATGGTATATTAGGATAACCACTATCCATGACAAAATAATAATCTATAAATTAATATTTATGTTAATCAAATGGCAATAATATAAATCAATATTAAGGAAAAAAAGATAATGAAAACTCTTACCACCACTTGGAAGGGGAAAATTATTTTCCCATCTTGTTAATGTATCAAGAAATACTCTAAAATTGTTTGTTGTCCCTTCCCATCCAGTGTACACGAATATAAATAACATATCGTGGGAACATATAGCCATAACATTTTGTGTTACGAGTGTTGCCTTTCTACCATGAAAAGTCTCTTGTTTAGAAGCTGGTGACCAAACTGCCACATAAGTGCCGTCTATTGCACCTATGCATTTCTCACCAAGCAAAATATTTAACTTACATTTAATATTATATATATGTAGTGATATTATATGCCATAAAATAATAAATTGCAATATTTTAATAATATTTATCTTAACTCAAAATATGGATACCATTTGGGATTGCTTTGAATTTATGGTTGCACAGGAAATCTATTCACATGTTTAATCAATTGAGTACCTAAAATAGCTAACGCTCTAATTACCATCTTACACCATTTATGAATAGTAGCAAGTGAATGTTGATATCATTTCGCAATAACCCTTTGACGAAGATTATGACATAGAACTGACAAACCCATGGCAACTCCTTCTTCCACTCTAACATCCCTTTTATCCCTTAATAAACCCATTAATTTTAATCTTTTACATAAATTTATAAACACGTGTGGTGCATACGAAAGCCTTCATAACACCTAGTCGGATTTCCTACAAGAACCTTAAGAATGTAATTTTTTCCATTAAGTATTGAAGTTTTGCAAGGAATTCTTTCTATAAAATTCCTTTCGCAAATCACAAAAAATCTAACTAAAAGTAAATCTAAAATTTCATCATCCTCGTCACTACTAGAACTATCACTACTTGATGAATGCACTAATACTTGATTTTGATGTAAATTTTGATTCATAAATCTTGCATAAATTTAAAAGAAAAAATAAGTTTATCAAATTTAAAGGAAAAAAAAATAAACAAATAACATTTTTTTAAAAAAGATAAGTCTAGCTATAAAACATAATCTAACTTAATAAATATCACAAATTCAATTGCATAAACTTTCTATCCAAGCTCTTCTTCTATTGGCACGCATCAAGACAAATATTTTTCTCCAATCTGGACTGACAAAATTTTCCAATGCTTTGTTATATGCAGCATTAGAAATATCTTATATTCCTTCCAAAATATCCATACATGCTTCTATAATGTATGTATCGGATTCAGCATTTATAGCTTGATTGTTTTCCGATTTATATTTTTGTGCTTTTGCTAATTCTTTTTTTTGTCTAGCACTTAAACAAGATGCCCTCTTTTCCAAACATGAGTCTAATTTTTTAAAATTTGATTCTTTTTTAGCTCTACTAAAGCCAGGAATATAATCGATAGAAACTCGTTTACCTTTTGAACTACCAACATCCATTTTTTCACCGTCTGATACATGATGAATGCTCTTTTGAAGGAATTCTTCTTCAATTTGGAACTCCTTATCCAATTCATTAGGTAATTGTGTTGAAGCATGATGCAGATACCCAGTAATAGTAGATTTACTGAAAATTTGTCCAAGTAAGTCATAATGCTTGCAACCATTTTTCTTAAATGATTTGAAATTCTTGTGCTTCTGCAATTTAAAAGACAACATTTTAAATATTGATATCTAAAATAAGAACTTTAATACAAAAATTAGTAATAAAAAATTAAATTACTAATAACTTTACCTTGTAAAACATCTGCCAAATGTCTTCGACAATAAATATAGTGTTTGAATTTGAATCATAATAAGTTACTCTAGTATGCTCCAATAATTCAGTAAACTGTCGATGCTTTAACCGAAGATGATTATATTTTTCCTTTAATTTATCTATACCATATCTCTCCCCCACTGCTATAAATAATTCATCATTCATTTCTTGCCAATCACTTGTTTTAAAAGATGGTGTTCCATTCGGATCCTTTTTTACTCTCTCGTATATTATATTTAAAAAAGCAAATTCATTACTGTCAGTCCACTCTTTAGAATCTTCACCATTTCCATTTTCCCCCATTTAATGATCTATAGCAAATAAAAATTTTTATTATATGAAGCATAAAAAATTTGTTAATTTAGTAAAATAACAACAAACATAATGAAAATCTCCAATCAAACATTATATATATGCTATTTCTTTAATTAATTATTTGTAATTAAGGATAGAATGATATATAATATATGAAAATCTCCAATCAAACATATATATATATATATATATATATATATATATATATATAAACTCAAACTTTGATCAATTATGCACACCCAATTTCAAGCATAGTCATTTAAGTTACAATTGAAGTTCAGTGTAGTCAACATAAGCTTTTGTGTAATAATAGATTAATACAAATTAATGTTTAGTGATCTTATTAAGAAATATAATAATAGATTAATAAGCTCAGTAGCTACAAATTAAATTGGCCCCATTCTTACATTAGTTTACCTCTAACAATTTGACTAGTTTAAGTGAAAATCTTTCATTTACTTCAAAACCTAACCTGTATGAAATCCAAAAATCACTGTTATATTATTTTTTATTAGCATCATTATTTTTGGGTAGAAAGAAGAAGCCAAAAAATGCCAAATAGAATCCTAAGAACAGACTTTAATTGACAAATCCAGGTACAAAATTACAAATAATAAACACTTTTTTTTTATAAGCTGAGCTTTATTAATGAAGAGAGTTGGGAGCCATAAAAAGCAAACCCAACAAGAGAAAACAAAACAACATTTACTCCACAACTGATGGAAAAAATTAGCAAACTATAGCAAGTCAATTGAAGAAATAATCTTGATTAAAACCAGCAATCAATCTGTATATTAACAACAACAGAAAACAAAAAAATCCTATTCAATTAATTGGTAAATAGTGATTAAGCTAATATAATTCACTTCAAAAAAATATATCACCATTTACTGAACCTTTAGCCATGTGAAAGAAAAACAGAGATTTACCTAAGAATAATGAAATTGATTTCCCTGAAGTTTACGAGATACCTATTTACAAGGGCAATAGGCCCATACTTTTTCTTCAGGAATACAAATCAAAGCACAAATTAACCCAATCAATTCCAAAAACTTAACAAATCCATTCTATACAGACCAAACAAAATCCAACTTCACAAACTATAACAAAAAATTAAGGCATAATCCAAAAGAGAAAATCGAGACATTGCAAGCAAAAATAAGGCATCAGGCAGGTCATAAACTACCAACAACATCAATGCCCCCAACTTCATCTTATTCAGCACAAATTACAAGTAATTTTGTCTAAAATGTGTCATCTACACTTGGAAATTCTAATTATAAACTTAAATAGTTTTGACTTTTTCTTAATCTAAGATCTGGCTTTCTATCATTTTTAGCAAATACAGAAGTTGGAGCTACACTTTGATTCTACAAGCATTTACGTACAATGTTATGGAGAAGGTGAAAGACATAGCTCCAACCGGTAGCATTGTCTTAATGCCTATCTAATAATGCTCAAATTATCTCACACCCCATCTATACTACAAGGAACATCAACCCAACCCTAAGAGATCATAAGCTCATTGAATAGAGTTACAAGTCAAGCCCCAAATAACCTCAACTAGATGCAATGTAGTCGTTTCTTACAACTGTTATAACTACTCATTTATGATGGACTTAATTATCACAACAAGAAACACTACAAAAAAAAATGCAAAATAGCGAGGAAAAAATTTCTCGCTAAATGATGTTTTTTCGTAGCTAAATATGTTTAGCGAGGATTTAGCGACGAAAAAAATTTTGTTACGAAAGTCGTCCTAACAGAATTTAGCGAGGAAAACATTGTTGATACTTTTTAGCGAGGACACAATTTCATCGCTAATTATTAGTTGCTTGCTAAATTTTAGCATGCACTTTTGCAACAAATATCTTTATGGCTAAATTTAGCTTGGAAATTGTACTCGTTAAATGCTGGCATGAATTTTGCGATGACAATGTTGTCGCTATACTTTGCGAGGGATTATTTTTGTCGCCATATTACTCTTTTTTTTCTATCCCATGATTGTTTGGCAACAAAATATCTGTCGCTAAATACTTGCTATTAGATCCTCACAAAATTAGCTTGAATTTTGTCACGGTTAAATTGTAGCTAAATAGCAACTATTTGATCATGATAATTTCTCGCTAAATTAATATTATTTTTTCTTAAATAAATAAAAAAAATTATACCATTTTAACAATAAATTACAAAAATTGATATCATTTTTAATTGCATATCAAAAATAGTTATTTACAAATATATATTATTATTAATTGCATATCAAAAATAACAAATGCATATCTAGCTGGCCCTACATCCCTAGCTAGCCATGAATTCCAAAATAGATTTTGGTGCATAAGTTGGACGATTGACTCGAATTCCAAATAGGAATTCCTTCCTATTGGTACATAAGTTAAAGGTAAAACTTGATTGACTATAAGTCTCCTAACAAGAACACCTTCCTTTCTCAAGGAAGAGCATAACCTTAATGATTCTTTTGCGGCTATAACCTGAATTTGTCAAAAATGAGAATAAAAATAAGTCATTAATTAAAATGATGAGTCCTTCAGCAATACTCAAACATGATCAATTTGCTTACACGTATCGACACACATTGATTTATTCCCTTTCTTTAGCACTGAACCAAAGATATTACCAAGAAATTAGTTTCTATACCACACGAGCTCTATACCCAAGTTACTTTCAATATGCAAAAGGTTATCAAAGAGCATACCATTGGAATTGTCACTAGAACAAACTCAGTGATGTTTGAGTTGCGAAAAAAATCTCGCACTCTACACATCCTTTCTCAACCACCTTATTTTCTCCTCCCAGTTTTTAGACTAGAAACAACAAACTACTTTGCGTTTTAAATAAGGCAAAACCTACCAAAAATAGTATTTATACTTGACAATATTTTGTAGGGACTTGTTTACCAAACATAGATTTGAAAGTTGAAGTTGCAGAAGCTAACTTATTTCTGAATTGGATTTAGTAAATGAATGGCAAACAACTTTGATAAGCGTAAAATAGCAATGAAAGGACAACAACATACAACTACAAAATGAAGCTAACAAGTTCAACTAGCTTTTCTGTCATAATATAATTTTAAATGAAACAAAGCACCCTGCAACTAGGGAGAAGCAGAACAAAAAAGCCACATTTTAAATATTCACAACATGATCATAAGACCTGCTAAACACTACCAAAATAGCAGCCTCAAACACAGACATAACAAAGTTAAACTTCTAAACTTTTTGAGCAACAATACTAAGATCAAATTTGAAAGACTGAATGCATTTTATGCAAACCTCTCATTAATTTAATTTATCCATCTGCTATAAGAAAAAATTAAATTAAAAAGAAAATTGAAAGTTAAATACAATATATGAAAAAAGCGAAGAACAAAATAATTACAGACTAAATATCTAAGCATATACTTTGTAGAAGCCAATTCACCTGGGACCGTACCGAGCAAATATATACTGCATTATCAGTAAGCGAATTCACCCGGGACTTTAGAAATAAAATCAAATCTAATTCAGAATCTTTGATAGTGAACATGCATAAAAAAATAATAATAAACAAATAAATAAACAAATCTAATTCAGAATCTTTGATAGTGATTCATCACAAACTGCAAAATCCAGAATTTTCTTTTTAGCAAAATAAATCAGGAAACAGTCATAGCCTGCATTATTTTTTTCCTCAAAAAGTATAACATAGTAGAAAATGGAATGAAATGGTAAAATAGATCAGGAAAAAGAAATAAAAATATTGCATAGCAAGCACTTAGCTCCCAGATATATGAATTAAAAAATAAGTCACAATCAAACTAAATTCATTGAACATATAATAGATTTGAATTAAAATAACAACACATTAGGGGAAAAATAAAAAGAATTAAATAAATAACACTGCAGGCTTAACAAATCCCATATGCAATTGTATAATCAATTGATGGGCTGCTATAGGAATCAGACTTAATTAACCACATTCAATTCAGAGGGTAGCTCAAATTGTGTATTTCAGCTTTCCAAATGCAACAATTATGAAGATCAATCCAAAAAAAAAAAAATTAGAATTAGCAGTCACCTGATCAAGTAGGAGGCGTAAAAATGCCTCTGATGCTCCACCCAACTTTACCAATCTACTCAAGTACAAATACCTAAAAAGCATCAAGTTAAGCCAACAAAAATCAGAAAAGGGAATTATAAATGCAGAAGCTTTTATTAAGCACATTAGGATTGGCATTATAGGCTTACACACTGAAATTAAAACCTACAAAGAAACGAAATAGAGGAAAAAAACAGAGAGAAAGGTACAAAGAAGAGAATAATCTAATGCAGCACTAGAAGTACGTAGATCACAATTGGATCAATCACAAAAAATAAAATACAACAACAACAACAACAACAATAATAATAATAATAATAATAATAATAATAATAATAATAATAATAATAATAATAATAATAATAATAATAATAATAATAAAACAAAATAAAATAAAAGTAAAATTGCATTTTAGATATGAAGGAATAAAAAGTTTGGCAAATGTTGAGGTAACAATTCTTCTAAGACATTATTTCAATGTTGAAGTATTATATCATTCAATCTTTATTCCTCTTTTGAGGACATCTTCTTTCTCCTCTAATTAATATAGCAAATCTCCCCTTTTTAACTTTAATTGGTGGAAACTATTTTATCTCTTGATGCACTATCTACTATGAAATTGAAACGATAACAAGATATGGATAATTAGAACATAAGCATATACATATTTTAATGAACATAAGCTTGCATTTATGAATCACGAATCAACAAAAGTAAGCATGCATTCATGAACCAATAAAAATAAATAAACATAAGCATCCATTAATGAATGAATAAAAGTAGAACCATTATAAAGAAGGAAATATTTCACTCAATAGTACCATCACCCATAAGCAAGGAAAATCTACCTGGCAAATCAAATCCCCAATAAAAGTCAACAGAGCATACGTCAGGGCTTTTGTCATCACAGGATACTTGGCAAGAAGAGTCAAATACCTGTAATAACAAATGTGTTACGATACAACAATTAAATCTCAATTATTTAAGCAGGGGAAAGCAAGATGAGCACACAAAATTCCTTCCCTTTTCACCTTCTTTAGAAACATGGACACACTCAAAGGATATAGAGAACCAATAGCCACACATTTAAATTAAAAAAAACCCTCAAATTTCAATGAGTAAATTTAATAACAATTAATCAAGATTTTGTTGTCATAGAAGCAGCTCAATTATTTTAAAATGAAGTTGTACACTATGAACTTTCGTCACATCACTTTGCAACAGGGTCATCAAATTTTCATCTCTTTCATTATTGTTTTGATTCCATAACAAAAGAAGCCGGATGTACAGGGGCAAGGAAGGTTCTTCCTTCTGGCATTGACTTGACTGCTCAATAATTAAACAGAAGTTTCTAGTCTTCATAAAGGATATTTTACATGCATGCACAATATAATTTTTTTTTTAAATAAATATAATTTGAGTGCATGCAGAAATCAAAACTGAACAGCAGTTTCTGTCCATAGTTAAGTATACAAATTCAAAAATAAAATAAATAATTCGCACTCCTAGTTTGCGGGAGAAAAAAAAGATCTTAATTGATTCATTGAAAACTAAATCCAGGCAATGACAACACAAGATATGAAGCCACTATGCTCTTGAAAATGTGAAATACACTGCTAGCAACAATTTTCCATCAAAGAGACTCTAATCATGCTAGAGAATGATATTACTAAATTTCACCAGCAAATGAAGAAAGAAAAACGCAACCTTGTCCGGATTTTAGAACAAAAAATATGTACAGCATAGTATAACTGACAGTATTTTACCATGAAACCAATGACCGGTTATTTCCACCAAAATGATCGTCACTTTTACCTCCGCCACCAGAATCTCCATTGCCAGAGCTCCCGAGTTCGCCACCGCCAGCACCGCCTGAGCCGCAAAAATAATCAAGAGACAAAAGGAACCTTAAGAACGTAACCATACTTGCTTTTCTGTCAAAATCTTCAAAAGTTATCAATCAAGAGACTAAATCTGAGATTGAAGGTCGGCAATGTGGTTATCTTTATTGAAGAGTTGAGCACGAAGATCGGAGGACAATAGAAGTGATCTTACAGGCCATATCGCGCTTTAAGAGAGAGAGAGAGCGGGGGTGAGAGAAAGGGCAACAGTAGAGGAGGGAAGAAGGTTTTAGGAATTAAAAAGAATAAATCCCGCCAACACATTTTTATGTCCTGCCCAAAAATTCAGGGAATTAGCTACGTTATGGCTTTCGCAAAATTGGCGAGAAGCTTTTTTCCTAGCTGATTTTGCGAGCACTGTATCCTCACAATTTAGTTCCATCATTATATAATTAATAATAAATAAAATTATTAAATTTAAACATAATAATTTAGTTCATTTTAATTAATTTAAATAACAACAATTTAATTCATCAAAATTTTATTAAGAAAAAATGTACTAGATAAATTTACTAAATTAAATGGTCTAATTAAATTTAAGTGATGGCCCGATTAAATATAAATAAAATTTAAATATTAAGAATGAAAATTATATAATTAAAAATAGTTAGAATTTAATGCAGCAGAGCTGGGTTGATTCATTTGACAGGGGCTGATTTGTTGAACTTAAACAGCTCATTAGCTGTTTAAGGCAAATCTCTTAAACAGTTTTTAAGGCAAATCTCTTAAACAGTTTTTTGCCTTAAACAGACTTAAAAAGCTAGTTGTTTAAGGCAAATCTCTTAAACAGTATTTTACAAGAAAAAATTCACACGTCTTAGCAAGGAAATTTTTTCTCGCTAATTAGCAAATTAATTCATATGTCACATGAATTAGACATTAACAAGGAAAAATGTTCTTGCTAAATTAGCAAGGAAATTGGTTATCGCTAATTACTTCATATAGGCATTAGCGAGGAGGAAAGTCCTTGCTACATTAGAGAGTACAAAATACCTCGCTAATTTGTTAATATGTAATATGTTAACCGAACCAAGCATTAGCGAGGAAACATTCTCTCGCTAATTAGCGAGAGTTTGAATCATAGCTAAATTAGTGTTCTTGCTAATTAATTCACATGCACATGAATTAAACATTAGCAAGGAAAAATGTTCTCGCTAAATTAGCAAGGAAATTAGTTCTCGCTAATTAATTCACAACCCACATCAATTAGGCATGCATTAGTTAGAAGGAAAGTCCTCGCTACATTAGCGAGGATAAAATACCTCGCTAATTTGTTAATAGGTAATATGTCAAACGAACCAAGCATTAGTGAGGAAAAATTCTCTCGCTAATTAGCGAGAGTTTTCATCGTAGCTAAATTAGCGAGGACAAAAGTTCTCGCTAATTAATTCACATGCACATGAATTAAACATTAGCAAGGAAAAATGTTCTCGCTAAATTAGCAAGGAAATTAGTTCTCGCTAATTACTTCACATGCCACATCAATTAGGCATTAGCGAGAAGGAAAGTCCTCGCTACATTAGCGAGGATAAAATACCTCGCTAATTTGTTAATATGTAATATGTCAACCGAACCAAGCATTAGCAAGGAAAATTTCTCTCGCTAATTAGCGAGGGTCTTTATCGTAGCTATATTAGCGAGGATACAAGTTCTAGCTAATTAATTAACATGAATTAAACATTAGCAAGAAAAAATGTTCTTGCTAAATTAGCAAGAAAATTAGTTCTCGCTAATTAATTCACAAGCCACATCAATTAGGCATGCATTAGCTGTAATTGCTTCAACACCGAGTCAGCCGTGAATAGTACTTTTTGGCAGTGAATAGTATTTTTCGGGCCCGAAAGGACACCCGAAAGCCAAAAATATTTTATTGGACCATTTGAAATGAATAGTCATGGTGAGCCTATGGTTGAAATTTGAAGTGAATTTGAGGTCAAATGGGCCTCCAAAAGTCAAAAATACGAAAAAGATAGCGAGTC
Organism: Excoecaria agallocha; assembly: GCA_037975025.1. Classification (NCBI taxonomy): domain Eukaryota; kingdom Viridiplantae; phylum Streptophyta; class Magnoliopsida; order Malpighiales; family Euphorbiaceae; genus Excoecaria; species Excoecaria agallocha. The sequence continues at coordinate 43,161,631 of CM075811.1, forward strand.
AATTTTCCTGCTAATGAAGGGGACTTAATTTTGTAAAAATAATTAAAAATAGTAAACGACCTCCGAATATTACTAGATTTTGCGTGCCTACATGAATTTTTATGTAGAATATTTTGGTGATGAGAATGGAATTTTTCGGTGATACCGACAGTTATAAAATCAAATCGATAAGTTTAAATCGGACCGATAACGGACTCCGATTGAGCCAAAAATTTACGACCTACCTACTTTTGATATTTTAAGAATTATGAAATCAAAATTGAAGTGATTTGAAGTGAGTAAGAGAGAGAAATTAAATTGGGCTTTAAGAAGGCATAAATGGGCCTCAATTTTAAATTGGGCTAAGCCCACCATTTAAGCGCACTTTTGGGCCCATTAGGAAGGATATAAGAGGCTACAAAATTTTAGAAGTCTCCAGATTTTCCAGCTCTCCCTCCCTCTTCTCATGGTGGCCGAATCCTCTCCCCTTTCTCTCTCCCTATGATTTTTTCTTCTTCTACCCCAAATCTCTCTTAAACCTCAATATAAAAGATGAAGTTCTCTTTCTCTAGGTCACCCTAGTGGCCTTAAGCAAGTGTTTTGAGCAAGGAAAGGCAAGGAATCAAGTAAAGAAAGAAAAAGAGGTAAGATGGAACTTGAAAAGTTAAATGATTTTCATTGATTTTTTGATGTGTTCTTATAGTTTTTGAGCTGTAGAAGCTAATTATGAGCTTGTATTTTTCATTTGAGGACAAGAAATTGAGGTTAGGAAGCTTAAAGATTTCGGCCAAGGTGGATAATGGTGAAAACAAAGTTTTGTTTTGTGTTAGAGTAGAATAATGAAGCTTAAGGAAGTTAAAGCATGGAAAGAGGTAAGTGACTATCAAATTCTTTGATTTCCCTATTGATATGAATTTTCCTTAATTATGTTATTAAGGTAAAAATATGAAAAATTGTTAATTAATGCAATTATGTTAGGGTAAATGAAATTAAGCATGAGAGGAAATGAAATGAAGGCCTTAATGGAAGAAACAAAATTTTTAAGGTGGAAAATGTTGGTGGCCGAATTCCCTAAGTAAAGAAAATGATGAGAAAAATGCATGAAATTAATGTATGTTAGCTTAAAATAATAATATACATGATAATTGATGTCTATAAATTTTTAGAGAATATTTGAAATTAATTTGAAAATTTTTATGATTATGTATATTGTATGTATTGAATGAAAATTGTGATTTAGAGTGAATTAAATGATTATTTTGATGAAAAATGACAATGACCAATAAATAATGCATAAATAAATTTTATTAGAATTTATTAAAATTATTAGGATGTTATTGGGATTTTTATGTGAATATTTATAATGAAAATAATTGAAATTTTAATGCATAATTGTATAAAAATGATAAAAATGATGAATTAATGTGAAAGTAAATTAATGTCAATACAAGAATTAAAAAGTCAACCGACGAATGTTTTAAAATAATTATTAGGTCGTAAAAATAATAAAAATAATGAATTATTAGTAAATAATTCATGAAATGAATGAAAATGATGAAAATAAATTGATAAGTAAATAAAGAAAGATAAAATGAAGTTTTAATGGGAAAAGGGACTTAAATGGAAGAAAATAAAAGTTTTGGGGAAAAATGATAATTTTGTCAAAGTGAGTAATTAATGTGTAAAAATAAGTAAGAAATAGTAATAAGGGCAAAATGGTATTTTCGGAGACTTAACTGTGTTAAAATATAAAGTTTTCATGATTTGGAGACTAAAATATAATTTTATCCGAAAATGATAAAAGAAAGAATAAATGATGAATAATGGAAAAAATTATGTAATAAAAATGAAAATAAATGATTATAATGGCAAAATTATAATTATGTATTTGAAATGAGTAATACAATAGAAAAAGTCAAATTATGCATTTTCGAGCCATTAGATAATAACTTATATTAATAGAATTCTTAATTTCGTAAAAAGTAGTAAAATAAAGATGTGACTAATTTATCAAAATAAATTAGTCAACAAAAAGTATTAAAAGAGTTAATAATTATAAAAATAATTCGCCGACGATATACAAGTTGGCATATCGAATAATTGAAAAGTTGGACTGAAAAAAAAATTGTAAAAATGTCAAGTTTAAAAGTATTGAAAATAATTCGTAAAAAATTATACAAAAAGAATAAAAGAAAATTGTGAATTATAATGTCATAATTCATAATTTATAATCTGTATAAAAGATTGAAAAGTTTAAGTATCTGAGTGAATTATCGAAGAATAATTCACAAAAGTGACTGAAAAAGATAAAGTGAATAAAAAAAATTATTGAATAGTCAAAGGCACAAAAGAGTGCATTTGATCAAAATAAAGTATAGTAATAAATAAAAGAAAGAAATTAAAGAGTTTTAAATGTTCAAAAACGTTTACACTGTGATTGATCATGTTTGCTTTTAGCGATAGACAGGTATTATGATTCTTGTTTTGGATATAATTGACTAGCCATACGGACACCTCTGTACCACGGTGCAAGTCATGGCGACTTGCTTACACTACAAAAAAAACTGTCAATTAGCGACTAAAATTAGCGACGGCATCATTTTCGTCGCAAATTTTGCGACGGATTAGCGACTGTTTTATAGTTCCGTCGCAGAAAGGATATTTTCTTTTTTTTGCGACGAATTAGCGACGGAATGAAAAAACAGTCGCTAATTATTGGCGGGAAGTGTACGCGCCATGTTTTGCGACTGAATTAGCGACAAAAGATCTGTCGCTAAAATTTATAATTTTAAATTAGTTCCAGAAAAATTAGCGACGAAAATTTTAGTCGCTAATTTAGATGGGAAAATTTAGGGCCTTTTTTGCGACGGTTTAGCGACGAAAATTTTAGTCGCTAATGAAATTTTAGTCGCTAATCCGTCGCAAATAAAGTAAAAAATAATTTTTTTTAGAAATTTATTTTTTAACTGAAAATTAGAAATTATTTTATTAGTTGATAATAATTTTTTAACAATTATACCAAAATCTAAATTTATTTATTTAGAAAAATTGCATTTTTAATAATAATATTAATAAACTAATTATTAAGATTATTATATATTTACGTGTTCAAGATTAATAAAAATAAATATTTATAAAAAAGTAATATAAAATTTATTATTTCATTTAAAATAATAATAAAAAAAATTTGTAATTTATATTTAATTTATAAAAAAAGACATTCATGGCATAGCTATTATATATATTGTTGATGGTTTTTGCAATATCTCAATAACTGTTAGTTTAGTTGGTGTAAAGTGTAACTAGTTCAAAATGATGACTTATCAAATATATGCAACCAAACCCATAAATAAATGAGTATTTTTTATATGTATGTATTTGTTAGACGTGTTAGTCAATTATCAGTTCTAATAATTCAATTATGCATGAAATTCACTATTTAATAAAATAAAATAATCTTTCGTGAAATTATATTCTTGGTCATTATCAAATTCTCTAACAATACATGATTATTAGCTTAGAACGATAATATAACACGATTTTCTCGATTTATTTAAACATAAATTTTCTATACACACACACACACACACATTGAACAGCTTTTACACGGAATAGTGTAAGTAAAGATTCAACGGTTAAGTATTTGTCGTTAGATCGACCTGATTTTTTGTGAGTACATTCGAAACTCCTAGTTGTTAATTTTGAACGGTAAAGATTAGTTTTTAAGGTCTGTAAGTTTAAATTTTGTCGCAAAAAAGAGGCTATTTTTTTTTATTTTTTACATAATGACCAGTTTTGTATACGAAAATTATCGAAAAATCATTTGCTGTTAGATTGGCCTGATTTTTGGTGAGTACGTTCGAAACTTCTTGTTGTTAATTTTGGAAGGTGAAGATTAGTTTTTAAGATCTGTAAGTTTAGTTTTTGTTGCAAAAAGAGGTTGTTTTCTAAATTTTTTACATAATGACCAATTTTGTATGTGAAAACGATCAAAAAATCATTCGCCGTTAGATCGGCCTAATTTTTGTTGAGTACGTTCGAAACTCCTTGTTGTTAATTTTGAATGGTGAAGATTAGTTTTTAAGGTCTGTGAATTCGGTTTTTGTTGCAAAAAAAGGTTATTTCTAGATTTTTTACTTAATGACCAGTTTTGTATACGAAGACGATCGAAAAATCATTTACCGTTAGATTGGCCTGATTTTTGGTGAGTATATTCGAAACTCCTTGTTGTTAATTTTGAACGGTGAAGATTAGTTTTTAAGATCTGTAAGTTCAGTTTTTATTGCAAAAAATAGGCAGTTTTCTGGATTTTTTACATAATGACAAATTTTGTATGTGAAGACGATCGAAAAACCATATGCCGTTAGATCAGCCTAATTTTTGGTGAGTACGTTCGAAACTCCTTGTTGTTAATTTTGAACGGTGAAATTTATTTTTAAGGTCTGTAAGTTTGGTTTTTGTTGCAAAAAAAAGGCTATTTTCTGGATTTTTTACGTAATGATCAGTTTTGTATACGAAGACGATCGAAAAATCATTTACCGTTAGATTGGTCTGATTTTTGGTGATTACGTTCAAAACTTTTTGTTCTTAATGTTGAACGGTGAAGATTAGTTTTTATACGGAATAGTGTAAGTAAAGATTCAACGGTTAAATATTTCATTTAATTAGAGATTTAATATCCCAATTGAACATAAATTCAATTAAGTGACTGAATTGAAAAATTTTGATAAGTTAAGAGGATTAAAATATTTTGTTTGTCGAAGAAAAATATAAATAGAAAAGGTGATGATAAAAAGATAAATGCATATGTGTGCTGATTATTGCATTAGTTAGGGGTTCAACGCCATTTTCTTTGTCCTATGGTCAGATTACAACTGCATTTAATTCAACTGGAGTTAATATTTTGTCCTATCCCATGTGAATAAAATTTATTTGTATTTTTTTATATAAAACAAAAAAAGAAAAAAAAAACTTAGTAGGTATTTATTGGAGTAAATATCTTAGGTGTAACGCCCCAAAATCTTTGAGTTATTTGAAAATATTTTAATAGGTGAAAAATATTTTAATACCGGTTCATGAGGGTCAATTATTGAGAATTCGATCAGTAAATATATATAATTTCAAACTTGATAAATTAATAATTTTTAATTAAACTATGATCTAAGCATTAATAATAAGAAATTAAAATAAATTAAGGTGTAATAATCATTTGAATAATAATAATAATAATAGCAAATCCCGAGACCTTAGAATCCTTTAGATCCATTTCTTTGGCCACAAATTTATTAGATGCATGAAAAAAAAAAGAAAGAGGAGATAGAATCGGGAAAGGAGCGGAGCAGGGGAGGTAGGATCGGGCCGTCTGTCGCCCATCTGCTTTTCCTCTCGCCGCCCATCGGCGTTTCCTCCCGCCACCTGTCGACCTTCCCTCAGCCTGCTTGTCGAATCGTTGCTCGCTGCATCCTTTCTCAACCCCGATCTTCCTCACCTTACCGTGGCCCTTTTTTCTTTGGTGAGCTGTGATGGCCACCAATGACATACACAACGTTGGCGAGCTCTTAAGGGCGAGGGGATTTCTCTGGTAGCCTCTCTCCCTTCCCAAAAACCTACAATAAATAGATCGGAATGGGAGAAGGCGGCATCTTTTTGAGCAGATCTGGACCAAATAGTGTGGCGCCGGAGCGCGTGACCACCGCAAAAGGGACACTGGGATCCCGATCTATGAGATGACTGCATGAGACATCACCGGTGGAGCTCCGACGAGGATTCGGCGAAGCTCCGGTGACGGTCCGACGAGGCCTTCTTGCTTTTCCTTTTCTTAATTACAGCAAAATTATTTAGTTTGCTAGAAATTAGCAATAACTGTTATTATTTTGACTTGCATAACTGGAATTGGACGAAGAAACCAACAAATTCAAGAGCTCTGTGGAATTTCTAACCCACAAATCATACACTCCTTCTTGGGCCTCTCATCTAAATCCCATTCCACTTCATCGATTCTCTCTTGGTCATCTTCCTGTACCTATTAATCGCTGGAATCTTCCTAATTTGCCCAAAGGCACCGAGATTTATTTGAAGGTGATCTACCAATTCATTCCCTTGATCAATTTTAATTTTTGATGGAATTTTTATGAGCTTAACTTTATTTTTTATATTTATACAGCGCGATGATCTCTGTGGTATGCAATTGAGTGGTAATAAAGTGAGAAAGAGTTTTTGATGGCTGATGCAGTGGCTAATGGTGCTGATTGTATTATCACCATTGGTGGAATTCAGAGCAACCATTGCCGTGCTGCTGCTGTTGCTGCTAAGTATCCTAATCTTGATTGCTATCTCATTTTTGGGTTTAGTTATATTGTATATTGCCTCCACATTATGATTAGATGTACTCTTAAAAAACCTTGTCCATTGCCTTATATCTATTTAAAGATACTGCATAGCTGACATGTCTCATTACAAAAGTGGTAAGGTATGTGCTTATCCAAGTTGTTTTCAGTCATGAATACAATCATCTTGAATCGCTATATCAGGTTATATTAATCAGTCTCGTATAACTATGAGATAGCCCACTCAAAACTTATTCAGGATCATTTCAAATTTCGTTAGGCTCAAATTTATGCATGAATAAAGGTTATATTTATATATATATTTGGTGTTAGACATCTACTGTTCTCATGTTTTCTCATGGGAGTAGAGTATGGCTTTAGCTGAGCATTCAATAATGGAATAAGGTTATATAATTAGATATTCCTTAATTTGGCCATATTGTGTTCAATTGTAACTGCATATATTAGTTTAGTTCAAATATAAATCATCAAATTATAAAATATTTCTTTTTCTTATTGTATTTAGACAGTTAAACAAGAACATATAAACGATTTATTTTGGTATAATCATGGGGATAAATCCTTCTAATATGGGGTACGACAGTGTGTATTTAAGTCTTGCCACAAGGTTAGCTTTATATGATTTGTGTTTCTTTCTCTGTTTTGAATTATTTAATTGGTTTTTTTTATTTGAATTGATTATTGATTTTGATAGCTTCTTTAAGAAAGCTGTTGCAGTAAGAATTGGAGGCAAAGCTGATGCTCCTGATGAAGCTGAATCTCCTGCCGCTACTAAGGAAGTATGTTTTGTTTTCAGTTTTACTTTTAAATTCTTGTCTTTTTTATTCATGTACAATGGAGAAATAATTAGAGTGGTTGAAAAGAATCGATTTTTTTTCCATTAATTTACCAAAACTTTTGAATGTACTTTGTTGTGTGATTAATTAGTTGAATTCAAAATCAGTTTCTTTCTGTTTATTGAGTTTGAAACAAGAATATTGGGCATAAGAAGCTAAAGCAACTTCAGTTTTATTTGGCTTTTGTTTCACTGGTGGTGTTAGCATTTATGGTAAAAAAAATTTAGTTCAATGTGCATTGAGGCCTACTGAGAGTAAATAATGTCGTTATCTGACTAAATAGTAGCGTTTTATATTAATTGAGCAAAAGTTTCGGATTCCAATTTTTCTAGTGACATTAAACTAATTCAATTTCTTCTGTTATATAAATATAACTAGATTAGATTGAATTAAAAAACTCCTCTCTTCGTAAGGGTCTTTTTAAGGTTAGCATCAGTCCTAATAAATTTAAAAGTAGAATTAAATTTATTTGTTTGCTGTTATGAATTTCTACTCTATTAATTTTATTTGTTTGCTATCATGAATTTCCTATTGTAGGGAAAAAAAGATTTTGAATGAATTCCAGTGTTGGTGAATTAAATTGAAATCACTATCTTTTTAGCATTTTGATTATCACTGCCTTCTTAGGGTGTTCCTGTTCTTGGCATGTGCTGATTATGGTGAAGGAAGTGCATAGAGTGTAAGCTTGAAAATAATTACCATACATAATATTAACAAATAGATCTACTTCAATTTTATTTGCCCTTATACTATTGCCGGATTTAACATATATTGTAGTTCAATCTTTGAGAGATTCTAATGAAAGGTTAGTGATAAAGAGTCCTTGTAAGATCGATGAAAGTGAAATATATCATTTCCATTCTTAGATTTTTGTTTACCATTCCTATAATTTTAAATTATATATTTCTTTTCTAAGATCATCATGAATTGACCCATAAGTATTTATGATTCTTTGTACAGTTTCCACCAAATGCTGGCTTATATTTTATAGCCTTCAAGATTCAAAGTCCTATGGATAAAGTATTTTTTATTTTTGTTATTTTTTAAATGCCCAAGTGATAGCTTGGATTGACCCATATTTAAATTCCCTTGTCAAGTTCAAATGTAAATGTAGAAAAAAAAATATTTCCAAATAGTTCACAATAGTGTAGTCAAACATAGAGTTGAGCTGCCACTGATGAGGAAGATATTGCCAAGTTTATAAATGTTGTCAAGGAATTTGATAGCATGACCCCATTGGTAAATTTCTGTCTTTAATCCTCAAGTATTATGTTTATAGAAATACAAGCTGAGGCAGTAGGCTAAATCTTTAGATTTTTATGTTCTAAGCAATATCTCTTTTCCAAATTTTATCCTTAAAAAGAGTCTTAATGAGTTTTCTTTAATCACTCAGCAAGTCATGTGTAATAATCTCGATTTTCTGATTTGATATAGGATCCATGGAAGACGACCCTTCTGCTGAGGGTGAAAGAGAAGCTGAAGGCTAAGGAAATGGAGGAGGATGACCTTACCTAAATTTGAAGTTTACACCGTTTTGATCTATTGGTTCTTCACAAATGATTTGATTGTATGATGTGTCTGTTCTATTTACACTGTTTCTGGTACAATTGTGATGGTTTTAATCAGAATGGGTTACTTTACTACTTTGAACATGAGATTGTTGTAATTGGGATATGGTGTTTTGATGAAATGTGTAGCTACACTTTAAATACAAGGTATAAATTGAATTTCTTACATAATATGTCATGTTAGAATCTATATATATGTGTTTTGGAACATATTATGCTTTGGAATAATATATATATGTCATTATTGTATACAGGTTGAAAAATTAATAAATACAACCAAAAAAAATTTCATTATGCTATAATTAAAGTACAGCAAAAGAAAAAATTAAATTATGCAATAATTTAGCGACGGATATGCGACAGAAAACTGTCGCTAATATGTAATAGATATAATTTCGGAAATAATTAGCGACCAAATTAGCGACAAATTTTTGTCGCTAAATTTTACACTAAATTTTTATTTAGCTATGGAATTAGCGATGGAAAATTTAGTCGCTAAATATTATTATAATTTGGAAACTAATTAGGAATATAAATTAGCGACAAAATAAAAAAATTTGCGACGGAAATTTTCGTCGCTAAATTAGCGACTAATTTTAGATTCCGTCGCAAATATATTAGCGACTGGGCTACTAGTGACTGTTCGTCGCGCCGTCACTAAATTATATTAGCGACGGAATTTTGGCAATTAGCAACGGAAAATGCCATCGCTAATTTCCAGTTTTTTTGTAGTGTTAGCTATGGGTGGGATCTTTGATCTCCATAGATTTAGTGAAAGTGAAAGTGTATCTATTTCTGCTATGTGAGACTTGATCTTTCGAGATCATTTCTCTATCTGTTATGTGGGACCTTCGGGTCCAGTCCCAAGTATCCTTTGTGAGAAACCTGTTGTATTGCACTAGGGGCACATCGAAATGAATAAATAAGTACTGTTTAATTGAGTTGAATATAAAAAGTTATAACGAAAACAATTCGTTTGAAAAAAAAAAATGTAAAGTTGAAATAAATCTGTGAAGATTCTGAAAAGTGTAATTAGTAAGAAAAAGAAAAGAAAGGTTTTATAAGATTAAAATATTAAATCAATGTTTATTTAAGCTTTTATAAGAATTTAAAATGTATTTTGTTTTTCGTGGAAAAGATAAATTTGATTAATTAGTATTCCTCGTACCAATTACTATTGTAGAAAGTGACAAGTTTGAAAATAATATTAATTTCTTACTTAAAGTTAAAAAGTGATGATTTTGACATGAAGTGAACTTAATGCTTATGTAACGTCTTTCTGAAAGAAAAGTTAATTGAAAAGTAAAACAATAGAAAGACACATAATTGACCGATGAGAAAGAAATAAAAGACATATGTCTTAATAAATATTTGAACGAAAGTAATATATATATATATATATATATATATAAATGAAGGAAAGAGATTTTGACTGTAAAATGTCCCGAAATAATTATATCACTTTGCAATAAAGCTTAAAAGTATTTAAATAGTAATGTAGTTATTAGTTAAAAGTCAAAGCAAAAAATAAAAGAATAAATAACAAGAAGTATAATTAGAGTACAGATTAAATAATTGAATAGTAAATCAAGAATTAAAGTAATTTATTTTGGTACTAGTAAAGACACGAGTACCAATACATATTGCTAAATGAAATGATAGTTAAATCGCTCTGGCTAAAGGTTAAAACGAAAGTAATGATAAAAGTAAAAGTATAGTAAACATTAACGTAAAAGTAAAAGTAAATCCGATATTGACCCACCTAAGAAAATACTGCAAAGTCAAGTTGGAAGTTTAGGAATAAAAGACCAATGGTTATAAGAATATGAATTAATAACATAAATAATGATAACTGAAATAAAAGGAAATGCGCAATGAAATAAGAATAATAGAAGCATAAATTACGCAATTGTGCTTACTCTTGAAAAATTCTTGGATTAGTAGTCATCACTGGGCATATTTAATGCTCAGCATGTAGTATTTACTGTGTGCAGGTTCTGGAGTATTGCGAGAGCACAGTACATTGAAGGTCCAGATCGAAAGAGAAGATTTTTGTGTTAGTTGGTTTAAGCTTTTGGCATGTATATACTTAAACGAATAAGGTAAAAGTTTGAATTGTATTTTGAATGTATTTTTAACTATAATGGATGAATGGCTAGTATAAGTTTTTTGTATGATGGTTAGTATTTGTTTTAATTTGTCTTTAAGACTGTTGTTTGTTTCTGAAATTATTGTAAGAGTATTTTCAAGTGGTTTGAATTATTCGGTGAAAAAAACAAAAAACTTACCGATTTCGAATAAGTTCGCATCGGAAAAGACTGTTTCGAGTAGGGTGTGACATTTTGTTGTATCAGATCAAAGATTTAAGCGGTTCTAAGATCAGAGTGGGATAAGGTTAAGTGATAGGTTTGTTTGTATATATATGCCAATTGTAAGTGGATAAGTGTTAAATAATCTGAAAGGTACTTGCTCCCCTATCAGTGTTAAAATGAAAGAGTTGACATTTGATTAAGATTGTCAAGTGTGAAAGGATTGATTTTGCACAGTAAAAATCGTAGTGAATGAGAATGGAAGTATTGCTGCTTGAGATCTCATGAGAGTCAAAGCAGGGAAAAGAAAAGTTGACCAACATTAAGTGAAAATGTGAGAGTTTAAGTATCTATATGGATGAGAAATAGTTAAAAGAAGCAAAAAATGAAGAGTGCGATAGAAAAAAAAGGAATTGTATTTTGAGTACAGATAAATTGCACAGGATAAGAAGATATCTTGATCGGATTACCTTGGTTTAAGAATGCTAGTGAGCAAATTGTTGTAAGTTAAGGTTGTCTAAAATGCTCTCTATATATATATATATCTGTCAGTGATTTTCCTTATAGGAGTGGGGATTTGATTGTATTTCTCATAGCTCTGGGGCGGGCTATGATATCTGCATTATATGAGGATACTTGACAGTATTCTATCCGCATACATAAAATTAAACATTTATTGCATGAAATTTTATACTGTTTGACAGCATCTGATACGCATTATATCATATGTATAGGTCCTACTTGATAGGATGGAACTGACAGGAGATATGATGAGCATAGGGACGACCTAAGAATGAGATAAGACATAAGATGGTATTTCAATTTTGATGTGACCATTATGAGATATTGGTCATGTCAATAAATTTGTCAGCATACAGACCTTATTGATGAATCAATAGAAATGATAAGTATAAATGGTTAATGATAATGTTCTTGGTTTTCAAACTGTGAGAGCCAGTTTAAGTTTGACTCCAGAAGGGGCGTGTTTAACTAGAAAATAAGTGAAACTGATTTTGTACTGCAGGTAAGGACAATAATTTGGAAAGAGAATGTTTATATATAGTTATTGTGAGTAAATCGAAAGATTCTTATTGAAGTTCACCGAGATGGTAATGCCTGACAACATCAGGTGTGTCAGGATTAAAAGCTTAATTCTGAAAACCAAACTAGAAGTGTAATGTGACAGATGTAAGTAAATGTTAAATGTGTCGATATATGGATGCAGAATATTAGACTTATTTGAGAATTGTTTTGACTTGTAATGGTATTTGTTTGGAAATGGAATAATGTGATTAAAGAATCTGTCATTGGATTTGTTAAGTGTCAAAGAGGAAGACTGGTGCTAATCTCAGTATTTGGCATAGTGATTTACCTTTGACTAATAATCAATCCGAAGGGTTAATTCCGATATTGAAAGAAGGAATATGATTTTGTATATGGGATTGTGAAAAAATGGTTATCTATTGTAAGATCTGATTCTTGTAAAGACGATGTCAGAAAGAAAATGATTAATCTTTTATACTTAACTTAATGGAGTGTAAACGGGTCAGCAAGCCTTGATTTGATTCAAGATATGAAATGAATCTACATTCAGGATGATATGCTTAGGAAAAAGAGAAACTGATAAAGATTGGTTAGCTTCAAACATGTGGGTCCTATTGACGAAAATATGTTTGGAACTATTGTATGTAGATGAAAATTCGATAAAATGATAAAATGGTATCCTCTACTCTGTGATACAAGTAAATTTCGAGGACGAAATTTCTTTTAGCAGGGAAGAATTATAATGGCCTCAACACCGGGTCAGCCATGAATAGTACTTTTTGATAGTGAATAGTATTTTTCGAGCCTAAAAGGACAACCGAAAATCGAAAATATTTTATTGGACCATTTGAAAGGAATAGTCATGGTGAGCCTATGGTTGAAATTTGAAGTGAATTTGAGGTCAAATGGGACTCCAAAAGTCAAAAATACGAAAAAGGTAGGGAGTCAATTTCCCTGGTATGAAAGGGGACTTGATTTTGCACAAATAATTAAAAATAGTAAACAACCTCCGAATATTACCAGATTTTGTGTGCCTACATAAATTTTTATGTAGAATATTTTGGTGATGAGAATGAAATTTTTTTGTGACATCGGCAGTTGTCGAATCGGATCGATAAGTTTAAATCGAACATATAATGGACTTCGATTGAGCCAAAAATTTACGTCCTACTTATTTTTTATGTTTTAAGGATTATGAAATTAAAATTGAAGTAATTTGAAGTGAGGAAGAGAGAGAAATTGAATTGGACTTTAAAAATGCATAAATGGGCCTTAATTTTAAATTGGGCTAAGCCCACCATTTAAGCCCACTTTTGGGCCCATTAGGAAGGATATAAGAGGCTAGAAAATCTTAGAAGTCTCCAGATTTTCCATCTATCCCTCCCTCTTCTCATGGTGGCTGAATCCTCTCCCCTTTCTCTCTCCCTATGATTTCTTCTTCTTCTACCCCAAATCTCTTTTAAACCTCAATATAAAAGATGAAGTTCTCTCTCTCTAGGTCACCCTAGTGGCCTTAAGCAAGTATTTTGAGCAAGGAAAGGCAAGGAATCAAGTAAAGAAAGAAAAAGAGGTAAGATGAAACTTGAAAAGTTAAATGATTTTCATTGGTTTTTTTATGTGTTTTTTTTATAGTTTTTGAGGTGTAGAAGCTAATTATGAGCTTGAATTTTTCATTTGAGGACAAGAAATTGAGGTTAGGAAGTTTAAAGATTTCGGCCAAGGTTGATAATGGTGAAGAAAAAAGTTTTGTTTTGTGTTAAGAGAAGAATAATGAAGCTTAAGGAAGTTAAAGCATGGAAAGAGGTAAGTGACTACCAAATCCTTTGATTTTCCTATTGATATGAATTTTTCTTAATTATGTAATTAAGGTAAAAATATGAAAAATTGTTAATTAATGCAATTATGTTAGGGTAAATGAAATTAAGCATGAGAGGAAATGAAATGAAGGCCTTAATGGAAGAAAGAAAATTTTTAAGGTGGAAAATGTTGGTGGCCGAATTCCCTAAGTAAAGAAAATGATGAGAAAAATGCATGAAATTAATGTATGTTAGCTTAAAATAATAATATACATAATAATTGATGTCCATAAATTTTTAGAGAATATTTGGAATTAATTTGCAAATTTTTAAGATTATGTATATTGTATGTATTAAATGAAAATTGTGATTTAGAGTGAATTAAATGATTATTTTGATGAAAAATGACAATGACCAATAAATAATGCATAAATAAATTTTATTAGAATTTATTAAAATTATTAGGATGTTATTGGGATTTTTATGTGAATATGTATAATGAAAATAATTGAAATTTTAATGCATAATTATATAAAAATGACAAAAATGACGAATTAATATGAAAGTAAATTAATGTCAATGACAAGAATTAAAAAGTCAACCGACGAATTTTTTAAAATAATTATTAGGTCGTGAAAATAATAAAAATAATGAATTATTGGTAAATAATTCATGAAATGAATGAAAATGATTAAAATAAATTGATAAGTAAATAAAGAAAGATAAAATGAAGTTTTAATGGGAAAAAGGACTTAAATGGAAGAAAATAAAAGTTTTAGGGCAAAATGGTAATTTTGCCAAAGTGAGTAACTAATGCGTAAAAATAAGTAAGAAATAGTAATAAGAGCAAAATGATAATTTCGGAGACTTAACTGTGTTAAAAGATAAAGTTTTCATGGTTTGAGGACTAAAATATAATTTTATCCGAAAATGATAAAAGAAAGAATAAATGATGAATAATGGAAGAAATTATGTAATAAAAATGAAAATAAATGATTATAATGGAAAAATTGTAATTGTGTATTTGAAATGAGTAATCCAATAGAAAAAGTCAAATTATGCATTTTCGAGGCATAAGATAATAACTTATATTAATAGAATTCCTAATTTCATAAAAAGTAGTAAAATAAAGATGTGACTAATTTATCAAAATAAATTAGTCAACAAAAAGTATTAAAAGAGTTAATGATTATAAAAATAATTTGCCGACGAAATAAAATCCGGCATATCAAATAATTGAAAAGTTGAACTGAAAAAGAAAAAATTGTAAAAATGTCAAGTTTAAAAGTATTGAAAATAATTCGTAAAGAATTATACAAAAAAAATAAAAGAAAATTGTGAATTATAATGCCATAATTCATAATTTATAATCTGTACAAAAGATTGAAAAGTTTAAGTATCTGAGTGAATTATCGAAAAATAATTCACAAAAGTGACTGAAAAAGAAAAGTGAATAAAAAAATTATTGAATAGTCAAAGGCACAAAAGAGTGCATTTGATCAGAATAAAGTATAGTAATAAATAAAAAAAAAGAAATTAAAGAGTTTTAAATGTTCAAAAACGTTTACACTGTGATTGATTATGTTTGCCCTTAGCGATAGACATGTATTATGATTCTTATTTTGGATATAATTGACTCGCCATAGGGACACCTCTATACCGCGGTACAAGTCATGGCGACTTGCTTAGCTATGGGTGGGATCTTTGATCTCCATAGCTTCAGTGAAAGTGAAAGTGTATCTGTTTCTGCGTTGTGAGACTTGATCTTTCGAGATAATTTCTCTATCTGTTCTGTGGGACCTTTGTAATACCCTACTGACAATTGGCCCTTTGTGCAAGAAGTGTTAACATTCTATTTAAATATTCCAATTGGCAACCGAATTAAAAATTTAAATTATGAATTTTTATCGTTTGCTTTGACTCGTGATTTGGTGTCGCTAATTTACTATTTCTTAAGTCGAAATTTGGGTAGTATAACGGCTTAAATTCTTACTACCCAAACCTGTAAAATTGAAAATGTACACTCCCAATAGTCAATCTCCACCTCCAATACTACAATTTTAAATCATGGCACTTCTATAGTTATGTAATCATCCATATTATAACTCATACCATCTATAAGATCTCATCACTCACACAAACATAACATATACATAA
The DNA here is from genome assembly GCA_037975025.1 of Excoecaria agallocha. Lineage (NCBI taxonomy): Eukaryota > Viridiplantae > Streptophyta > Magnoliopsida > Malpighiales > Euphorbiaceae > Excoecaria > Excoecaria agallocha. The sequence goes on from CM075811.1 coordinate 43,177,667, forward strand.
CTCATATAAGTACCATTACAGTCCTCCAAAATTTTTCTTCGTTTTAATACACTAAAAGTTACATCCCAAAATATTACAAAGTCGATTCAATATACTTCGTTACATGCACATGCCTTCGACTTCGCTTTGACCACTTTCGTCCTATACTTGTCCCTGCGCGCAGGCACAATACCACGCGCTAAGCAACCATGTTGCCTAGTAGTGGATACAACTACACAGTTTCATTTAATAATACAAATCTTTATTAATTTACTTAATTGTCCTTTTTCCTTCTCTTATTAATTTAATTAACATTAGTTGAATTTAATTATAATTTAACACCTAAATCTTAATATACTTGATTTCTTTTTATTATTTACAAAAATTTTCACATTTTCTTGTAAAATTACAATTATGTCCGTAAACTTTTCATTAATTATAATTTTACCCTTTTTGCTTAATTTGGCCTTTTTACTTCCTTTGACTACCCTTTTTATGCCGAATTACTATTTTACCCTTATTTTATCGCGTAATTACCATTTTATCCTTTTTGAACATATTAACTTTATTTTTTCATTTTATTTCTTATTTATTTTCATACTTTCTATTATGCCCAGTTTACCCTTTTATTCCTATTTTTTGCAAAATTATCATTTTGCCCCTAGTAGTCACCAATGGAAATCCGCGAACCGGATATGCGAGACGAGGACTGTATGACTGTATAATATTTCTGTATGACTGTATGAACGAGGTGACCACAAAATCGTAGTCATTTCTCGTTAATATAACTAGATGATTTTTTCGCGATAAATGGGTCCCTATGGCTAGCCATTATATCCTAGGGTTATGGATTAACCACAGTATACCAAGGACAACTTTATTTATTTATTTATTTATTTATTTTTATTTTTCACTTTATGCTATATTTTTTTTATTATGTTCCTTAAAGTGCACTATTATGTAACATCACATTTATTATCATTTTATTGCAACCAAGCATACCATGAACAATTTCATCACATATGTGAAAAATACTAATTAAACTTGATGAATTTATGGCATTTTCCTTAGGAATACCATTATGTATACACTACATTAAATATGTACAATTACTAATTCAAGCTTAAATCATTTCCAATGTATATATTCATCATGGAATTAATCAAATTATGCTTAAAACATCATTTATCATCAAATTAAATTATGGCTCCCTTTATAAACCCATTCGGCTTCCATTGTTCCATCACCTAAATGGTTGTTTTATCTCTCATTTCTTACTTAATATATGTTATTTCATCATTCTATAAAGTCCTATCAATTTATATCCCATTAAATCTTAGCTTTCATTAGTTACATAATATGAATTTTGAAAGAAAATCCAAAATTAAATGAAATTAAGTGTAGGACAAGTATCCACTAACCTTTATAGTGTTCATCTTACATTAATTCACTAAATTATTAATTTATATCAATTTATTTCACCCTTTTGTTCACTTATGTATAAAACCACACAATGTTACATTGCTATATAAATATATATATACCTATTGTGCACATTATGTTAATAAATTTATTTAACTCAAATTATTCAAATTTTACTCCTATAAACTATATAACATATTTATTACGTAAAATACTATTTAATATTAGTTCTTCAATTCATATACCATTATATACAATTCAGCCCGCATATAATTCTTTAACACTCACAAAATTTCTTCATACTTCGTTTTATGCTATTTATGTTTCTAATAATAATGTGTATGCGTATAAATATATATCAGTTAATACTTAATTTATTTAAATATCATTATGTTTTATATATAAATTTCATGCCCATATATTATCTTTAACTCAATTCCATCATAACACATGTATTTATTATTAGAATGTTACAATTACACTTAATTCTTAATAAATCACCACTTCACTTAGGAATTCCATAAGCATCATTTAACTTTCCAACTAATTACTTGATTTCTTCTTTTATTTTCCTTTATTTCATGTTATATCACTATTTCTTATTATTATCTCAAATTATTTCACATTATTTCTTAAATTTATATAGTTACCTAATATAATAATTCACCATAATATTAAAAATTAAATGAAATTAAGGGTAGTTTGTATCTACATACCCGTTAGCATCGATTTTTGCATTTTTCTACATTTTGTCATTCTTAGGCTTGCTGGACCGTCGTCGGAGCTTCATCGGAAAAGCACCAACACTGTCGCCGTGAAGATGAGAACCCCAGCTTCCCATTTTCAGTGGTTATGCACTCCAACACCTCTTCGTTTGGTCGGGATAAGCAAGCCACTGGAGGCGACATTGGAGGCGGAGGACGTGGCGTAGCACGACTCGTCGCCATCTAGAGTGGCCGGAGTGGCTGCTGACCGACGCTGGTTCTCCCTCTCTGATCGGCGCCCGTTTTCCTCCCTCCTTCTCTTCTTTCTTTTTTTTTAAACTTCTTTCTTCCTTTTCTTTCTTAACCACACACACACATTTAACTTTTAAAATCCCACTTTTTTTTTCTTTTCTTTATATATATATATAATTCTTAAAATATCTACCATTATTATTAAAATATCTATTATTATTATTATTTATATTAATTTTTCATAATATATTTTAATTAACAATTATTAAATTAAAACCGAAAACAATATTAACTTATATCAAATTCTTAATAATTAACCCTTACAAATTGTTACCAAAGGTACTATTTACCAAATTTAATCAATTCGAGTTTTGGGGCGTTACAACCTTTGGGTTTAGTCCCGAGTATCCTTTGTGAGAAATCTATTGTATTGCACTAGGGGCACATCGAAATGAATAAATAAGTACTGTTTAATTGAGTTGAATATAAAAAGTTATAACGAAAATAATTCGTTTGAAAAAAAAAATGTAAAGTTGAAATAAATCTGTGAAGATTCTAAAAAGTGTAATTAGTAAGAAAAAGAAAAGAAAGGTTTTATAAGATTAAAATATTAAATCAATGTTTATTTAAGCTTTCATAAGAATTTAAAATGTATTTTGTTTTTCGTGGAAAAGATAAATTTGATTAATTAGTATTCCTCGTACCAATTACTATTGTAGAAAGTGACAAGTTTGAAAATAATATTAATTTCCTGCTTAAAGTTAAAAAGTGATGATTTTGACATAAAGTGAACTTAATGCTTATGTAACGTCTTTCTGAAAGACAAGTTAATTGAAAAGTAAAACAATAGAAAGACACATAATTGACCGATGAGAAAGAAGTAAAAGACATATATCTTAATAAATATTTGAACGAAAGTAATATATATATATATATATATATAAATGAAGGAAAGATATTTTGACTGCAAAGTGTCCCGAAATAATTATATCACTTTGCAATAAAACTTAAAAGCATTTAAATAGTAATGTAGTTATTAGTTAAAAGTCAAAGCAAAAAATAAAAGAATAAATAACAAGAAATATAATTAGAGTATAGATTAAATAATTGAATAGTAAATCAAGAATTAAAGTAATTTATTTTGGTACTAGTAAAGACACGAATACCAATACATATTGCTAAATGAAATGATAGTTAAATCGCTCTGGATAAAGGTTAAAACGAAAGTAATGATAAAAGTAAAAGTATAGTAAACATTAACGTAAAAGTAAAAGTAAATCCGATATTGACCCACCTAAGAAAATACTGCAAAGTCAAGTTGGAAGTTTAGGAATAAAAGACCAATGGTTATCAGAATACGAATTAATAACATAAATAATGATAACTGAAATAAAAGGAAATGCATAATGAAATAAGAATAATAGAAGCATAAATTATGCAATTGTGCTTACTCTTGGGAAATTCTTGGATTAGTAGTCACCACTGGGCATATTTAATGCTCAGCACGTAGTGTTTATTGCGTGCAGGTTTCTGGAGTGTTGCGGGAGCACAGTACATTGAAGGTCCAGATCAGAAGAGAAGATTTTTGTGTTAGTTGGTTTAAGCTTTTGGCATGTATATACTTAAACGATTAAGGTAAAAGTTTGAATTGTATTTTGAATGTATCAGTGATTTAGCAACGATTTTTCTTCTACTCGCTAAATTTTGTCGCTGTTCTGCAATTTTCTTGTAGTGAAACAAACAACTTCATTAGTTTATATTATAGTTTAATTAAAATATAAAGCCCATGTAAAGAAGAATTAAGCCTAATGAGTAGAATAAATTGTTTACCTCAAACAATTTGACTAGTTTAAGTGAAGATCCTTCAATTACTTCAAAACCAAACCTGTATAAAAACAAGAAAGATAACCAAGAATTGCAGCAAAATAAACCTGCTGATATTCAAATTGTTAACCCACCAAAACAAACCAAAAATAAAGACTGGATTGTTATCCAGAATACAGAAATAAGTCTAGCAGCAGGATAAAACAAGCATGCCGATATTCAAACTGTTAATCCACCAAAACAAACCAAAAATCAAGTTTCAAGAAACAGAGACAAAAAAAGCTAAGAACAAGGAAAAACATATAGGCATAAATAACCAGTTTCCCCGATCAAGCTAGAAAGCCAATCCAAGCACAAGAATGTGAAAAATCCACATCTCCCGGAGCAAGGGAAGCAATAGAACCACCAGCCAACCAACTTATCTGAACTCCACAGTTGGAAAGAATTAAAACGTAATTTAAAAGAGAAAACAACAAGGGAAAGAATTAAAACGAACCTCTTTAAACAAACTCCTAGAAAACAAATTTCACTTATATAGATCAATTCTTGAAATAGCTGGTGCACGATTTTTTAAATTTCAATTTGGGATTTGATTTGAGAAGGAGAATCTGAACGAAACATGAAAATATCAGCTGTTTTAAGGGAGATTAAATAGGAGAATTAGTTGGAAATTAATAGAAAAATTGGTTGGAGATTAAATAGGAGATATAAGCTGATTTTTCTCCACAATTGGATCTGTCAGCTTCTAAATCGTTCAAAATTAAAACAGCTGAGAACCCTTACCTAATCATATCCTTTTTTAAGGAACACAGATTCTCAAAAATCCAAATCTCTGAAGTAATCACAAAATGCCCAAGTGTACATGTTATCATACGATCCAAATATTCCATACTTAGGCTCGATTTGAACTCCCATGGTGGAAATCGAGTTGAAGCTACACTTAGAGAGAAGAACAGAGAGACCGAAAAAAACAATGGAAAAAAACATATGCTGCTACTCACGGGGTTGCGTCATTCTTTTAAATTAGCGTATTTTCTATGGAAAACATAATAAATATGTTTTCTAACTCCTTTGTAAAATTGGAAAATGCAAAACACCATTTTTTATTTCCCATTTTAGAAAATAGATCAATATAAACACAAAACTCTATTTTGCATTTTCTGTGGAAAAAATTTTCCGGAAAATTGGAATAATTTTCCACAAGTAAACATGCCCATAGTTTTGCCAACTTTAATCTTCCATTTTTTTTTTTTTAACTCTACTGCCTCCGTGAGTGGTGTGGTATTGTCAACACCAAGAATGCTTCATAAATCTTATCTAAGCAAGTAGTATTGCATTCACAAACTCCAATTATTATAATTAGAGCTATTAAACTTTTCAATAGTATTTGCTAAACTCGTAATTTCTGCTACTATAATTTGGTAATGCCCAACACTTCACCAAATTAATCTGGTCCTAGACTACCTAGATTTACAGTCCTTGATTGTAAACAGGCAGAATTTTTATAGTGTCAATCTTTGACAAAGGCTTCTCGCACCACGATTTTTGATGGCTTGATACTATGATTCAGTCGTAGATCAATCTGACTTTGATATTACTTATTAAATTTTATTTGAACAAGTGGACGATCAAAACGCACACTACTCACAATTTACTCTCTCACTTACTGCACACACACTTACAACTATTATTATCGGTTTTACTTTACTGGCTCACTCACATTGATGCAGTCTCACTTTTAATTGTATTTTCCACACAAACACACCACGTTATGGAGTTTGGCTCCTTTTATACATTTCTTAAGTCGGTTGTTAACTGAGCATTTCCATAATATTCTAGATAATCTTATTATAGAATATTAGGAAATGTTCAATGGCTAATATATATATGGGAAGATTTTAGAGTGATCAAAAGACAGTCGGTGCATTCTTAACATGATTGACCAAGGTGGAATATGTAAATTATCGGCAATGAATTTCAACTTTATACATGTTCGTAATTATAAATGACAAAATGGAGACATTGGCCAAGACAATTAAGTTTTTTTTTTTAAAAAAAAGAAAAAAAGAAAAAAAGAGTTTCTTAATTCATTTATTGGTCGGTTATAATTGATACGAAAAAATAATTGGCCACCTATTAGAATTTGACAATTGAATCATATTTTAGGATGACTCAAAGTTATGAAAATAGAAAAAAACACTACATTATATTTTTTACAAGTTTTTAAGAGTATGTATACGCTTCATGAGATCTTATCATCAAGAAGTGTTGCTTTGCCAATCTCGATTGGTAAACAGGCCTGACTAATTTACCAACAACTTAGTTTTGAACATATAGGGTCACACAAATACTTTGATTTTTACTAAAAGATTAATTATTTTATTATTTAACTATTAAATTAAAAATTTAATTAATCAAATAAATAAAAACATTTAATACAAATCATGAAGTGCAATTATATATTTTTGCTAAATAGAGAATATAACTAATGATAGCATAGGTTTAAAACCTGAGTATATGAACTAGCTAAACAGGCATGTAAATATATAACTGACAAATTTTACAAATAATTATTATGGCTCATTATTAGCCATTAATCTAAACATTACAGGATATACTATTATATACATTCGTATAAATTCTTATCGTATTTTTTTTTTAATTTTCTATTACTCATCCATTGATTTTCCTATTCAATGGATTTAATTTGACAGTCGTAGTACAGGAAACTCCACTGGTGCTTCTTTCCTTGTAGGCACTCAGCACTAGATCCAAATTTTCTAAAAATGTTATCAATTAATATAAAGGGCAGATTTCTTTTTTTCTTTTTTAATAAAAAATTAAATTTTTTCTTTTGGTTAATTTTTCAGTTAATATATATATATATATATATATATATATATATATATATATATATATATATATATATATGACTTATTTATAGTATTTAATTAAAATTTGAATTACTCTGAAAAATTTTATTTTTAGTCAATTTCATCCATGATCACCGGACTTATATCTAACCATTCAAAAGTAACTTACTGATTTTTCGTGATTTAAATATCGCTGAACTTATTATATTTTTACAGAAAAGTTCTCTTTACTGGTTTTCGGTGATAACTCTTACCGGAATACTGATATAGCATGCCATGTCAGTTACTTAGACACACACATAGATTTGTATTTATTGTCACATCATCAGTCGACGTGTCAAATTTAACATGTCATGAGCCACATTAATGAAGCAGTCCACGTCAGCAAGCCACGTAAGCATGGCCCATCAAAAGGCAAGCGAGTCGAGTCACAAGTGGAACCCCTACCTTCCCCACTTCATCGGAATCGGGTCCGGTTCGGTTGTGATACCGCTTGCCACGGGCCATTTTCCCAAATACCTATCTTGCTATAGTGAGCAGCATCCAAGCTTATAAACCCATGCCCCTTCCTTTGTCTTTCCAATGTGTGATATGGGAAATACAAAAACCTTGAGAAGATTGTGGGATATGATTTTTCTTGCTTTCTTTACCTTTAAATCCATCACATAAACATCGTTTTTCTTACTTTAACCATTTCTAATTCTTTCATGGAATATGTATGTGATGGTTAAAGCAAGAAAAACGATGTGTATGTGACTGATTCAAAGATTAAGAAAGCAAGAAAAATCATATCCCATAATATTTTCAATATTTTTGTATTTCCCATATCCTACATTGGAAAGCTAAAGAAAATTTGTTCCCCTATAAGTATCACACATTTAAAACAGAGATAAGAAAAAGGTGATCCACATCCACTTAGGGTTTGGCCAAGACAAATGAATTTCTACCATTTGATATGTGTCATTTTTCTATTTGTTTATTTCAACAGGTGGGATATACTGATGTGGTCATCTGATGTTGCCTCTTCCGATGACGTGGTGTGTCACGTCAACATTCCAACAATGAAAGGTAGACTGACCTAAACTGACGTCTGCAGGAAATTTCTTGAGCAAGCTTATTAATTCGGTCGAAAAAAAAACCTCAGGCACTGATTTCCTTTATCCCACATATACGGTATTTTTTTTTTTTACATGTCACCAAGCTCTCACAAGAGAGAACTAGGAAAACGTGAATTCCAATTTGGAATTGGATTCATAATTGGCGGTAAACTATATATACAATGAACTCCAGCTGCAAGAAAATCTGAGACCAGGTCCAAATATATACAGCACTCCAAACTCTTAGTTGGTATGCTAAAGAGCTCAACCTAATAACTTGCGATGAGGTGATTAGAACATTGTCAAAATATTTATAAAAAATATTTAATTTTTAAAACTAGTTGTTATACTATAATTAACATATTTCTTTTACATTTAGAGGCAAACACATATGAAAAATTTGGAGCATGAAATTTGAAAAATTGATGGCCCAGATACCATGTAAAGAAACTATACTTAATGCCAAAAACTAATGAAGATTATCCAAATTTTATAAGGAGTATCTATTTTTAATAATTAGTTGATATGCTAAACTTAACAATTCGGATTATTCTTAAAGATAATGTACATATTTCCTTTAGTTCTTCAGAAAAAGCTTCTTATTTAAATAGAACTAGAAACCAAGCTGCTCACAATCCAGAAAAACTATCTAAGGGATGATTTTGTGATTATTTTTATTTTTTTCATAAATTCTAGGCATCCTCTTAGTTTAAATAAAGTATTGCCTTTGAGAAAAACAAATATTACACCAAGAGATTAACAAGAAAGTTATTTTCTTGTCAATCTAATTCTAAATTCGAGAAAAATTTTTGTGCGAATAATACTTTATTCAATTTTTATGCTGATTCTATTAAATCAATTAACATTTTGGTGTGAACATGTGTATAGAATTCGTGCGACCAAAAAAATTTGAAATGACTTACTTTGAAGTGTGTTTTAGATCCAATTCTCAATATATAAAATAAATTTCAAAAGTAAACTGATTTATTTTAAAATTTATTTATTTATTTTTTTGCATATTATGAACACCTTATAATGTTTCAATTTTTTTATACATCTTTTTATTTTAAATATATGAAAAATATACGGAGAAATTTGTTCTTTGTATACTCCATCATCAAACTAGTAAAATTATACTTAAAATTAGCATTTTATCTGTTTTATTATCAAACTAAAATGATAACTTGAAATAGGTAATAATTTATAACTGCTAATAATTTAATTCAATTTTACCAAGTTTTGTTGATTTAAGCGGTATGACACTTGTTTCTCTTAAGCATTAATTAATCAATCTTAATCTCTGAAGTATTAATTTACCAGTGCTCATCGTTAAAACAAAATAATAATAATAATAATAATAATAATAATAATAATAATAATAATAATAATAATAATAATAATAATAATAATAATAATAATAATAATAATAATAATAATTCTGTTTTGGATGTCATATCCAATGAACATAACCTCAAGTTTCCCGTTGATGGGTCAATCTATTTTCAGATGATTGAAATTTACGCGCACTGGATTGAGGATAGGCGGATAGCAAACATATGGAAAACAAGTAGGACTGGGCGTCTGTCATTTTATTATAGGAAACATGTAACACAGTACATTATTATATAACAAAATTAAGCCAGTCGTATCGTAGGGTACAAACTACCCGCTGACTTAATTCTTCACAATATTATTGCAATTGGGTTTGTACACAGGGCACTTGCAGTGAAGCTTTTTGCCACGCCCGCAGCTTGGCACATTAATGGGATCCTTTGAGCCGCCAGTAACGGCTTGTTTGAAAGTAGCTACATCAGTTTTGTGATTAGCTCCTTCATCTGCAGCAATTTAACATTGTCAATACATTTGTTGTTTAATTATTCATGATTCATAACAGCAACTAAAACAACACAAAACTAATTAAACCATATTTAATAATTATTATATGAACATTTAAAAGGATATTAATTGGATTACTTTGCAAGTTTAAGAAAATTCTGACCGTTGGCAGCCAACTCTCGAGCTAGAGAGGGAGAGAGCTGAAGCATGAGAAATGAAGACAAGAGGATGCATATGATGGAAAAGGCCTTCATTTTTAAGAGATTCAAGTGTGGTTCATCCTTTGCTCTCTTCTCTTCATTTATAGTCACCAGCAAAACACACTGTTTCAAACAAGTATCACAGTCATTGTTTATATTAATTCCTTTCACAATAATTCTAATTGATGCCATATGCTTATCTGCATAACCTGTACAGAATGACACAAGCTTGATGAGATCAGCAAGAAGACATGGCTACCCCATTTCTTATCAGTATATTTATCTTCATCACCTTTTAGAAAGCAATTTGACTAATTACTTTATCAAACTTCAATTACCTACCTAATTAACCTTACTTTCTGAAGTGTGAATGCAAATACAGAGAGAGAAAATTTTGATAAAAAAAGTCATGTTTCTATACAATCCTAACATGATTGAATCAAACGTGTAAGTTTTCCACTTAAACTTGTAAATTATTGCGATGTTTCCACTGAGTTGCAACTGTTTCTGTCCTCTTTATCGCGTCCAGTCCTCTTCCAGCATGGCCTTTTCTTTATTATTATGGTATGGTCCCTTTATCTATCATTCACCTCTCCATGCCTTGATCTGTCGATATTTTGCAACTCACAACCGATCTATACTATTTTGCGTCGCTATTACTACTCAACCGAACTCTTTTAATTTATCTCTCATAAAATAATTACATTTCAGACTTGAAAGAGAGATCCCTTTTCTTTTTTTTAGTAGAACTGTCTATTTTAATTATTATTTCAAAATTTAGTTTGATTTGTTTTTCTTTCCACGGATTGGGAGGAAGAGGCAACACACAAGCAGAAATAAAATTTAAAAAAAAGAATAGAGTTAAGAAATTTTATATAAATAAATATATAAAAAAATGTATAAAATGATGTAGTTTTACTAATAATTCGACCAGTTCAATTTTAACGATTTTTTAATATTAAAAACTAAATCGAACCGATATAATTAAATTTTTGTTTTAAAACCAATTGAATATATGAATTGTTCACAATTCAGTTTGTCCTAACTTACTTGAGATTCGACTCTAAGCCAATCAGCCAAGTTTTATAATTATGCAATTGATATAGGGCCTTGTAGTGAAAATCAGTGAGATTCGAGCTTATTACCTGCAAAAAAAATTAAAAAAATTTAAAATTTTTCGACGATCAAATTAATTTACTCAATTCCTTCCACAATAATTCTAATTGATGTCATGTTTTCCTCATAACCTATATAGAATGACACAAGCTTGATGAGATCAGCAAGGAAATATCTTCGTTACCTTTTAGAAAGCAATTTGACTAATTACTTTATCAAACTTTAATTACCGACCTAATTAACCTTACTTTCTGAGGTGTGAATGCAAACACAGAGAGAGAGAGAGAGAGAGAAATTTGATAAAAAGAAGTTCATTTTTCCATACAATCCAAACATGATTGAATCAACCTGCATGTAAGTTTTCGACTTAAATTTGTAAATTATTGCCATGTTTCCACTAAGTTGCTACTGTCTTTTTCCTCTTTATCACGTCCAGTCCTCTTCCATTACGGCCTTCTTTTTTTTTATTAATATGGCGTGGTGGTACATATGGGACAAAGAGTGTGGGATACGACTCTAAACCAAAGGAAAATTGGAGTATTTGCTTAGGTCTTATTTTGTTCATGGTATGGTATGATTCATTAATGCATTGCTCTTTTGAGTACAATATTTGAAAGAATAATTCTTTTCATGGTATTATACTCCTTAATTTTGATCCACAATTCTTAAATCATGATTTTATCTAATTTTGAGAATCACCAATTTGATGATTCAACATAATTCTCATTATTTACTTTTATTATTCTAACTTTATTACTTTTACTTTTTATTATAATTAATTTTATAATTATTCATCTATAAGTAATAAATCACCATTATTCCATTGCCTCATTACTTCTACTAATGTTTAAATATTATGGACCTAATATTTATTATAATATTTACAATTATTTATATTATAATGTATTTAAATTATTTATTAAATTTTTAAGTTAATATTTATTAAATAAATATTAATTTCATTATTTTAGAAATATTAATATTACTTTTGATAGTATTGAAATTATTATTTTAAAATATTAATAATTATGAAAATATTTACATTTTTAAAAATTGAAGGAAATTACATTATTTATATAAGTAAGATGCTAATAAGCAAATTCTAAGGTAGATTTTCAATGAGGAGAGGAGTATATAATTTTTCTAAAACTTATATGAACAGGGTATTGGAATCTTATTGTTAAACCATATTTGAACTTAAATAGCAAGTTTTTGAACAAGGAGAGCATGTATTACTTATCGTAATGGCTTAATGTATAAGTTGTGAATGGGGGTAATTAAGTCTAACCTTGATTATTTACTTGCTTTGTGAATGTACATAGGCATTTTTGAATCGTATTGCTATAAGTGTTGGTAAATAGTCATGGAGTTATAATTTTACATGAGATTTATGCATATTGAGGTGTATAGAGATAAGATAAGAAATGATGATATTTATTTATGCTACTGTCAATTGATTTAAACCTTAGTAAAGTATTAAACAAGTATGATAATGAAATAAATATAAGCGTGATGACAGATATTACTCTTATAATTATATGATAAGTTATTTTATCTTGTACCGATGAAAAATAAGAATGCTCTTGGTTAAACACGCTGATACTATTATGGTCATTAAAAAGGCACAGAAGATGGTTATGATGAATCGAAGAAAGTTATGCTTTCATAAAATATTAAAGAACTGTATAAGCAAGATAGTGAAAGCAACAGGCTTGTCGATGAGTGTTATACTTATAATAAATGATAAGTTACATGTTCTTGAAGTGATAACTGGTGGCATCTTTATATGTTTTTGTGCTTTTAAATTGATTACAGTTACCGGTTGTCTGCAGAATACAGATTAACTATGTTTGAATATATAACAGTGTCTTGTTCACAGATTGAATATATAATAGTGTCTCCTTTGAAAGTATAGTGTCTGGACTCTTGCAACCAAGGCAAATGACATACTCATCTGACAAGTAAAGAAATCATAATATGCAATTATAGGAAAGACAAAAATGCACAGATAATCAATTACTTATGAGCAGGTTAAAGCAAAATGGTTGAAAAAGAAGACACACTTGCTGATATATCGACGCAGGATCCCCTCAAAATTTTTAGGGGCAAATCTCCCCTTCACAACTAGCCTTTACTGTGTTTAGGCAAATATTTGTATATTTATTATAGGAGTTGAATTCCCTCCTTTTGGGTGTTGTGAAAATGCTTGGGGTGCGTTTTTTGTTAAGTGTCTGTCTGTGCCTTTTTTGTTTAAACAGTTGCATGATTGGATTTGTGCATGTTATGTTGCAATTGAGACCATTGTGAATATTTTGATAAGTGCTTTTAATGTAAATTTAAGGAAGTTAATATTGTTTGAAAAAAAAAATTTGCAAATTTTTTTTTAACAGGTTGATTGTGCATTTCAAGTTGATAATTGGAAAATGTGATTAGGATTAGGAGTAAAATCAACTCCTTCTCCACGTTAAAAGAAGCAATTTCTCCATTGGTATATTGCTAGTATGCGTTGGCCACATTTTATCAAAACAAAACAAGTTGACTGAACTATGCGCCAGTCAATTTTATTTCAGAAAACATATAACACAGTACATTATTATTATATAACAAAATTAAGCCAGTAGTATAGTAAGGTACGCACTATCCGCTGACTTAATTCTTCACAATATTATTTATTATTTTTGAGTTATGGATTTGCCTGCATGCACGTGGGATTGTATGGGGGGCAGTTACAATGCTTATTTCCTTTGCCAGGCCTGCACAATGGCTGTTTGGGAGACTTTGAGGGATTAGTAACGGGTTTTTCGAAGTTAGGTTCATCAGTTTTGTGATTAGCTACTTCATCTGCAACAATTTAACAATGTCAATACATTTGTTTTTTTATTCATCATTCATAAAAGCAACTAAAGCAGCAAAAAAACTAATTAAACCATATTTATTAATTATTATTATTATTATTATTATTATATGAACATTTAAAAAAAATATTAACTGGATTATTTTGCAAGTTCAAGAAAATTCTGACCGTTGTGAGCCAACTCTCGAGCTAGAGTTGGAGAGAGCTGAAGCATGAGAAAAGAAGACAAGAGGATGCATATGATGAAAAAGGCCTTCATTTTTAAGAGATTCAAGTGTGGTCCATCCTTTGCTCTCTTCTCTTCATTTATAGTCACCAGCAAAACACACTGTTTGAAACAAGTATAATTGTCATTGTCTATTGATGATAGGAGAAAATGTACAGCAAGCTTCTTGTGACTGTAAACACCTGCAAATACAAACAATAGACCGGTGCGTTTCCGACAAGGGAGCTTTCGACGGTCAAGCTAGAGATTCTGGGTAAGAGAATAAGAGTTCTTGAGTGAAAAAAAACTTAACATTTTCATATCTGTTTCTCCTTCTTTTATAGGTGGGGTTACCACGTTTCTAGGAGTTAATGGAAGGAGTTTCCCGTTTTTCCCGGCCACTAACCCAGTAGCGGCGATTTTCGAGGGAACATGAGTTAGTGGCGATTGTCTGTTCAACGTGGTGGAGTTGTTTTCAGGACCAACCTTTTGCCGATCTATGGTTCAGCTATATCTCCCTGAGGAGCTCGGCCTTTGGTTGGCTCACCGGGTCCTATTTGGACAAGGTGCTCGGTTTATGTCGGACCGTTAAACCGGTCTAATAGTCCGGTTGTTATCATAAGTCCCCCCCAGTGGGCGACATTTATGTCTGCAACTGACGGATAATTGCCGAACAAGTTTACTTAGTAATGCTGGATCTGAGCTAGTGGCGATTGGGCCGAATGAGCTGGTTGCAGCAACTTGAGGCCTTAGGGTTTACCGAACTATGATTCGAAGTTTGGCGCAAAAGGTCGACGTACTCGTTCAGGTGTGGGGGGCCTATACCTAGGGTTGCCCCGTCATACGCGCCACGACAAGGTGACGTCATTTCCCACGCGTGCATATATTAGAGGAGCACTTATAGCTCCCTATTTTACTGGGAGTAACGGCTACTTTGCCATGTGTAACGGCTAGGAGCGCCTCAATCGGGGTGTGCTGCTTTAAATGCGCTCTCCCAAGTGCGGATCAGCCTACACGTGTGTGGCCCGAATTTATCGTGACTTCCTATATAAACCTCCTCTCCATCTCTTCTCTTTCGTTTTTGCTCATTTTACTCTGTCTTTGCTCTCTCTTCAGCGCTTGTTGTCTTGGGGCTTTAAAGTTGTTATCTTCTTTTCGCAATCTTTCGTCTATTTTCACCAGGTTTGTCCGTCATCCCCCTTTTTCATTCTTTGTATTTCGTGTTTAGCTCTTTCGTTATGAGTTCGGAGAGATCTTCAAATGAGGGAGTCGGGGCCAGTGGGGATGCTCCCAGTGGTAGTGTCCCAGGCATGAGTAAGTGTTCTTCTTCGAGTGAGGAAATTCAGCCTGTTGATTTAAGCCGGACTACTACATCATCCAAGAAGAAGGCTCCTCGCCGACTGCCTGGAGTTGAAAGCATAAGTTCGATAGTGAAAGAGGAGGAGCTCGGTTCTCTCCTTGCTCAACTAACTTCAGAGCCGGACTACTTCGCCAGTAAACCCAGCATCTCATAAAGGGAAAATACTGAGTTTGCTAACAAGAGGAAGACAGCCATTTACGAGGCACAATTAGAGGCCGGTGTTCGTCTTCCTTTGACGAGCTTCGAGGTGAGCATGCTGAGGTATTTTGATATGGCTCTCGGGCAACTCCATCCAAATGCTTGGTGAACTCTTTTCGCCCTTCAGATTTGGGCCGTGGAACAAGGCATAAATCTTACTTTGAATCTGTTCCGAGCAACCCATGTGGTCGGTCTCCGAGCTGGTACCGAGGACCACAACTACATACAAGCTCGGCCTAGATATGGGGTGTCTACTAGGAATCCGGAGTCTTTGAAGAAGTGGAAGGATCGGTTCTTTCTAGTGGAGAGAGTGTAGGCCGACTTCCAAGTACGGACAACCTGGGGAGATACACAAATCGAAATGACGGGAACTTATGGCTCTTCGATGAAGAGGAGTTAATCTTGTCTCGCTGGAGGGAACTGGCCCGGGACAAGTGAGACTTGAAGAACTTATTGGACCTTTGCAGTCCGGAATCGGTTCCTCGCCGGACAAAAGGTAGTGTTCGTTTTTCCTTATTTCGTGATACTGATGCATTATTTTAATTTGTTTTCTTTTTGCAGCCATAAGGAAGATGAGCAGGGCTGCAGAGATCATGAGGGCGAAAAGGCAGAAGTTAGCCGAAGGTTCTCTGAGCACGCCTCCTGTAGTAAATGAGGTGGAGGCGAATCCACCTCCTGAGGCTCAGCCTTTGACGACCACTGCGGAGGTTTTTGGGACTCCAGTTGTTGAGGCTTATGGGACTCCCATTGCCGAGGCCGAGGTTGCTGAACCATCCGAGCTACGAGGCCAGGCCGATAAGGAGCCGAAAGACTTCCGAACTTTGCTCGACAAAATATGTGAGCTGTGGGAGACTATGGGGGACAAATACTCCTCTCACGACCTGGACTTCAACACCTTCGTACACATAGCTTCTTGCGTGCCGAAGGAGGTCGCCCCCCTCGCCGCCCTGAGTGCCGAACGTTTGGCTGATCGGTTGAAGAGGCATCAGGTTGAGGTGAGTGGTTCCAATTTGTTGGAAGTGTTAATCTCTTAAATATGCCCTCATCTTTTTTGTGTTTTGTAGGGATCCCAACTGATCAGCACGACTATAGCCAAGATGAACAATTTCATCGCGAAGCGTCGACGAGCTGACTCTGACTTCGGATCTCTACGATCGAGGATGGCTGAGGTTGAAAAGAAAGCCCGTAAGGCCCACGAGCAAGCTGAAGAAAAAGTTCGTAAGGCCCAAGAGCAGGCTGAGGAGGCTGTAGTGAAGGCAGCTGAGCTGGAGTTCGCTTTGACTCGGGAAAAGGAGTCCACCTCTGCTCTCCGGGCAAAACTTGATCTGTTCAAGGAAAAAGAAGCTGAGTGGGAGAGGAGAGAGGAAGCTCAGGAGGAAAAGGACGCTGAGATCTTAGCTGAGAAATGTATGGCGTTTAGCGCCAAAATATCTTCTATTGTAAAGGGAAAATACCCCAAACTCGATTTGTCCTTTCTGGATGATGTGTATCCAGATGAGGACTGATTCCTTGTAACAATATTTCTTTTTAATGAAAGTCCACACTCTTTCTTTCCATATTGTGCTTCGATTTGCGATTTGTGCTTACTTTCTTGATATTCTTAATACTTGTAAAATGTTCGCGCGTGACGAGGTAGGTTGCCTTGGTTTTTAGGTATAGCCTAAGATCGCCAACCCTAGCTTAGCTAATTAAATAAAGATACTGCTCGGCCAAATAACTATTTAAATAATAAGTGTGGCATAACGCGTACCTTGTGTCTGGGACTTCGACGCAAGGGATTTGGAACACCGGGCTGACTGTGGCCTTAGGTCAGTGTAGTCAGCGTACTTAGAGGGATTAAGCATCATTAGAGGTTCGGGCTTTTAAGACAATAATTTCGAGCCTCTTCCTTAAGTGTAATTGATTTTGCAAGTTAAGTTTTGCGGCGAATGGTGCCAAACTTAATTTAGTGATTAGACTATCTTGGTGGAGATACCGAGCCATAGGCATACTTAGCCTTATTAATAAGTTTAGCGGCGTACAGTGCCAAACTTGATTTAATGATAAGGCGATTTTGGCGAAGGTGCCGAGCCTTTTAACCGTAGGCATACTTAGCCTTGTTAATAAGTTTAGCGGCGTGTAGTGCCGAACTTGATTTGATGATAAGGCAATTTTGGCAGAAGTGCCGATCCTTTTAACCGCAGGCATACTTAGCCTTGTTGATAAGTTTAGCGGCGTATAGTGCCGAACTTGATTCAATGATAAGGTGATTTTGACGAAGGTCCCAAGCCTTTTAACCATAGGCATACTTAGTCTTGTTGATAAGTTTAGCGGTGTGTAGTGCCGAACTTGATTTGATGATAAGGCAATTTTGGCGGAGGTGTCGGGCCTTTTAACCGTAGGCATACTTAGCCTTGTTGATAAGTTTAGCGGCGTATAGTGCCGAACTTGATTTATAGATAGGGCTTTATTGGCGACAATGCCGAGCTTGCGGATATATCCTGCTATAAATTTGACAAAGTATTTTGCACATAATATGTTGTTCATTAATCTTGTGTCCGGCAGGCAGAAACATCTGCCGGACTTGCATTGAGGATAGAACATCATGGCAATCAATTGCGATAGAGATTAAGAAATAATGACACGATAAAAAATTAAAGAAGGTGAAACATGAACCAGTACAAGGTATGGCACGATGAGTGCCGTGCTACTGATAGTATGGTTTGAGGTAAAGTCCGTTCCAAGAGTGCGGGAGTCATTTTTCCGTGATGTTTTCTATCCTGTATGCTCCGTTCTGACTTACTTCCCGGACTATATATGGCCCTTCCCAGTTGGGATCCAGCTTGCCTACCCCTGCCGATGTCTGAGCAGACACCACCTTTTTCAGTACCATTTACTCGACTCTGAAGGACCTCAGCCTGATCCTACGGTCGTGGTAAGCCACCATGCGCTGCTTGTATGCCACGAACGTATCTGGGCGTACTTCCTCATTTCTTCGAGCCGATATAAATTATACATCAGACCCACGTTGTTCTCTGTATTGGGGGAAGATGCTCGGACTCCTCGTATCCCTATCTCACAGGGAATGACTGGTTCAGTACCGTATGTGAGCGCGAATGGTGTTAACCCTGTTGCTGACCACGGCGATGTCCGGTAGGCCCATAACACATTGTTAAGCTCTTCGGTTCACAGGCCTTTGGCGTCTTCAAGCCGTCTCTTGAGTCCGGATAAGATAGTTTTGTTCGTCACCTCGGTCATCCCGTTGGATTGCGGATGGTAAACTGAGATGAAGTTCAACTGGATACCGAACCTCGTTATGATATTTTTATTCAGGAACTTGAGAATGTTCGCCGGTGTAATGGTTGTAAGTGGCTCTGCTTCCACCCATTTGGTAAAGTGATCCACCGCTACCACCAAGAATTGCCTCTGTCCTTTTGCTCAAGGGAAAGGGCCAAGTATGTCAATGTCCCACTGGACGAAAGGCCACAGGCTATGGATCGGTTTCTGTTTTGCCGTGCTCTGGTGTGAAATGTTTGCAAACCTTTGGCATTTGTCGCATCTTCTCACCAGAGTCTTCGCATCAGCCTCCATGGTCGGCCAATAATACCCTTGTAAGAGAGCTTTTCGGGCTATGGCTTGTGCGCCTTCGTGGGCCCCGCAAATGCCTTCATGAATTTCTCTGAGGATATAATCCCCTTCTTCATTGCTCACACATAAAGACCAAAAACTGGAGAAAGATCTCCTTTACAGCTTGTCGTCTATCACGGCATATAAGCTTGATTTTCGAACTATTTTTTGGGTTTAAGCTCGGTCCTCTAGCAAAGTTCCCGACCTCAAGTATTGATAAATGGGTAAGCGCCAACCTTCATTGGCTCATGAACTTGAATCCGATAGGTCTCGTAGGTGGGGCGCGAGATAATGATGGAAACGATATTTGTATTGTCAACCGAGCTATTGATACTAGCTTTCTTTGCCAGAGTATCTGCCTCTGAGTTCTCTGATCGGGGTATCTGAGTGATGGACCAAGCTCCCTCACTTTCCTCAAGCCTGGCTAACAAGGCAGAGGTTAGCTCCTTATAACGGATCATTGTTTGATCTTTAGCTTCAAAATTTCCTTTCAGCTGACTGACCACCAGTTGGGAATTGAAGAATATTTCTAAGTTGTTCGGCTTTACTTCTGTTGCCAACTACAGCCTGTAACAAAGGGCTTCATATTCTGCCACATTGTTGGAGGCTGGAAAGGTCAGGTACGCCTTAGCCCGGATCTGGATTAACAATGGACTTATCAAAATTACTCCGATCCCTACTCCCTCCGAACTCGAGGCCCCGTCAATATACAGCTTCCACGATACTTTCTCTGGTTCAAGAACATGTTAATGTAACTCAGCTACAAAGTCAGCTAACACCTGTGCTTTCATGGATGTCCGTGGCTCATACCGAACATCAAATTCTTCCAGACAGACGGCCCATTCTGTCAATTTGCTCGAACATTCTGGCCTTTGTAACACCTTCCGTAAGTATGTGTTTGTCCGTACCGAAATTGTGTGCGCCTGAAAGTACGATCGAAGCTTTATTGTTGTTGTAATGAGTGCGAGGGCCAGCTGCTCTAAGATGGGGTAATTGAGTTCGGCACCCCGAAGTACTTTGATAGTGTAGTAAACAGGAAACTGTTGGCCATCCTCTTCTCGGACCAGCACCGAACCTACTGCACCAGTTGAAACAGCCAAGTAGAGGTATAAAACTTCGTCCGCTAATGGCCTGCTGAGCAGTGGTAGGGTTGAAAGGAACTGCTTCAAGGCCTGAAATGCTTGTTGGCATTCTTCCGTCCAGGCAAAGTTCTTGAGATTTCTAATGGCTCAGTAGAAAGGCAAACATCGTTTAGTCGAGCATGAAATGAATCTGCCTAAAGTTGTTATCCTTCCATTTAGCCTTTGTACTTTCCGTACTGTTCTGGGCGGGTCCATGGTCATGATCGCTTTGATCTTCTCTGGGTTTGCTTTGATCCCCCTTTTCGATATCATGAAGCCAAGGAATTTTTTGGACTGGACTCCAAAGGCACACTTCTCGGGGTTGAGCTTCAAGCCTGATTCTCGAAGTCTTTGGAAGGTCTCCTTCAGCTCGGTGCATATGTCTATTGAGGCTCGGCTTTTGACAATCACGTCATCCACATAGACCTCCATGTTTCTTCCCAACTGATCGACGAACAGCTTATTCATCAGCCTTTGGTAGGTGGCCTTTGCATTCTTCAATCCGAAGGGCGTGACCCGATAACAGTAGGTTCCTCTGTGGGTGATGAACGCCGTTTTCTCTTCATCTGAGCGGGCTATTGGGATCTAATGGTAGCCTGCCGAGGCATCGAGGAAGGGGTACTCTTCAAACCCTGCTGTTGAGTCCACAAGTGTGTCTATGTTTGGTAGCGAATAACAATCTTTCGGGCATGTTTTGTTTAGATCGGTGAAATCAACACACATCCTCCACCTGTCGCTGCTTTTTTGGACAAGAATCACATTCGCCAGCTAGTTCTGATAGAATATCTCCCTGATGAAACCACTGTCGAGTAAAGTAGCCGTTTCTTGCTCGATGGCCAACTGTCTCTCTGGGGCATAATTCCTCTTCTTTTGTTTTACTGGCTTGCATTTTGGCCGGACATTCAGTGAGTGAACTGCTAAATCCTTTTTGACCCCTTGGATGTTCGAGGTTCGCCAGGCAAAAACATTCGCAAACTCCCTGAGGGTTGAGAGTAGAGCTTCTTTCTTCGTCCCTGTCTTTCCTGTAGATATCTGAATCTTCTTGCCTGGCTCTAGTTCGATTACCTGTAGCACTTTTGCCGGCTCCGCCCTTCGTTCTTCTTTCTCTGGTATATCCATTACGTCAAGGGGCAGGCCTTGATTGGCCCCTCTGAACATGGTTAAGTACATCTCCCGAGCCGTTTTCTGATTTCCTCTCCAAATGGCCACTCCTTCTTCTATGGAGATCTTAAGCACCAGGTTTTTCACGGAGACATAGGCGTCCACTTCATACAGTAAGGGTCGACCGAATATTGCGTTGTAAGACAGCGAAATATCAACCACCATGAAATCTGCCCGACAAGCACAAACCACCGCATCATCTCTGAGCTGTATGGGTAAATTTACTAGCCCTTCTACCTGAACAGGTACTCCGAACAAACCAATAAGGGGGACACTGACTTCCTCGAGCCTGTGGTCTGATATCCTTAATGCTCTGTATGCTTGAGCTGTTATGAGGTTGACCACACTCCCCGTGTCGACCAGTATTCATTGGACCAGGAAGTCTTGAATGATTGCTTCAACAACTAGGGCATCTGTGTGCGGATGCCGAACATATGCACCATCGGCCACTGTAAATTGGATCATACTTGTGGTCGAGCTTGTCCTCTGCCCGATGGATATGACCTCCTTGGACTTCCTCTTCCGGGAATGATCTCTTTGCTCACCTCCGGCGGTCATATGTATGACTCCAGCGGGTGTTTGCCTTCTGCCATTGGCTCTGTTCGGTTGAGGAGATGACGACCTCTGTCTTTTCCCTCTTTCGTCTCGCTTTGTGAAACGAGCAAGGGCTCCCTTCCAAACTAGGTGCTCAATTTCCCGCTTGAGTTGCCTGCACTCTTTGGTTTCGTGGCCTTTATCTCTATGAAAAGCACAATAAAAGTTTTGGTCTCGGTTCGGATCTTCCCTCATGGGTCTTGGCCAATTAACCTATTCGTTCTATTTTAACCAAGATAAAATCTGTTCTCGAGATGCCGTTAGGGGTGTGAGTCTTTCATCTTTTTTGTTGTCCGGGTGGGGAGTGGTGATTGCATATGACCTGTTAGTCCAGTTGCCTCCTTGGTACTTCTTTTGGTCTGCCTTGATGGGATTTCCTCCTTCTCGAGTGAACCTTGTGTTGTCTCCACCCTCCTTTCCTGATGCCCATGATCTATGGGAGGCATTGCGGAGATGCCGACATTCATCCATACGAATGTACTTGTGTGCTCGGGATATTAGCTCGGTAAAGTCGTTCGGGGGTTTCTTGCTTAGGGAGTCGCTGAAATCCTGACACCTTATGTTTCGGATTAGGGCTTTAATGGCGACCTCCAAGTTCATGTTCTGTATATCCATGGCTACATCGTTGAACTTTTCTATGTAGGCGCATAGTGATTTGCACTTTTCCTGCTGTACCAGGTTCAGATTGGCAGACACCTTGTTCGGGCGAATGGCGGCTACAAACTTGGCGACGAACATGTCACCGAACTATTCGAAGTTCTGAATACAATGTGATGGCAGGTTTTGAAACCAGATTTGGGCTGAGTCGATCAGGGTTTGGGGGAAAATCTTGCACAAGGTGGAGTCCTCAGCCGTGAGGACCAGCATAGTGTGCTGAGCATAGTGTGCTGAAACTGGTCAATATGAGCTCAAGGATCGGTGTTTCCACTGTAGGTTTTGAGGTAAGGGAGGCGAATATTGAAAAATGGAGCGGCTAATATTTCGGGAGAGAGGGGTGATCGAAAACTGCCTTGGTATTGAAGGGTAGTTCGGTTTTGCTGCCTTTGGATTCTGTCGTCCAAGAGGCGATTGAATTGTTCGATAGTTAGGGTGATAGTGGAGTTGGGGTTTTGTGGTAATGATGGGGAGAAGGTTTTCCGAGTAGGAGGCTGAGAAGGGTGAGGCACATTGGTGTTTTGTGGGGGTAAAGGCTGAGGTTGAGCCTGTACTACGATTGCTGATAGCGTGGCGATGAGGGATTGGGCCGTTTGCGGGGTAATGCTAGGAGTAATGGTTGGGATTATCGTGACTGGGAAAGCTAAGATCGGGTCGTTGGGTTGAGGGAGGAATTACAGTGTTCCTGGTGGAGTGGGGTTGGACGTTTGGTTTTCTGGCTGGAAAGTGTTTGGGTTGAGATCTGGAAAAAGGTCTATGTTCTACGCTCACCGCATCAAATGATGACAGGTGAAAATGTACAGCAAGCTTTTTGCGACTGTGAACACCTGTAAACACAAACAATAGACAGATGGGTTTCCAACAAGGGAGCCTCCGACGGTCAAGTTAGAGATTCTGGATGAGAAAATAAGAGTTCTTGAGTGAAAGAAAATTAAGTAATCTTTTCATACCTGTTTTTACTTCTTTTATAGGTGGGGTTACCACGTTTCTAGGAGTTAATGGGAAGAGTTTTCCGTTTTTTTCGGCCACTAACTCAGTAGCGGCGATTTTCGAGGAAACGTGGGTTAGTGGCGATTGTATGTTCAACGTGGTGGAATTGTTTTCGGGACCAGCCTTTTGCCGATCTATGGTTCGGCTATATCTCCCTGAGGAGCTCGGCCTTTGATTGGCTCACCGGATCCTATTTGAACAAGGTACTCAATTTATATCGGACCGTTAAACCGGTCTAATAGTTCGATTGTTATCATCTATATTAATTTTTTTTAATTCCTTTCACAATAATTCTAATTGATGTCATATGTTTATCTGCATAACCTGTACAGAATGACACAAGCTTGATGAGATCAGCAAGAAGACATGGCTACCCCATTTCTTATCAGTATATTTATCTTCATGACCTTTTAGAAAGCAATTTGACTAATTACTTTATCAAACTCCAATTACCTGCCTAATTAACCTTACTTTCTGAAGTGTGAATGCAAATACAGAGAGAGAAAAATTTGATAAAAAAAAGTCATGTTTCTATACAACCCTAACATGATTGAATCAAACGTGTAAGTTTTCCACTTAAACTTGTAAATTATTGCGATGTTTCCACTGAGTTGCAACTGTTTCTGTCCTCTTTATCGCGTCCAGTCCTATTCCAGCATGGCCTTTTCTTTATTATTATGGTATGTTCCCTTTATCTATCATTCACCTCTCCATGTCTTGTTCTGTCGATATTTTGCTACTCACAACCGATCTATACTATTTTGTGTCGCTATTACTACTCAACCGAACTCTTTTAATTTCTCTCTCATAAAATAATTACATTTCGGACTTGAAAGAGAGATCTCTTTTCTTTTTTTAGTAGAACTTTCTATTTTAATTATTATTTCAAAATTTAGTTTGATTTATTTTTCTTTCCACCGATTGAGAGGAAGAGGCAACACACAAGCAGAAATAAAATTAAAAAAAAAAGAATAGAGTTAAGAATTTTTATATAAATAAATATATAAAAAAAGTATAAAATGATGTAGTTTTACTAATAATTCGTTCAGTTCAATTTTAACGATTTTTAATACTAAAAACCAAATGGAACCGATATAATTAAATTTTTGTTTTAAAACCGATTGAATATATGAATTGTTCACAATTCAGTTTGTCCTAACTTACTTGAGATTTGACTCTAAACCAATCAGCCAAGTTTTATAATTATGCAATTGATACAGGGCCTTGTAGTGAAAATCAGTGAAGATATATTCTACGTCATTGCACCAAAAATAACATTGTAAAAAAAGTTCGATCCGAGCTTATTACTGGCAAAAAGAATAAAAAGAATTTTAAATTTTTCGACGGTCAAATTAATTTATTTAAATAAAAAAATTATAAAAAATAGAGATAGAATTTGGAAAAAAATATCATATTTAAGTAAATAATTGATTTATTTATTTATTTATAAAATAAAAATTTACATACAATTAAAACTCTAAAAGCAATAAAATTTTATATTAAATTAAAAAACCTGTGTTATCAATTCCTTTCACAATAATTCTAATTGATGTCGTGTTTTCCTCATAACCTATATAGAATGATACAAGCTTGATGAGATCAACAAGGAAATATCTTCGTTACCTTTTAGAAAGCAATTTGACTAATTACTTTATCAAACTTTAATTACCGACCTAATTAACCTTACTTTCTGAGGTGTGAATGCAAACACAGAGAGAGAAAGAGAGAGAAATTTGATAAAAAGAAGTTCATTTTTCTATACAATCCAAACATGATTGAATCAACCTGCATGTAAGTTTTCGACTTAAATTTGTAAATTATTGCCATGTTTCCACTAAATTGCTACTGTCTTTTTCCTCTTTATCACGTCCAGTCCTCTTCCATTACGGCCTTTTTTTTATTAATATGGCGTGGTACGTACGGGACAAAGAGAGTGGGATTCGACTTTAAAGCAAACAATACAAGAAAAATGCAATTTAGCAACGGAAAAATAGCAACAGAAATTGATATTTTTCGTTGCTAATAAAAAATAGCAACGGAAATTTCCGTTGCTAATCCGACGGTTGCTATTTTTTAGCAACGGAATTTTATTTCCGTTGCTAAATTTAGCAACCAAAAGTCAATTTTGTTTTTTTTTTTTTTATGAGTTGCACAATTTTACATATATACAAAATGAGACTAGCTTCGATGCTTTTCGAGGAATAAGTGCGTGAATGCAATCTCATTACCAACAATTTATCATAAAAAATATAGATAATAAAAACCCTAAATTAAATTAGAATTTGAGAAGAAATGAAGAAATATAACATAAAGCCTAAATGGATTATTTTTACGGTACATACTATTTTGATCATAACTTTTGCTATAGGTGTCAGATTTCTTATTATAATATGTTTTCGAAAAGTTCGTTTCGAAACGGTCATTTGTTACTGAGCAAAGCTCTTGTAACGGCATTTTTCGAGCCCATAAAATGACGTTTAGGTTGTTATTTTTCAGTTTAAAGTTTTTAGGATTTTTCAGGGACATTTGGTCTTTTCTTGTTTTCACTCATATAAATTATTTTCTTTTCCTAGTTCAAGTGAAAGGAATCCATATCTTAATCACATAATTTAATAATAAATTTAAATATAATTATTTATTATTTTTAATTAACTCTATGGAAAATCCTAACCACTATCTTTTATATACCAAAGCTATGGACAATTCCATATCACAAAACACAATCTTTGGCAAGTACTATGAGCAATTTTTTTAATAAAAATTTATCTTATCTACCTCACTTTCAAACAATTGACCTGTCAATGGGTTTATAGGCAGCAGTTACGATCTAGTTCTAAAGACTATGATAAATAGGAAGCATCAAAGCATCACTTAATAATCCTAGGTTCTTCAGCATTCAATCTTACCAATTTCTCCAAACCATCATAAGTCCAACATTCTTTCCTAGAGTTCACTAATAAATTTGCTGCATCATTCCTTTTCTACCATCCAAAACTCATTTATTCGCCCAAATTCACCTGATCCAAATATCTTTAACATCTAAATATCAAAATCTCCAGTCCCAAACTATTGAGAAATTGAGATATAAAAAACATAAATATAGGGTATACACAAACATGGGAGGAACAAGCAATGAAAAATGAACCTGGAAACGTTGTAATACAAGTCAGTAACCCTTAATGCAACTAATCTTGAACTCCAATTCTTTATTTTGGGCATTATTGATAAGGAAAAATTGTAACTTATTAAATACAAAGTGTAGACACCATTTATCATGAATAGCTACGAACTAGAGCAGTGAATCTATACATTTGTATAATTTAGAGGCTGGAAAAAAAACTAGAGCCAACCAGGTTTGCCAGGCACAGTAACGTAAGGGTTGTGCAGTGTAGGACAATTGTTAAATCTAAGCTTAAGTTCGATTCACCTAATAAAGCTTGTTTGTGAGAGCAATGGATTAGTGAAAAGGTAGGCTTTTTGGGAGAGAAACAGCGAAGCAACTAAAAAGAGTGTTATAGGAAATGATTAGGAAGAAGTAAAATATTTGATTTCTCACTAAAACGGAACCCCAAAAATCTCAGCAAGTTCATTCAAACAGGAAAAATCTCAACAAGTTCATTCAAACAGGAAAGAGAAGAAATAATAGTATCCTACCTCTAGGCTTCCCAACAGCTCTCTTCTTCTTCTTCTTCTTCTTCTTCTTCTTCTTCTTCTTCTTCTTCTTCTTCTTCTTCTTACTCCTATTGAAACAGAGATTTGAAATGAATAAATAAATAGAAAAAAAGGAGAAAAAGGACAGAAATTGCGGACCCTTGAAAGCAACAAAGAGAAGGGAGACGATAAGGACTCACGGTCGTCCGGTCATCGGATAGCGGCAGATCTGAGGAAGAACGGAGCGAAAAGTGGCAGATCTGAGAAAAAAAAAAGCCAAATCGTGAAAAGAAGAACATAAATGAAAGAAATAGGGTTTTTTCTTATATATATTATTTTTAGCAACAAAATTAAATTTCGTTGCTATTTTAACAATGATTTTAAATTTAGCAACGGAATTTAATTTCGTTGCTATTTTAACAACGATTTTAAATTTAGCAACGAAAAATAATTTAGCAACGGAATATGGTGGCACTAGGTAGTGGAAAAAAATTTTGGATGAAAATTAGCAACGGAAATTGAATCCGTTGCTAAAATAGCAATGGAAATTAATTCCGTTGCTAAAATCCGTTGCTATTTTAGCAATGGAAATAATCTGTTGCTATTATTTATACCTTCACTAAATTCGACATAAAATAGCAATGGAATTTATACTCTGCAACGGAATTTAAATTTCGTTGCTATTATTTATACCTTCACTAAATTGGACATAAAATAGCAACAAAATTTAATTTCCGTTGCTAGAATTAATTTTCGTTGCTATTTTTCATCCCAAATTTTTTTCGCTGTCAAGTCCCGCAATTTTTAGCAACGAAAATTATTTTCCGTTGCTATATTTTGGCACTAAAATCTCCCTCCTTTTTAGCAACGGAATACAACCATTTTGTATTCCGTTGCTAAATCCCTAAAACTTCAACAAATTTTAGCAACGGAATTTATTTTTCGTTGCTAAATAGCAACGGATTGGTATTCCGTTGCTATTTGGCTATTTTCTTGTAGTGAAAGGAAAATTGGAGTATTTGCTTAGGCCTTATTTGGTTCATGGTATGATATGATTCATTAATGTATTATTTTTTTGAGTACAATATTTGGAAGCATAATTCTTTTTATAGTATTATACTCCGTGGTTTTGATCCACAATTCTTAAATCATGATTTTATCTAATTTTGAGAATTACCAATTTGATGATTCTGCATATTTCTCATTATTTACTTTTATTATTCTAACTTTATTACTTTTACTCTTTACTATAATTAATTTTATAATTATTCATCTATATGTAATAAATCACCATTATTCCATTGCCCCATTACTTTTACTAACGATTAAATATTATGCACCTAATATTTATTATAATATTTACACTTATTTATATTATAATGTATTTAAATTATTTATTAAATTTTTAAGTTAATATTTATTAAATAAATATTAATTTCATTATTTTAGAAATATTAATATTACTTTTGATAATATTGAAATTGTTATTTTAAAATATTAATAATTACAAAAATATTTACATTTTTAAAATTTGAAGGGTAATTACGTTATTTTTATAATAAAACTATACAATACCATACAGTTTAATCAAACAGAAAATATTATTAAATCACATATTATCATACAGTTTTTTCAAATATCGTATTGTTAAAATCATACAGTATAATACTGTATTATACTGTACAGTATATTAATGAATCACGGACCACCATCAACCAAACAGGGTCTTAATGGAATAAGTAAGATGCTAATAAGCAAATTCTAAGGTAGATTTTCAATGAGGAGAGGAGTATATAATTTTTCTAAAACTTATATGAATACGGTATTGGAATCATATTGTTAAACCATATTTGAACTTAAATAGCAAGTGTTTGAACAAGGAGAGCATGTATTACTTATTGTAATGGCTTAATGTATAAGTTGTGAATGGGGGGTAATTAAGTCTAACCTTGATTATTTACTTGCTTTGTGAATGTACATAGGCATTTTTGAATCGTATTGCTATAAGTGTTGGTAAATAGTCATGGAGTTATAATTTTACATGAGATTTATGCATATTGAGGTGTATAGAGATAAGATAAGAAATGATGATATTTATTTATGCTACTGTCAATTGATTTAAACCTTAGTAAAGTATTAAACAAGTATGATAATGAAATAAATATAAGCGTGATGACAGATATTACTCTTATAATTATATGATAAGTTATTTTATCTTGTACCGATGAAAAATAAGAATGCTCTTGGTTAAACACGCTGATACTATTATGGTCATTAAAAAGGCACAGAAGATGGTTATGATGAATCGAAGAAAGTTATGCTTTCATAAAATATTAAAGAACTGTATAAGCAAGATAGTGAAAGCAACAGGCTTGTCGATGAGTGTTATACTTATAATAAATGATAAGTTACATGTTCTTGAAGTGATAACTGGTGGCATCTTTATATGTTTTTGTGCTTTTAAATTGATTACAGTTACCGGTTGTCTGCAGAATACAGATTAACTATGTTTGAATATATGACAGTGTCTTGTTCACAGATTGAATATATAATAGTGTCTCCTTTGAAAGTATAGTGTCTGGACTCTTGCAACCAAGGCAAATGACATACTCATCTGACAAGTAAAGAAATCATAATATGCAATTATAGGAAAGACAAAAATGCACAGATAATCAATTACTTATGAGCAGGTTAAAGCAAAATGGTTGAAAAAGAAGACACACTTGCTGATATATCGACGCAGGATCCCCTCAAAATTTTTAGGGGCAAATCTCCCCTTCACAACTAGCCTTTACTGTGTTTAGGCAATATTTGTATATTTATTATAGGAGTTGAATTCCCTCCTTTTGGGTGTTGTGAAAATGCTTGGGGTGCGTTTTTTGTTAAGTGTCTGTCTGTGCCTTTTTTGTTTAAACAGTTGCATGATTGGATTTGTGCATGTTATGTTGCAATTGAGACCATTGTGAATATTTTGATAAGTGCTTTTAATGTAAATTTAAGGAAGTTAATATTGTTTGAAAAAAAAAATTTGCAAATTTTTTTTAACAGGTTGATTGTGCATTTCAAGTTGATAATTGGAAAATGTGCAAATTTGTAAATTGCCATACAGAGTAAATGGAAATTGATATTTCAGAATTGGTAAGGAGTTGAGAAATGGTAATTCACAAATTTGTAATTTTGCCACGTGTCAAATTCTTATTGGAAGCTGACATGGCCTGATGCATGGCAAATTAAATTTTCTATGGTTCGGCTATATCTTCCTGAGGAGCTCGGCCTTTGATTGGCTCACCGGGTCCTATTTGAACAAGGTACTGGATTTATATCGGACCGTTAAACCGGTCTAATAGTCCGATTGTTATCATCTATATTAATTTTTTTTAATTCCTTTCACAATAATTCTAATTGATGTCATATGTTTATCTGCATAACCTGTACAGAATGACACAAGCTTGATGAGATCAGCAAGAAGACATGGCTACCCCATTTCTTATCAGTATATTTATCTTCATCACCTTTTAGAAAGCAATTTTACTAATTACTTCATCAAACTTCAATTACTTACCTAATTAACCTTGCTTTCTGAAGTGTGAATGCAAATACAGAGAGAGAAAAATTTGATAAAAAAAAAGTCATGTTTCTATACAATCCTAACATGATTGAATCAAACGTGTAAGTTTTCCACTTAAACTTGTAAATTATTGCGATGTTTCCACTGAGTTGCAACTGTTTCTGTCCTCTTTATCACGTCCAGTCCTCTTCCAGCATGGCCTTTTCTTTATTGATAAAAAAAGTTCATTTTTCTATACAATCCAAACATGATTGAATCAACGTGTACGTAAGTTTTCCACTTAAATTTGTAAATTTTTGCCATGTTTCCACTAAGTTCCTACTGTCTTTTTCCTCTTTATCACGTCCACTCCTCTTCCATATTTCAATGGTAGCCAATTTTTTTTTTTTAAATTAGGCATGTCTAAATTTTAATTAAATGCTATAATTCAATTAATTCAACCTCTAATTTCTCAATTTTAAACTCAATTCTAATTTAATCCATAATTAACCTAAAATCTCCTAATTATATATACCACATATATGTGAAATTAAAGAGTTTTGAGTTGTTCACTTAAATAATTTTACTTCAAATCACTCAACAATTTTGCCTTTACCTTATCTTTGATTAGTTGGCTTTTCTCACCTTGATTCTCTATTTGATAGAATTTTTATGTCCAAAATTTACCATAATTTCAATCAATTATCATCCAAATAACACATATAAAATCATAATCAACACTTAATTAACCAAATTATCAAGAAAAATTTATTTTCCCCTAAACTTATCAAAATATCCACTTGATGAAATGGGTTATTTCCAACTTTTTTCACCACTATAGGCAACCAAAGATGGAGAAGAAGCAATTTGTGATAATTTAATTGAGATTAGGGGTAGAAATTCTAGGGATTTAAGGCTTGAAAATCAAAGAAAATGAAGGAAGAAGAAGAAGAGAAAGCCACTGCAAAATGAAGAAGAGAAGACCGGCCAACCAAGAAATAAAGTTAGATTTTTTTTTCTAATAAATGTACCTTACCCATTTTAGGATAAAATTAATTAAGTTCTAAGTGTGTCCAATGCCATTTGTCACTTTTAAATTGATCAAAATACTTTTACTTGTCAATTTTTGATAAAAATTTTTTAAAAATGTTAATTAGATCATAATTAAAATTTTGGATTAATCCGAGATCATTTCGATATAAAATTTAGCTCGATGCATATTTTATCACTCAAAAAGATAAATTTTCAAAGTCTTCAAAAAAAATTCATTTTACCCTTTCAAAAATTCATATATATAATTTCTAGTGATTTAATGGAATCAAAATAATTTTATGAAGTCCGTGAAATATTTTCAAGCCAATCAAAATTTTCGATCAACTCTATCGGTCTTGTTATTTATTTTATTTTTTATTTTTGGAGGCCTATTTGACTTCAATTTTAATCCAAATTATACGTACCATCAGACTTGTCATAAATAGTACTTTCAATGGTGAAGAAAAAATTTTATGGACCCATCGGATGGCACTATTTATCTCGAGAAATACTATTCACGTGATCTGCAATTCCTGCGGCGTTACAAGCCGCTTTTATGGATCTAATGAACGTGGCCTTTCACTCCTATTTAGACCAATTTATGGTGATTTTCATTTATGATATCCTTATGTATTCGAAGACACCGGAAGAGTATGACAAGCATTTATGAATTATGCTGCAAACACTGAAGGAAAAATAGTTGTATGTCAAGTTTAGTAAATGTGAGTTTTTGCTAAATGAGGTATCTTTTTTGGGGTATGTGATATTTGTAGAAGGAATTAAAGTCAACCCAAAGAAGATTGATGCAATTTTATAGTGGAGACCGCTGAAAAAAGTTACCAAGGTAAGGAGCTTCCTCGGGTTAGTAGGATATTATCAAAGATTTGTGAAAGGATTTTCCACCATTGTAGCGCCATTAACCTAATTACTGCAAAAACAAGTGAGTTTTGAGTGGACAGATAGATGTCAAGAAAGTTTTGAGAAACTCAAGCATATGTTGACAAAAGCTGTTATATTGACACAACCTGAGCCGAGTAAAGATTTTGTAGTCTATAGTGATGCCTCTAGAAATGAGTTAGGGTGTGTACTGATGCAAGAAGGAAAAGTAATTGCATATGCTTTTCGACAACTTAAATCTCATGAAGAAAACTATCTTACACAATCTGGAACTAGACGTCATAGTATTCGCTTTGAAGATACTACTTGTATGGAGAGAAATGCTACATTTATATAGATCACAAGAGTTTAAAGTATCTGCCAACCCAAAAAGAGTTTAACTTGAGGCAGAGGCGATGGTTATAACTTATAAAGGATTATGATTGCTTCATTGACTATCACCCAAGCAAGGCCACTACTGTAGCTGATGCCTTAAGCAAAAAATTCATGGCATCTCTCTTGGCAATGAATGTTAAATTAAGCATGGCATAGGATGGGGCTATCATAGCCGAAATGCAAATTAAACTTAACTTCTTACAGCAGATAAATGAGGTGCAGTAGTAAAATGATCATATTGCCTCTATTGTAACGCAATTGCAGGATAAACAAGATAATGAATTCTCCCGGGTATGAATGGCATTCTATATTACAAGCAAAGATTATATGTGGTTGATCAAGTTGAATTGAAGAAGACTATTTTGACAACGGCCCATAGTAGTAGTTATGCAATGCATCCTAAAAGTAATAAAATGTACTAGAATTTGAAGACACACTGTAACACCCCAATACCCGTTCCATGAAATGGGTCGGATACGGAGTGCTACTCTGCTTAACATCAAGAGCAAAACTTAAATAATATCTCCAAAGTCACTTTAATTTTAGAGCTTTTAAAATTTTTTCAAGAAAACGGACAGAGTTTCCTCTATACGGGTCTCTATTCCCTGTTAACAAAGAACAAATATTATGTTTATGAATCCATTATAACATCCATATCATATAATCCATTACTTAATTGATCTCAAGCAGATACGCATGACGAAATCTCAACTAATAAGCTTAAATAGGTATATGAGGAAATCTAAAAACAACATATTTATGCTACAAACCGATTACAAACCAAGATATCATTACAAAGGTAAAATATACAAATCTATCAGATAAAATTCTCGATTTTTAAAATTATAATGATTATGCTCTCCAAATCTCCAATCCCTAAGTCGGCCAAACCAGCAACAGCAACACATCCTCCCTAAGAATCCAAAACTGAAACCTACACGGATAAACACCCGTGCTAAGCCATAAAGCTTAGTGGGGAACAACAATATTCTATGCACAACTTTATGAAGTTATCAGATCAATGCGTAAACATTAAAATATACAATCACATAAATGTATTAACCCTAATAACAATATATATATTATGCTAGTAGTGTCTTGTCTTTAGATAAGCTTAGATAACCTTATCAACCTTACCAATTACATGGTTTAAAAATCCATTTTCTTATTAAATCTGTATAGCTATTGAGAATATATATGTCAAGTTCACTTTTGCATGCTTATATTTCAATTTGAAGCAGCTCATGTAACTTATGTACTTTTCATATTTCATAAGCTATGAGTATAGATATTTTATGTATTAATTTTTCGCATAATTGCCTTTATCCACACCAAATCGATTAGTGTTCTTAAGCTGTTAGTTTAAAGTCCAATCACAAGTATGAAAGAAAGTTCACATAATAATTTTTCAATTCCAAGCAAAACATATAACCATGCTTGAAAGCATTGTCATGCACAATTCTTAGCATAGATCTTATAACTCAAGTATAACAGATCTTCCAAAAATACATCAATGTCCATTTACATATATCAATGCAATATCTAAAGTACCATCTCTATACAGTACAATATGTGTCATAGAAGATCATATGGCTCCTTATACCAGACATTGATTTATAACATGATAATAAAAGGATCAAGTTGAATGTACAGCATGGAATAATAAAGAACATATATTTACTCATAATGTCATTAGATCAAATTACCCAACGTGCAATTTCATATATATATATATATATATATATATATATATATATATATATATATATATATATATATATATATATATATATATATATATACTTTTTATAGCTTCCAAATGCAAATAAGATCTAGAATACACACTGGTAATCCAGTTTTCTTATACTTTGACACCAAACCATAATTAGCCTACCTAAGTTCTAAAAGTGGATAACGGGAACAGAAGATATCCGAAAATATCAAATCAGAAGATATCCGAAGATATCAAATCAGAAGATATTCGAAGATATCAAATCAGAAGATCCCAACAGGATCAAACAGTGATTCAATACAGACATTCAGAAGTCCACGAATGACAAAGACCCAATCGAGGTCATCAGAAGCAACTGCAATATCCTTATAGGCGCCTATTCAATCCACGACTGAACTATGACAGCAGGCTAACATATACATAACTTCCTTTCCAAAAGCCTTAAATATCATTTAGGTATACATGGTCTGATAGCTAATATTGGTGTATATGTATACACATATAAAAAAAATTAAATATCCAAAAGCATTTATCCAACTCTAAATTGTGCCAAAACAAGGTTAAAACATCGAATTATGCACAAAATGCATTAAAATAACTAATTTATAAAAATAAAAGCTTTACATATTACAAGCATGATGAAATCTATCATTTAACCCTGCCTTTAACATGTTCTCTGATCTAGATTTGTATCTTTACAAGCTTTATTTATGCCAATCACCCAACATAACTTTTAAACATGTTATAATTGCATCAAATAATCACATAGTTATGCAAGATAACTTATAGAGAGAGAAAGCCTAAAAGAGCCTAAAATATCATATCAATGATGTAATTTCTCTAGTGCATAATATACATATGCGCAATTCATATAATGCTTTATACAATTTCTCTTATAAATAATCACATGAAAAGTTATACAGTCTGATATAGAATTTCTTGCATACTTTTCAACATGATTTTCATAAATAAACACAGGTTACTATAGTTATATACTTTAAATACACTAACCGATGGCACGTGTTCATAACCACGCTATTTCAATTTAGAAACAATACATACTCATTTATACTTTAACATATGACATGCCTCATTTTCAATACCTTACAATAGTCTCATCACTTAAACGTCAAGTTATATCATGTTTCTTCCTGCTGTCATACTTCATATTAGCATTATCTTTGTAGCTATACATTTTAACACACAGATATGATATATAATTGTTTTCATGCTAACTCAATTAAGTAAATAATAATATATTTTATTTCTCACTTGTCATATACAAGCCTCATCAATTAATTATGCTCATTGCTTTATAAAATGAGGTTATCTTATATTCCATGTACATTTCTTTCTTAATTAATTGTTCCAAACTTGCATTAGGAATTTAAAGACGTGTTGGGTGTATTTCACGAAATCATACTTACTCAAGCGCTATACTATAGTACTTATAAAAACATACACGTATAAGTCATACATGCAAGAGATATTACTCAGGCATAACATCACAGCATGGAAGCGTACCTTTCTGATCCATCAAGGCTATCTTCCATGCCCCATTGTACTTACTCATCTCTTCTCCCATTCATACTCAATTAATACATTTGTTAAGTCAATGATAATCAAGATACTATAAGTAATAATGTCATATTGCCAATTGTTTATACCTATACGATTACATGCACAAGTTAGTGCCCATAATCACTTAGGCTATTTTAGTAATCAACGAGTTCAAGTGATTCTAAGTCCGATAATCACTATACTTTATATTATTATTGCTTGTTCTATATCTTTACAAGCCAATGCATAAAACTCTTCGTTTTTGACATAAACATTTCATATATTCAATTTAACGTCCCCTTTTTTAAGAAAACAATTTTACAGTATTATCTTAATCCTAACAACTTGTTGTTCAGCAAGTTGTGGGATAGCATTTCCTTAAACCTCTTTAGTACTCTTTTATAGTCTATTAGATCTTAATAAGATCTAATTATGTGGTTTCTTGAAATAATATTATAGTTGAATTCCTTCTTTTTCTTTCTATATATATGTGTGTGTTTGAAAATTTCCAAAGTCATATTCTATATTGTTTTTATGCCTTAAATCAAACTATCGTATAATAAGCATTTTAGTTTTATTAGGTAATAACCTTGCTTTGAATAATTAATTTGAAGCTATTATAAAGACAAGGCCTTAAAGTGAACCTTTACTGCGGTAAGTAGTTCAATTAACTAATATTAGAACTAAACCTCAAGAGACTATTCATCAATTCAGGGAGGGCCATTAGTCAAATAAAGTGCTATTAATTTCCCCTTTTTCATCAGAACCATATCTCCGTCCTAAAATTTATCACTATAACTTTTACCGCGATTATCATAAAACTTATCTTTATCACAAACATTTCCTCAAAATATAATTATTTGACATAAACTCATAAGACATACATTTATACATTTAATAAGGCTAAATTATGCATCATGCATAAAATTAAGGAGCAATTCTTGGGTAAATTTAATTCCCGTACCGCAGAGTCAAAGCCCAGAATGCCCTCTCCATTCTGCCTCACCGGAGCCTCATCGAAGACTCGCCTGCAGCTACCACCGTAGAGGTCTGAGCCTTAAATTCTCGTTGCCGGTGACCAAGCGCCCAACCGCCGCGCCGTTTGGTCGAAAATCAAGCTTAAATCACCGACTTCTCCTTCTTCTGATCTACGCGTTGCCAGCGATTGGAGGCAGATAAATGGTGTCGGGGTGCACGCCTCACCATCAAGAACACACCAGTGGTGTCCAATCGGCCGCCTTCTTTCAAGGATCGTCGGAAAGAGAGGAAGAAGACCTCGGTTTGGAAAGAAGAGAACGGTGAAGGGAAAATGCATGCCTCCCCCTGATGACAGCGGTAAGTGGGTGCCGATGATGTGATCGACGCAAAGAGGAAGTAACAGCGGGGAGGTTTGATGGAATATGACATGGTATGAATGTGATGATAATGCAGCGGAAAAAAAAAAAATTTCATCATATATACCATACAAATCCAAAGCAAGAATCGAAACATGCAATTTTAGAGTTTAAAATCTTACAACTTTGGATGCCTTTTAAAACTTGAGTTTGGTGATGACCAGCAACCGAGATGACTTTATCTACCTTAGATTTTGATCACCAATGCCAAGGAATAGCCTTTTACGCCACTCCCTCTATTCTCACACACACAATTGCACCGTCGGCTTAAAATCGAGATTGCTAGCTCTCTTTTAAGGTATTGTGTAATGGCTATAGTTTGAAGCTACAAAATTTGATTTTGTACTTCTTTTAGGTTGCTTTTACTACCCAAGAACACAAGAGAATGAGGAACAATCCTTTCTCCTTGTGAAAATTGGACAGAATTAAGAGAGAGAGAGAAGAATTCACGCCAAGACCTAGAAAAAGGGTTTTACGTTTCTTTTTTCTTTTTTCTACTTAGGGTTTTATTTCTTTTATATATATCCTTATCTTTTGGCAAGTGTTTGATTTGAACTTTACTATCTCAAGATAATTAATTCAATCTCAATCACTTCCTAAAATAAGTAATATATATTGATTTAAACTCCTTTGAATTTAAAATTCAAATTTGAAATAAAACACAAGACATTTAATTAAATAAAATCACTTAATAAAGATAATGAGCATGTGCCGAAATTCCTTGATTTTCATCTTGGAATTTCGGTCACTCCTTATATTATTTAAATGATTTAATTTAATTTAAATTCTTTTAGGCTTTAATACTCAATTAACTTAATTAATACAAGATAATTAATTAATTAAAATTAAACATTGTGGGCTGAATTTTTCTCTCTCATGGGCCAAGGTCCAATAGCATTTATGATGCCCATTACATACATTAATTTAACTTTAATTAAAAATCCAAATTAATGCCCAATACATTATTTAAATATTTTAAGCCCAATTCTTTGTGTGCGATCCTATAGGTCCATTTAATGTTGGTAATGAATTAATAAATTAATTCAAAGGCTATATATATTCTCTAGCAAGATATTATAGCATTCCAAATTAAATGAAAATGCATATGGCATTTAGTGACCTAATGCAATTTTGCATAGTCCCTTATCCATAAATATCAGAATTAATATAAGGCATGGAACTAGTCATCCTTATATATTTTAATTCCTTTCTTGATATTCCAATGACACTGAACTCTCAGATAAATAATGATTACTCATTATTTCATCTCGGTATGGCCATACACTTCTCAGTTCACTAATCAAGTGGCCGGTGATATTTTCTCTCTTATCGAGAGGGATAATCCCTTCACTTCTCTCATGCTCTCTAACATGAATCAATGCATACCCAATCATACCCGTACTTGTCACTCTGTTACGAGCACGTTAGGTGTATGTCAAAGCACACATTAATTCATAAAGAGTTTCATAGAGATTTTAGGTCTAAGAACTCCGATACAAAACTGGCATATGAGAAACACTTATGACTTGTACCATGTAGTGTTCTCATGAGCGGATCGAATCCAGATACCATGTTCTTTAACATGTATCTATGATCTCTGATTGACACTCTTGTCCTAATGATCTGTAAGACAGAACTCATAATATCAGAGAGAGCATACTAGTCTTAATTCATTGTTATTCCCATAACAATGACTGACTAGGGATATTTAGAATGATGTCTCATTTGTTTCAAGGTCTTACAACCATTTGCCTCACACATGATAACTTAAACCGAAACAACATTCTTGGATAGTTCTATCAATTGATATGCACAGGAATACAATGGATAAAACAAATGCCTCATTTTATTAATTAAAGTGTTTTATTACAATGCATTGGGGCTAGGGCTTACACTAACAAGGTTGTCGGCGATCAGCCCGTTGATCGACCTCCCTTCTCGCTTCCTCAATCTACCTTCCCCTCTCCAATCTTCTTTTTCTTCCTTTTTTTAAACAATTTTTGGGTCTCTCAATGACAAAAATGACCCCACTAGCCCTTTTAAAGCATAAATCACCTTTAGCCTCCACTAACCCCATTTTGAACATAATTTATTCCCCAAATCTTGACCTTAACCAAATTATTTAGTCGCTAATTAACTTAATTAAATTCATATTACACACATTTCTATTAGGGTCACTATTAGGGCCTTACACACACTATTAGTGGCCACACATGAAGTGAGAAATAGCAAATTTTGTAAGCAAATGCTTGATTTATCAACAGGTAAAAGACAAGCATTAAGTTTCATCAGGTTTACTTCAGCCTATTGCAATACCATAATAGAAATAGGATCAAATAATGATGTATTTTGTAACTGGATTGTCATTGACTAGGAAGAAACATGATGTTATTTGGGTTATTATAGATAAGCTCATCAAGTCAGCTCACTTTTTACCTATATAGATGGATTATCTGCTAACTAAATTGTGAAGATTTATATAAATGAAATAGTAAGGCTGCATGGAGTGCCTTTTTCCATTATCTCCGATAGGGATCCATGATTCATCTCTTATTTCTAGAAGACGTTGCAGGAAGCATTGGGTACTAAACTTCATTAAAGTACTATCTTTCATCCACAGACAGATGGTCAATCAGAACGGGTGATACG
This sequence comes from Excoecaria agallocha, assembly GCA_037975025.1. NCBI lineage: Eukaryota > Viridiplantae > Streptophyta > Magnoliopsida > Malpighiales > Euphorbiaceae > Excoecaria > Excoecaria agallocha. The sequence continues at coordinate 43,218,550 of CM075811.1, forward strand.
GGTGCTAAAGGACATGCTAAGGAGTTATGCATTGGAATTTAAAGGCGATTGGGAAAGATATTTTCCCTTGGACAAGTTTGCATATAACAATAGCTACCAGTCAAGCATCAAGATGGTCCCATACAAAATGGCTTTATGTACAAAAATGTAGTATACCGTTGTGCTGGATCGAATTAAGTGAAAGGAAATTGGTGGGATCGAACTTGATTCGGGAAATCAAAGAAAAGGTACGAGTGATTAAGGATAGGATAAAAGCAGTCGTAGATCGATAAAAATCTTATACTAGCTTAAAAAGTAAAGATATAAAATTTAGGTTGGTGATAAGATATTATTAAAAGTGCTACCATGCAAGAAAATTCTGAGATTTGGTAAGAAATGCAAGCTAAATCTATGATTTATTGGTCCTTATAAAGTTATCCAGTGAATAAGGCTAGTGGCACACAGATTAAAATGCCATCAGAATTGGAAAACATTCACGATGTTTTCCATGTGTCAATGCTTCAAAGATGTTGTTACCATCAAATGAGCTTGCAATAAGAAGTGTATGTTGAAATTTTCAAGTCAAAAAGGTACCATCCATCAATAGAATCACCTTACAGCGAGCCAATCCATCAATGGCTTGTTTAAAACTCCAAAAAAACCTATTGAAATTGCTTAACAATGGGGTTTTTAATTTCTTGCACCACAAACTCATAAATAGTTCTGGGATTGTACGTTTGTAAAGTAATTAAGAAACCTGACAACCTTTGATAGGACTCAACATAATTACCAAATATAGACTCTATGGCCCTCATTTTCGCGTACCAAACCTTGCAATACGATACTTCAAAATTAAATTATTGCTTAATAGCATTAATAATAACATTAATAGGTAGGGTCGATTGTTTACTTACCATACCCATTTTGGAACCTTATGATAGTCCAAAAAGGACTTGTTCTTGGTTTGGTTGCTTTTAACCTCTATCTGTAACCATCGTCTACCTTAATGTATCGCATAATCCAGTAATATGGCTTGGATTCAATAACTCTGAAGTCCACATTTCTCATTGTTGAATACTTTTTCATGCAAGATTTTGCTTCATCCTTGAAATGAAAAATCAAGCCGATCGATAACTCAGAGACACCGTCCAAAGTTTTAAAGTGAACATATTAAGAAAAGTCAACTTGGGATGCATTGAAATCAATTTTTGAGTAATGCTCCGATAGGAACATAAAGTTGGCCTCGCCTGTCTCCTCAATTGGATGTATAGATGCTAAGGGACTGGCATATTCAGTATGATCAAAATCATTGCCATCACTATCTGCATTTATGTTTATAGTTTCTACCTTTGCATTGTCATTGGGCAATAAACAATCATTGTACATTGGAACATCTTCAAAATCATCCTTATCTTCCAAATTAATTGACTATTCATTTTCATAATTTTCAGTAACAGGATTATATCTTGTCTCCTCATTTGCATCCATATTTTGAGGGTTGCCAAAATTTTTATCTCATAGTAAATCACCATCTCTTCTATTAACAGACTGCCAATGCTAACTAGGAGCTACATCTAGCACTTGCTGAACAGAAGGTCATTGATTGATATTTGGAATATAGGAAACATATTAATTAGCGATGATTGTCAACATGAACATGTGAAACAAAACATCATTGAGTGTCAGCAGGTACATGGGAAATCGAATGTCGTTGACTGACATCTAGGACATAAGAAATTGAATGATACTGATTGTTGTGTCCTGTAACATGACTTAGCTCTACACCTATTCCCTCAACAAAATTTTTCTCAGTAGAACATCTTCTCGATCTGTTTTTGAAAAGTGATTTACTAAAAAAATACCAACCCTTCAACTTATTGACCGTCTGGGTTGACTCATCTGAGCAAAAGGCACCTGGCTAACTGCTTGGCATAATTGACCTCCTGAATTGACACTAGCTTTCATTCCAACTAACTCACCATCTCGTCAACTAACAGATTATCTTGGCTGACTAGAAACTTCATCACCTTGGTGGCTATAAGATTGTTGTTCGGTCCTTCCATCTAAATTTTGTAATGCATCTTCGACAAAATTATATTGAGAGAACATTTCAATATCTTGACGACTAACGAACTGTCTTGGCTAACTAGGACCAATTTCATTAAGCAATTAATGATAACCTATCTTGATGTTTTTCATTTGTAATGCCTCACTTGTAAATTGATATCCGTGTACATACGTAGGTCGACTAGCTCCTGCACCTTCCCTCACCAACTACAATAATTAATTCCACCAAGTTGTAATTATAATATCTCCTCAAATTATCATAAATTGTATCTATGTCATCATCATCAGTCACATCAATCGACGTCTAACGTTACAATCCTCGATTGTACATTAGGCTCTTGTAATAATTCTGGAAATCACATCGTTGATATATAAATTCAATTTAACGTGAATTTTATGAATCAATTCCGAAAGATTCAACTTATTTTTTACTCTTATTCTTTTTATAATAGCATTTGGACCAGATAGGTCATATTAAAAAGTCGACGCTTCATAACTTATTTCTCCTCTTGTGTGCAAATAAAAGTCAGTATATGTTGACATCTTTCAATTACCTACAAGTGAAAAAAATATTAAAATATTTTATTAAATAATAATAATAATAATAATAATAATAATAATCGGCTATTTAAATTTATTAAAAAATTAAAATATAATATTAAATATTTTATTTACAATTACTTACAGCTATAATGGTTCAGTTTTATACATTTTAATAACATTCATAATAATTATAATTATAATTTCTATTTTATATAAAATATAACAACGTAATCACACTATTTAGATATACTAATAATAACACATATTCATTTATATTTTCTAATGATTATATATATATATATATATATATATATATATATATATATATATACCAAAGTTAATAAAATATATTATTTCAATAGCTATACAATTGCAGCCTTTTTTACTAGTTGGTTGACAGTTTCGATTTACTTTTGTATTTTAATAAATAAAATCAATATTATTATAGAAATAAATTAAAATTAAACATATAAAATCACAATAAAAAGTTATAAAATTTTACCAACTTTACACAAAAAAAAATATTATTGATATGTAAAAAATATATTGCCTGGTTACTTAAATTGCAAAACTTATCAAAACTTAATATGTAACATATATAATACAATTGAGAGTAAATGTTGCATTTCGGATGCAGAATTATATAGGCAAAAGCAGAAAAATTTTTCAACAATGGAATGATAAGATAATTGAATTTTTCACGAAAATCACTTAAAAGTACAGCGGTATCAAAGTTTGAAACTGTTGCTTATCATAACAGTTTCATAGTCTGCGTCAAACCTGAAACCACTATGATTGGCAACTCTGATACAACTACACTTTTCAGCAGTTTTTGCGCAAAATTCAGGTTGAAGCAGTGGATCCTGCATCTCTGAAACAGTTACATCTAACAACGATTTTGAAAAAAAAAACACCTATTTCGAAAATAGTTTTTGATCCACCTCAAATTTGTAATTTTTTTAGAAAACATTATTAAAAAAATTTCCCCATATATATATATATATATATATATATATATATATATATATATATATATATATATATATATATATATATTTCCAGATAATATTAATTAAGATTTAAGAGACTGAGGCCGAATTTTGAATACTGAACAGAATAAGGTGAAAATTTTCTTAAAGAAATATTACTTATGTATGCGCCTCATGTGGTCGGTCGCGATTCCTGCAATGTCGTTATATGCCAAACAATCACTGCTGCGCTTAATTTCCTTTTATTTTCTTTTTTTCTTTCTTCTGCTATCTCTTTAATTTTCTTTGTTTCACAAAGTCGACTTATAACAACGGAACGGCTTTACAATAACACAAGTCAACAGCTTCTTTCATGGGCAAGAAGGTGCACTTGGACTGGACATCAAGGTCCATTTCATCCTCTGGAAGTGAAAGAGCCTCTCTCTTGACAAAGGAGGTTTGATTTATTTTATAGTGTTATTCGATTACGGGTTCTTTGTTTTTCATTTTCTGTTCAGATGATGGTTTAAATGATTGCCTTTTCTGGGTAATTGTTAAGTCACTTGAATTTTTTAAAGATTTTTTTTTTTTTGTTTTAGTTGTTTCTGATATGGTTCCCATTATTGGGTGTGTGTGTGTGTATATATATAAACAGGGAGATGTGATATCTTGTTTCGTTTACGGTAATTCTTGTATTGATCTGTTTATTTTGGTTAGGAAATTGATAGGGAGGTCTAGATGTCTTTTAAACATTTGGTTCTTGAAATACAAGAATAGGATGAGGAAACAGAATAGGATGAGGAAAATATACTTCTTGCTGTTTGTGGTATCTAATGCTTTAATTATTCAACCTGATTCTACGAGAGAAGTATTGGTTTTTTCAAGTCTAAAATATTTAAATCATAACAACCATGAGTTGCGGCTTTGTGGTTTGGAAATATATAATACTGTGGAATTAGGTTGGATCATGATTATATAAGCACTAATGGTGCTTTGTTACCATTTATTTTTTATTTTTTTTTCTTTTCTAAGCATAGAAGCAATTGATTTACCTAATGCTATGTAGGCACGGCGGAAAGCAAATGAAGATCAATCGCCAGGTGGTCGCCCAAACGATCTTGAACTTGGGGATGGAGTAGAGGTCATAGCTGTTCTTGTTATTTCAAGCTATCTTTGCATTTCTCTCCCATTAAAAGCTCTTTCAAATAGTAACTAATACTGTTTTTGAAAATTCAGGCTGCAAATGTTGGATTTGGCAGAGTCTTCTCGCTGGTGAGAACTTTTAATTTATCATATCTGAGGATGGAATCAATATGAGATATCTTCCAGTTCATAATAAATTTCTTTACAGGCAAAACCCGATGCTGGGAAGCTTGCAATTGGAACCATTGCCCTGCTGATAGCATCCACATCAAATATTCTTATTGTGGGTTACCTTCTCCTCTATATGATTTTAGTTTTGTCAGTTTAACAATTATATTGAGTTAAACTGAATGACCAATATTTTTTAGCAAAAATGTCCATCAATCATGTACTTGAGTGACAAGACTTTATCACTATTTATCAGTGTATCATGTTCTTACTCCACATACAGGAAGCTTTTATTCAAATTCCATGCATAGCATGCAGAATAGTCTCTGTCACTTCTTTTGGATGATTCCTACTACTTCCTATTGTCTTTGACTAGCTATGCACTCTCAATGCTTTCATCGTTATCTGCAGCATACCTAATGTAAGTTCTTCAATGGACAGGCAATAGATGTTGCTCCAATATGCAATTGCCGATAAGCTGTTTGGGAACTGCCTTGTAGGATAGCTGAAAACACCACAATTTTAAAAAACTGAATTTTCATTAGCAACTAGCTGGGATCCTGTCCTATTGAGGCCTTTGTCCCTGTAACCTGTACTAATTCTTATGTTTTGCAGCCTAAATATGGTGGAATGATAATAGACATAGTATCAAGAGATATAAGGACTCCTGAAGAGCAAACGGAAGCTTTGGATGCAGTCAAGAGCACCATAGTCGACATTGTGCTGATAGTTGTAATTGGGTATGCCAAACCTTATTTACCACCTTGCCAAATTTTTTGCAGTGTTACTTCTCTGGATTTTCCTTTCATTTGTGTCGGTATGGATTCATTTTATAGTCATGTCTTACTGAACCCATTGGACTTTGTGTTAGTTTTCTGTTGAATATAATAATGTTTCCTGTTATTTCCTTTAATATCTAGTAAATCCTTAACCTAAAAGTATTGTATTTGTTACTTGTTTTAGTTCTGTGTGCACTGCACTTCGAGCATGGCTATTTTCTTCTGCAAGTGAAAGGGTTGTCGCGCGATTGAGAAAGAACTTATTTGGTCACTTAATCAATCAGGTGAGCTTCCAAGCTATCAAGCACATTAACCCTGGAGCAGTTCAATTTATTAGACTCATTTTACACTGTTTTAATTAGTTTTCTATATTTTGATTTCCTTCAAAAAGTTAACAAAATTCATTATAAAAGATATATTCATTGTGAAGCATGAATGCTTATTTAGAAAAGTTCATGCATATGGAAAATGGTATTAAAAATTATCAAAATCATTTTTAGGATACCAGATTTCAGGTTCATCTTTTCTTTTTTCCTCATTAAGTAATCATTTGGGATGCAGCAGACATTTATGGTGGTGTTATTAAATGCTTCAACAGGAAATAGCCTTCTTTGATGTTACTCGAACTGGGGAACTTCTCAGCAGGCTGTCAGAAGACACTCAGGTCATAAAAAATGCTGCAACAACGAATCTTTCTGAGGCACTCCGTAATGTAACAACTGCACTAATAGGTGTTGTCTTCATGTTTTCATCATCATGGAAATTAACATGTAGGTAATTGAAGATGAAGTTTTCAAGTATAGGTTTTTTTTCCCTATAATATTCTATTCATCGTTTCCTTCTTTTTCCTGCTTAGTGCTGGCTTTGATTGTTGTTCCTGTCATTTCGGTTGCTGTAAAAAAATTTGGCCGTTATCTTCGTGAACTTTCACACTCGACCCAAGCTGCAGCTGCAGTGGCTGCTTCAATAGCTGAGGTTTGTAAGCAACAAAAATCTTTATATCTTCAACTGCTTCTAAACTGTTTAAGCATTTATACTGTACTGCATTTGAAACAACACATGTTTGATGAAGATAGGGTGGTTCTGAAATTCGGCTTTCTTTACCCATTGTCCTTGCAAAAATCTGTTGGATAGTTTAGATATCTCAAGAATGCTGAAGCTCAAGAACCTCAAGAAATCTGTTTCTAAACTTTTTAATCATTTACAAATGTACTGCATTTGAAACAACACACATTTGATGAAGATAGATTGGTTCTGAAATTAGACTCTCTTTACCCATTCTCCTTGAGAAAATCTGTTTTATAGTTTAGATATCGTATGAATGCTGAAGCTCAAGAACCCAACAAAAGTTGGACTCAAGATTGTTATTTTGCTCAAAAACTTTGGCCATCAACTTTGTATACCTAAATAAAAATTCTCAGTGTACATTGAAGTGATTATTAGCTGTGATCCAAGAAGTTGTTCATGAATATGCTTAAAGGACCTGCTGGTATTTTCTGTTTAGGAGGATTTATTTTGTAATTTTACCTCATTTATTGGTTGATAAATTGTTCTATTTATTGATAAATTGGTTGAAAATCTAGTACATCTTTTCCTGAACTTTATGTATTAGGTTTTGATCAGAAACATTAGTTTGTAAATTGTTACGTGCAAATTGTTGTGCCAATATTTGCAAATTTTTTTTTTTTTTGCCTTCTTTTTGTTATTCTGGAATGAAATGCATCTGAATTAATATGATGGTCAATAAAGTTCTGTTGTTGACATATTTTTCGTAATATAATTGATTCTTAGGAAACCATTGGGGCCATTCGAACAGTTAGATCTTTTGCCCAAGAGAGTTATGCAATTTCAAACTACTCAGAAAAAGTGGATGAGACATTGGAGCTAGGACTTAGACAAGCAGTGAGTTTCTCTCTCTCTCAGAATCTGGCGGTACACAAATAAAGGAATCCTTGTGAATTTTTCTGTTCTATACTGCAGAGAGTAGTTGGTCTGTTTTTTGGAGGACTAAATGCAGCATCCACTCTATCTGTGATTGTAGTGGTAGTCTATGGTGCATACTTGACAATAACAGGTTCCATGACTGCAGGGTCTCTTACTTCCTTCATTCTTTACAGCCTCACAGGTACTTTCCTTCATTGTTTTACGTGCATGCAAAATGGACTGGTATGAGTAAGCACAATGCATTGTTTTTAGTTGCTCTTGAAATAAGTCCTTATCTCATTCTGCTTATGACGATCAAATCACTCCGTGATTTATTATACATAATGCTCAGTGCTTAACCTAGTTTGATTTAGTTGCTACATTTTAGTGGACAACCAAGGCTTGCTGCTTGGGCAAAGCTTAAAATTGTGATGGTTACTCATTTGGCTAATGTTTTGTCTGCAGTTGGTTCTTCAGTATCTTCTTTGTCAGGATTGTATACAACTGCAATGAAAGCTGCAGGGGCAAGTAGAAGAGTATTTCAGCTCCTCGATCGTGTTTCAAGCATGCCAAAATCTGGAGATAAGAGCCCTATCAGGTCAGTTTCTCTCTCTCTCTCTCTCTCTAGATCTGACTTTAATTGATTGAATGTACTTTCAAGATGGATAGAAGTGCCTAGACATTAATTTTTTGAACTCAAGGAGATGTATAGATCTGTTCATTAAAATAGATCAAAATAAAATGCCCTGACCTAATAATTTCACCCTTATGTTTCTATTTGAAATTTATTGCTTACATTCACAGTGATCCAGATGGAGAAGTGGAATTGGATGATGTTTGGTTTGCATATCCTTCTCGCCCAAGCCACATGGTGCTCAAGGTCATACTTTTTTCAATTACATAGAATGAGCATGTAACTGCACTTTGAAATCAGTCAAATATCAAATCATCATCTAATAAATTGTTTGTTTCTATCTTCATTTCCCAAGTATATGTCAACATTGATTGGGCCGTTTTGTTCTATCCTTGTAATCACAGGAATGCTAGTTCCTTAGGGAACATGACAAGTATATCGAAATGATTGTTAATGAAACATAAGCTGTCATGAGAAATAATAGGATTCGGAATTTAACGGCCACTTGGATAAATAATTCTTGAAGTATTATAAATTATGGCTTCATGAGCAAATTCTTGGTGTTATAAGTGTATGGAATTTCGTGTAGTATTGGAATGGAAAGAATGCAGGGATTGAGCATTATTTAACTTTTGAGAATCATTGTTTGAACTACAGGGTATAACGTTGAAACTGAACCCTGGCTCAAAAGTTGCTCTTGTTGGTCCAAGTGGTGGCGGCAAGGTAACATTACTTGTTTTTTCTCCATTTTTTTTTTCTTTTTCCTTTTTTCTTTTTTTGCCACTACTAGCTAACTTTTCAAGTGTTTTTCTCCGTCTGATTGTCCCTTAATCAACATAACCATGACTTAGAGGATGAAGGGCCAAATAAGCCCCTCAAATTTGCCACATAGTTAATTAAACCCCTCATAATTCAATTAGACTAATTTTATCCTTAAAGAATCAAAACTAGGTTAAATAGACCTGCAAAATAATGTCAGGAGAGATTGTTACAACTTGATAATATGGCAGAAAAAGATAAAGCTTTTTGTCTTGATTAGGGGTTATTTGGCTCATTTTTTTTATATTTCATTAAAAGGTTTACTAGGTTTAATTTGGATTTTCTAAGGGTGGAAATGGCCCAATTGAATCACGAGAGGCTTAATTGACTCTTGAAGCAAACCTGAACGGCCTATATGGCCCTTTAGCCATGACTTAGAACATCATTTTGTCATCATGGATGAATGGGGAACTGAAACTCATTAAAAGCATGATAAATTTGTCTATTTATCTACAGAAATGTTTGTTTCTATCTTGCAGACGACTATAGCAAATTTAATTGAGAGGTTCTATGATCCTATCAAGGGGAAGATCTTGCTTAATGGGGTTCCACTAGTGGAAATATCACACACATATCTTCACCACAAGGTATTATATTCTGACATTTGCTTGAACACATAATTTATCATATTAATCTCTGTCATGTCTGCTGGAAGATTTTAATGGTGAATGATGCTAGATAAAACTAGAAGTCTGATGATGGACCTAATGAACTTTCACCTGTAGAATCTTTTCATGAAGTGCAGGAAGCAGGATATAAAATAATCAATTCTCATTATTGATGAAAGTGTTATCTCACGGTATTCACATCATTATCAATTAATTCTCTTTCTTCTGCAAGATTTCCTTCTAACTCGATTTACAGTTATAGACACCGGCCTTTGGCATATATGGCAGCTTAACCTGAATATATGCTCTTGAACCTGTAAAATAGAAATAATCAATTCCACCAATCACACAATCAATGTTCCTTGTTCTCTCCGTCAAGAATATAAATCCACTTGTGTCCCTTTGGCTATGCATAGACATTTTGTGTTAAGTTCTAATGAATTTTGGTAACTTCAATGATGAGATTTCTTTGGCACCCTTCCTTTCTCTGGACGCAGGTCAGCATAGTCAGCCAGGAGCCTGTTCTCTTTAATTGTACTGTGGAAGAGAACATTGCCTATGGATTCAATGGAAAAGCAAGTTTTTCTGATATCGAAATGGTTTCCGTACGTATTTAACCATCCTGAGTTGTTTTTAATCATTTCTTTTTCTTCCTTTCTCAAGAAAATCGTCAAAATTTTTATTTTCTAGTATAATATATATGCTTACAAAGTCACGACACTGCAGAAAATGGCCAATGCTCATGAGTTCATAGATAAGTTCCCTGAAAAATATCAAACCGTGGTTGGTGAACGTGGGCTGAGGCTGTCAGGTGGCCAAAAACAAAGAGTGGCAATTGCAAGAGCACTATTGATGAATCCAAGAATTTTGCTGTTAGATGAAGCCACAAGTGCCCTGGATGCAGAAAGCGAGTACCTTGTCCAAGTGAGTTGGCTTCTTATACCTTAATTTTATTTGTTGACTTGATCTATATTCCCTGTTGATTTCCCACAATTCAGTTTTTTCAATTACTTTCCCTTCTCTGAAATAAGTAGCTGGTCTTTTGTCTTTAAAGAAATTTCAACCACTTAGTTGATCATCTTGAGTTGGGCTTTTATGTAGTTGATCGTCTTGAGTTGGCTTTTATGTAACTGTTCTGTTTAACTGGCCAAACTTTGAATGAGAAATATACTCAACTATATTTAGGACTATTTTCCTTTTGGTACTTGCATTGTATGTGGAGGTTGATTGGCATTTTAATAATACGAGTTCAATGACAATGAAAATAGCTTTCCTCGACCCAAGTTTTGTGATGTTCCTTTTCCTTTCCAGTTTCTTCGCTGATTGATTCTTCTGCAATGAATATGTAGGATGCCATGGATTCTTTGATGAAGGGTAGGACTGTTCTTGTAATAGCACACAGGCTTTCAACTGTCAAAAGTGCAGATGTGGTTGCTGTAGTATCTGATGGTCAGATAGCTGAAAGTGGCACGCACGATCAACTTCTCAGCAAGGATGGTATTTACACTGCACTAGTCAGGCGACAACTACAGGGCTCCAAAGCTGAGCTCTAGCTATTTTTAGGAACAAATCCTTGAAATTAAAATTAAAAAAATTGTGCCAACATTAGCACAAAAGCAACAGCTTATTGTAATAGCATTTTTAGTCTCGAGGGTGTAGCATTTTAAACAAGTTTATGGTTCTGATACAAATACCACTCCTATGTGGCCTCACCCCTTTGTGATTGCGGCCAAGAAATGCCTGTCCTTTTTCATGGAATTTTCTCTCAAATCAAACCAATGTTGGACATCTGGAATTATCCCGGTGTTTATTAACGCGAACCCAGCCAAACGGATGCGATCATGCAATAAGCCACAAGGCAAAATATTTAGTTCCTTGGAAGCAGAACCAATTGCCGTTGACATGGCAATTTCAAGTAGCTGATGCTCGGTCAATAATGCCACTCAATCCAAATCAAGAGAGCATAACACAGTTCAAAGACTCGCTAATAGGCATCATTTTTATCTATTGGTCCCTGTAACCTCATTTTATACAGTCAGTTCACATGAATTTTAAAAAAAAAAAAAAAAAGCCAGTAGATATGCTCCTGTCTCCAGTTTCACTAAAAATTAATCCCAAAATCCTCATACCTCCATAATCGTGACACTTTACGCCAATGTGGCAAGCTGGTGCAAAATATTACAAGTAAACATATGAAAAATAAAAATCTACTTAACTACTTGGATCAAATGATCAATCAAATAAAGATACGGGTCTCAATGGATGATCATGTGATTCAACGACCTAAATATGGTTTTTTTGCCTAGAAGATCGTCTATTTTGAATGCAGATGGACGTCAAAAACAAGCCACAATTGAACACTCATGGGCCGATAACTTCAACTATGAAAATCTCGAGATATGAAACAGGACAGTAGGTACAGTTCAATAATAAAAATGAAATACAATCTGTTGTGAGATCATCAAGTATTTTAGAATGCTAAACTACAAGAGTCAAAATTTTCAAATACACTTAGACTCTAACATAGCGAGGACAGATCATAGTCCTACCTATATAAAGACAGATGCTCAATGTGATAATAATAAGCAAACTCTAACGAATCATCAATCCTTGCATTGCCTGTGATCCATCTTCTGTTATCTTGTTAGCTTGAATTGTATTTATCACGCTCGCAATATTACCCTGGAAAACAAATGTAAATGCCACCATTTCTATCAAAATGCACATTGAGACAATGTTTTTAACCTAAGCCTACCAAACAATTTGTCTGCTTCTTTTCCAATATGATTATAATAAAACTAATTTTTTAGCTGCATGGGTTAACAGTAACCATATGGAATACTGTAAAATATAGACGCTGAACAAAGATTTGAAACCAAATTCAAGAAACTCACCCTCCAAGTAGCAAGCTTCGATCTAAGTGCCAGCCACTGATGCTGCCCAAATACACGCTCACTACAGCTACTGCAAGTCACAAAAGGAAAAATGAATGGATGAACAACCAAGGTAACATCTTTGAAGTACTGGAACACTGGCACAAGCAGAGGCAAGCACAAGAGTTTACCTCACAAGTACAACTTGATTCATCTGGTCCATTTTACAGTTAATTAACTTAGCAGTTATTGCTTTCACTACCCATAATTCCACCTCATCATCATTAATCTGCAAAAGTAGTTGCATTAATAACTGTATTGAAGACACAATAAGAGCAGTTAAAAGACTCAAATCTTGTGAAACAAGAATGGCAAGCCAGCTTACTCGAAGAGTATCCTTAATAAGAGTATATGGAATGCAACCAGATCCATGAGAGGCAAGATCCACCAATGATATTAATCTCATCTTTGCTATACAATCTTCATGGAGGAGACCTAGAGCATACAAATAGCAAGATGAATTTCAAATGAAGGAACCTCAGCAACACCTGGCTTCCTGTATTTGTAAGAAAAAAACTTACCATAGCTTTTCAACAAAGCAGAATTTGCAGCCTGAAACTCCAAATATGAATCTAGCCTCTGAGTAAGAAAGATCTTCAATAGCTGGTAGACCAATGAGTATTTCCCATCCTTTTCCAATTGGCCCACAGCAGGCATATCTAGCAGGTCACACTGCAATATAGCTGAAAAAAATCAATCTCTAAACAACCAATTTAGCCAATAACTTAATCCAACAAAGACAAATAATACAAAATAATTTTTAAGAACCTGGAGACAATAAAACAAGGATCCATGTTTATGTAGGATAATAAAAGGAACAGGAGAAAACAAAAAAGATGTACACAAAACCAAATATCAGGAGTGCAATTTCCATGACCATCTGAGAGTTGAAATGCAGGCAAAAAAATAAAGCAAACAATTGCAGGGTATCAATCATCATCATTTCATTTCAGACAAAAGATGCTTCACCACATCAGCATAACACAAAAAACAAATCACAATGCCTTCCGTATGTAAGGTCCAAAATTCTTTGAAATTGCTCACCATTATGATTAATGCACTCGCAATTCAAATTTAGCACATCAGAAGAGACTAGAAACCTGATAAGTACGAGATTAAGGGGAAATAGCAACTAAAGGAAACTTCATAACTCAATGAGGCATACCTTAAACATGTCAGGTGCTTTGACAAATTCAATAATTGTTCGAACGGCTTCCTCCTTAGCTTCACCCATTGCATATGCATCCTCACCAGAGAATGTTGCTAAGTACTTGGTCAGAAACTTGAAAGAATCCTTCGCTGGGCTAAAAATTTTAAGAAAAAGAAAGCACTAATGAACATAAATAAGAAACTCATTATGACCCTGATATAGGTTTGTAAGAAAAAAATAAAATAAAATAAAATTTTCAATTTCAAGCTGTTTGCTACTTATATTACCTCTTACTCTCTCTCAGTACATTTGAAATGCTGAGAAAAAGCTCTCTCTGATCCTTCACCTCAAGATTCCATTCCTTCAAGAGGCTATCAATCTTTTTGAAAGAAGGAACTGTATGTTCTGTTACTTTTCCCGTCACTGCCAAACTTAGGGCCTTCATATAAACATAAAATCGGCTATATGTGTCCTCCAGTAGATTGTACAGATTGAACAAGCTGTTGAAAGGGAAAGCATAAGAAAGTGAGAGCAAAAATTTTCTTAGATAAAACTGATATCATCGTTCCACATTTTACATCTTTAATCGTAGTGCAGGCTTGTCAGTTGGTTGCTGAATAATTTTTCCACAAATAAGCTTTGCCATCTCAAGTGATTCATCCGGACTTTCAGACTTCGTAACAAGATTGCAGATAACAGTGAAGATACATTCGAGATCTAGTATAAGAAATGGCAAAAAAAAAGGTTAGTTAGACAAGTAAGCACAAAAATAAGCAACCAAAAAAAAACACAAAAATTTAAAGAAGAAATGGAATATGTTTATAGCATCCACAATAACATCATTATTCATTGACAGGGTCTCACTCTCAATAGAAATGTGCTGTTTTCTAGCTCACAAAAAATCAATATAAGCAGTTCACAGAATCAAGTAACCCATATCTTATTCTTTTATTCAGAAAACAAATGCAGAATAGTGAAGAAATCTACAATACTGGAATATTATCCACATCAGATGGAAAATACCAATTTTGGCTAGTTTTGTTACTTCGTTCCTCCTCAAAACCTCAAAAATAAAGGAACAGCCATTCCACAATACAGAGGGAAGGCTTCATATATCTAGCCTTGGGTGTTGGGCTCCCTCAACTTGCTCTCCCATTTTTCAAAGGATAGGAGGAGGAGGAGGAGAGAGGGAAAAAAAAAAGGAAGAAGAAGAGGGCCATTGGTAGACAGAGGAGTTAATTAACTCACAAATCAAGAAGCATCAATTAATTGCCATAACTGAATAGGGGGTAAAAAGCAATAAGCTTACACTTGTAGCTCTGTGCGCAAATTTAGTTTGAAGTTCAAATCTTTCACATCCAACATAAACCTATTGATATAAGTGAGCTGCTGGCAACTCCAAGATCACATTGACCGCAACAATAAGCCCTCCTCATCAGGATTCTACTATTTAGCATGTTTCGGGCATCAATAACATGCCAAACAGCATAAATAAATAAATAAATAGATCTCATTTGATCTAATTCATTAATACGATTGGAATAAGAAAATTCACATGTTCTGCATGAGGCTAGCTGATTCAAAAAAACAGGTATACTCATATACAATGGCTCAATGTCTAATTGCATTACAGGACAGAAAGAATCCAAACACACCAACATAGCCGCCTTGAAATTTTGTTTCAGTATGTTCAATCAAACATGCATTTAATGCCCTCAGTAGCACTTTCTCTCTTACGTGCAACACAGTTGCCCCCTCCAACTTCAATCATCACAATTCACAATCACAAAAAATAAAAATAAAAACTACCTTTTTCTGAGACCTTGGAGTTGGTAAATACCAAGTCAGCCGAAGTGAGCATCAAAGAGGCCAAGTCCAACCATCTGCATCTCACTACACATTCCGATGCTTCCACACAAAGTCTAGAAACTTGTTGCTCTGCAACCTGCATACCAACCAATGTACAATAAGATTTCATGTGCAAAACATTCATCTGAAACATATCTATATTCACCATAGATAAATGATCTCTATTTCATACAAAAATAAACTTTTTTCACCATGCTACAAAGTTATAATTGTCTCATGCTCCTGAATGTATAGTTCCTATCACTGAGAATGCGAATTTTTTTCAAATTTCATTTTCTTTTTAATATTCGGACTCCAAATCAGAGCATCCACACATTACTATAATGGCAAAAGCTTCTCCAAAATAAACAATCAACAACCAAGAAACAAAAACAAAATCTGCAAATTTACAATTATATCTCATATTGTTGAGTGAGTAACTTTGAAATAAAGAACTCTTGATTCACCCAATCTGATACGCTGCAAAAAAAATCCACCCCGAAAGGCAAAACTCAAATAAATTGTTAAAGCAGCAAAATCTCAAGCAAAATGAGATACCGCAGCACATCATAAAGCACAAATATGAGTATTTGCAGATGTACACCTCAGGACCGGCGTCGGCCCAGGCAAGCTCGGAGGTGAAGCGGACAACGGCGAGAGCCGGATCTTCTTCGGAGGTAGGAACGATGGTCGTCATCGCAAGAGGGATCTGCAACACCGGCCTTTCTTGATCCTTACTTTTGCTGCCGATACAAAGGGGATAGAGTGAAAAACCCTAGCTAAGCGGATCTTTAGTTGGACGGCTGATGCCGTATTTGCTAGGTTTAAGTAAATATTTTGATTTTGACCCGACCCATCCATTAAATTATTCAATCAAACCTAATCTATGATAAATTTGGTTCGATTCATTTTTATAAATTATAATAGTTTTATATAATATAAATATTAAAATATATATATATATATATATTTAATAAAAAATAATGTCATAAATTTTCACCGAACATACTTGATAAAACATAAAATTTTACCGTAAAAGGAGAGATCGCTGGTCATGAGAAAGGAGGCTATAATGACCTGCAAAAAAAAAAATTAGCCCGGTCTTGCCGAGCTTTTGAACTCCAATGCCTAAGTTAGCTATCGAAGTGTGGAGAGAAAACTTAATGGAGAGAGGGTATTAAGAATTAGAGAGAGAGAACCCTCCTGTTATGTGTTTACCTCTCATATTTATATCCTTGAGTGTTAGGCTTTATAGGCTTCAAATTTTAGGCCTTTTCGTAGGCCTTTAATGGGCCGACCTTATAGTTAATTTTATTTTGAGTGTTATCACTAGTCTCCCTCCACGCAATTCGATCTTTGAGATCGATGGTTCGATAATTTTGGGAGTTACCCGCTTGTGGAGAATTACCCGTTTGGAGAACCTTGTCTTTGGAAGTTACCCGCTTGTGGGGAGTTACCCGTTTGGAGAATCTTGTCTTTGGGAGTTACCCGCTTGTGAAAAGTTATCCGTTTGGAGAATCTTGTCTTTGGGAGTTACCCGCTTGTGGGGAGTTACCCGTTTGGAGAATCTTATCCTGCATATAATTTTTGCAATTTTATTGTGCAAATAATTTTATAAATATTTACTAACCTGTTTTACGGTTGCTTATGTTGTTGGAGAGATAATCATATCTGATCCGCTTTTGGCGGTGGAAAAAATCACATCCGATCCGCTCTTGGCGATCGACGATCTTCCAATTTGATCCGCTTTTGGCGGAGAGATAATATCCGTCCAATCCGCTCTTGGCGATGGACGGTCTTTCGATCCGCTCTTGGCGGAGAGGTAACCCCATCCGATCCGCTTTTGGCGATAGACGGTCTTCCGATCCGCTCCTGGCGGAGAGATAATACCCGTTCAATCCGCTCTTGGTGATGGACGGTCTTCCAATCCGCTCCTAGCGGAGAGATAATACCCGTCTGATCCACTCTTGGCGATGGACGATCTTCCAATTTGATCCGCTCTTGGCGGAGAGATAATATCCTTCCGATCCGCTCTTGGCGATGGATGGTCTTCCAATCCGCTCCTAGCGGAGAGATAACCCCATTCGATCTGCTCTTGGCGATGGACGGTCTTCCGATCCGCTTTTGGCGGAGAGATAACCCCATCCAATCCGCTCTTGGAGATAGACGGTCTTCCGATCCACTCCTGGCGGAGAGATAATACCCGTCCGATCCGCTCTTGGCGATGGACGATCTTCCAATTTGATCCGCTCTTGGCGGAGAGATAATATCCGTCCGATCCGCTCTTGACGATGGACGGTCTTTCGATCCGCTCTTGGCGGAGAGATAATATCTGTCCGATCCGCTCTTGGCGATGAACGGTCTTCCGATCCGCTCCTGGCGGAGAGATAACCCCGTCCGATCTGTTATTGGCGATGGAAGGTCTTCCGATCCACTCTTGGCGGAGAGATAATAACATCCAATCCGATTCGCTCTTTGCAGTGGAAATAATAACATCCGATCCGATTCGCTCTTAGCAGTGCAAATAATAACATCCGATCCGATTCGCTCTTGGCGGTGAAAATAATAACATCCAATCCGCCATTGACGGTGGAAATAATAACATCCGATCGGAATAAA
The DNA here is from genome assembly GCA_037975025.1 of Excoecaria agallocha. Lineage (NCBI taxonomy): Eukaryota > Viridiplantae > Streptophyta > Magnoliopsida > Malpighiales > Euphorbiaceae > Excoecaria > Excoecaria agallocha. The sequence goes on from CM075811.1 coordinate 43,236,731, forward strand.
AAATTATCGAAATCGACATAAATAAATAATCATCATTAAAAATTTTACCATCATCCAAAATAAATATTATCGGTCGGGATTTACCATCAACCGGAATAAATATCATCGGTCGGGATTTACATCGACCGGAATTAAAAAATCATCGGTTGGGATTTACCATCAACCGAAATATGGTAAATCCGGAATAAATATCATCGGTCGGGATTTACATCGACCGAAATTAAAAAATCATCGGTTGGGATTTACCATCAACCGGAATAAATATCATCGATCGGGATTTACATCGACCGGAATTAAAAAATCATCGGTTGGGATTTACCATCAACCGGAATAAATATCATCGGTCGGGATTTACATCGACCGGAATTAAAAAATCATCGGTTGGAATTTACCATCAACCGAAATAAATATCATCGGTCGAAAATTTCCATTGACCGAAATAAATAATTTTCAGTAGGCCATTTTATTTTTATTTTTAAGTTGCCGCATCCGTATAAATTAAAGGATATTGGGCAAATTGGTGATTATCAATGTGGGGCCCATTATGTTGGCTAAATTGATATTATGCCTTGAAATAAATACAATTGCAGTGGAGAAATAAACTTTTAAAAGCTTGACAAGAAGAAATAAAGGTTTGGAATGCGTACCTCCACCTGTCATTTCTTCAAGTTGAGGTGGGGATAAGATTGGCTTCTTTTACCCAAATTTGCTCTTGAGCTCTTGTTTTATTACGTCGGTCAGTAAAAATCTAACTTATTCTTATGGTCCACTCAAATCTCCGATCCTCCATGGCTTTTAAGCGGTCACCATGATCAAGTCTACTCACATTTTTTACAAAAAAGGTGACAACGACACCTTATTTATCAATCGGACATGTGCTTGCCGATCGATCTGGGTGTGCATGCCGATCAGCTGTAGTAAATTTCCAACCACGATATTTATGGGGCTGCAAACTTCTGATCGGCTGCTGTAATTTTGGTGGCTGCAATAATTTCACATAAACAATTGTAGGCAGCGAAATGAAGCTTTATGCTTCTATCTATCTTTTTTTTTGTGGGTGGATTGGCAGTGCATCTTCACTTTAGGAAAGCATCCCATAGAGCGGCTTTTCTTGGTGCTGCCATCATCAGTTTCTCCACTTCGTAGAAATTTTTATGGGCTGATTTATCATTAATTGATGCCAACAAATTCCCATCTTGTATGAGCTTTGAAAGAACCAATCCATCCTAGTTTATCTTTCGCAAACGAAAGAATTAATGAACTAGTTGAATTTGCAAATAACGCTTCAAAAATCTCCAAGTGGCCATGGTTTTGGAGTCCTATCTTGGTGGCATCTCACCCATTTTGCGAGAGTTAATGATAGCAAAAAGAGAGCAAGATCTCAATAAGTTGTGAATTTTCTGTGTCTAAACTTCAAATAAAAAGGTTATATGCACAAAGTACAAAGGCATAGATGCTTCCAACCATTATTTACAGGATGTGAGGGCAAGAGAATTTCCTGCATTTCTCAACATGCAAATGCATTTTAATGCATCTGCCTTTATATTTGAAAACAATAATGACAACTTCCCACAACCAAAACTTGCATTGCTGAAAACATATCAGTTTAATTGAAAATGACGTCACTTTTCATACATCAAAAAGAGTGAACCGTGATTTGGTTCACGCGTGGATACAATTTCTCAAGATTGAGAGTTTGTCAGTTAGCATAGGATATTAAATAAGCCAACAAACCCCTCTTACATATTACAAAACTTACGGTGGTTGGAGAGAACTTACAGTGGTTGGAGAAAGGTAATATTGTTCTTTGAGTTGCCATTTAAAATAAGGAGATCATTGATAATGAAATGCGAGGAGGAAGCAAAGCCGATTGGAAGCAAGGCTATAAATTCTGATCGGTGAGGCAAGCTTTCGGTCTATGAGGCAAAACTTCGATCGGTGATCTGGATGGAGTGCTAGATAAGGGAGAAGCAAGGTCAAGGCTGCAAATTTCGATTTGTGAAATAGACTTTGGCCTATATGTGCATGCCGATTTATCTTTGGCCTGCTTTCTCATACTTTGCTTGAAGAAAGCTATTTTTTATTTTCTTCTTTTGGCGGTCGCTGTGAACTTTGTGTTTGTTTTTTTTTAAGATCTGAGCCTTCCTCGCAAAACCTTTTGCTCAACACTTTCAGATCTAAACTTTCTCATGGAATAAGCTTAAGATCTTTTAGATCTAGATTTTTGCTGTGAAATAAAGCTCAAGATTTTTCAGATCTAGACTTTTTCTGTGAAATAAAGCTCAAGATCTTTTTATGGATTTCTTTTTTACAGAGGGGCAGCAGTAAATCTAAAGTTTGGCATTGAAACTCATTTAAAAGGCAGCTATGAGACGAACATCATTCTTTTTTGATTTCAGGCTGAGTAGCTCAGATCCGACGTCAACTCTCAACGAAAGCACCAAATGATAAAACATAAAATTTTACCGTAAAAGGAGAGATCGTCGGCCATGAGGAAGGAGGCTTTAATGACCTGCAAAAAAGAAAACTAGCTCGGTCTTGCCGAGCTTTTAAACTCCGATGTCTAAGTTAGCTATCGAAGTGTGGAGAGAAAGCTTAATGGAGAGAGGGTATTAAGAGTTAGAAAGAGAGAACCCTCCTGTTATGTGTTTACCTCTCATATTATACCCTTGAGTGTTAGGCTTTATGGGCTTCTGATCTTAGGCCTCTTCGTGGGCCTTTAATGGGCCGGCCTTATAGTTAATTTTATTTTGAGTGTTATCAATACTTAACATGGAACCATTTATGTAATGATTCGACTTGATCCATTTCATAAAAAATTTTATTTTACACTATTTTGTCCTTTTTTTTTCACTTACGATGGCATATGAAATTAATATCATTTTATAATTAAATTTGTTTGCTCTCTTATATTTTTTTTAACCTAGCGATTGAAAAATTGTGTTCAATAAAGAATTAGTGGCTAAAAAATAAAATAGAAAAATTACAAAAGATTACATGGAGGTGGCTTTTCCAAATTTAATTATATAGTTTATGATAAATTTGCCATTATATCCAATGTATTATAATTTGATCATACATAAGTGGCTGAAAATTAAAAGCATTAAATTTTATCACATTATTTTTAAAAAATATAAATAAATATATGTATATATATAGTATTATAGCATTCAATTGATATTAAAACTTATATTTCTTAGTTATGACTAATAAGTATTGTGAATTTCCAGTACCATTCTTTTTTCTTCAAATATCTAATAGCAGGGCGTGCAAAGTTCGGTTCAAACCGAAAAATCAAATTAAATCGATCAATTTTTTAATTCGATTTAATTTTTTGATTCGGTTTCAATTTTGAATTTTAGAAAAGTTCTATTTTTTGATTCGGTTTTTGAAGAAAAAAATCGTAAAAAATTGAACCGATCGAAATTTTTTATAATTAGGTAATTTTTTAATTGAATAATTATTTTGTGCATGTAAATTATCTTATTTTGAGTTATAAATTATGAGTATATTTATCAATTATTAATATCTATTTTTAGGTAATAATTTAAAATTTTGACTATTAGATTGAAAATCAATTGAATAAAAAAATTTATTTAACTGTTTTTATTATATTATTTATTATATATTTTGGGATTTTATCTTTAATTTAGATTTTTATTTTTTACAATTTAGATATTTTTACTTTATTACAATATGATTTGTAATTTTATATAATTACTAGACATAATTTTTTATTTTTTATAAAAAATAATTTTAATTTTCAGTTTTTCGGTTAACCGAACTGAACCGATCAAAAAATTTGATTCAGTTAATATTCGATTATTTAAAAAATTCGATTCAATTCAGTTGATTAAAATTTTAAAAATTTAATTTTCGATTATTTCAGTTTAGTTATTGAATCGAATCGAATCGACTGTTATATACCCTAGTCTAATAGCATTATAACAAATAGTAATTTAGTGCATTTGTACTATCGGAACCCTTTAAATGAGTACCACCAAATTACATTTTCATTCTTACCTTATAAGGTAGTGTTTGTTAAATTAACTTAAATAAAAAATTTTCAGATAAAGCTGGAATACTTTTCGGACTAAAATATAAAATAGTCAAGATAAAACTGAAAAACATTTCAAAAACTTTTTTTAATCGTTTGTTAAAATTTTTAGAATAAATTAAAAATAATTTTTTCAATTTTTTTTGTTATTTTTTTTTATCTTGATCCTATGTAAAGATATGCATATCTTGAAATATCAAGATATAGGTAGTTTAAAAAAATTTTTTTGTGTGATCTATTTTTTTAACAAACGTTTGAAAAGATTGAAAAAATTAAAATAATTTTATTTTCTTTCCATCCTCACCTTTTCAAGGGTAACAAACAATACTTAAACAATAGCAAATTGACATAATTTTAATAAAAATGAATGAAAATCAAAAGAAGTAATTAAATTGGAAAATATCGTAAATCAAATTATAAATCCAACGATCAAAAGGTGATTCAAGTAAACCACATATCAATGGACGATGATGACCAATCGTACGGTAACCAGTCATACTTGTATAAGAATCCCCTCCCTTACCACTTTTGGGTTTCGGATACGCCCCTTCTGTAACAGAAGGAACTCCAAGTTTAGCAGCCGAGCTCTTCGCTACAGCACTCAAAAATGGTACGCGATCACTCCCTCTTTCTCTCTCTCAGTATATATAATTTTATTTTAGAGATACTGTAATTTACCTGTGTATCGGTTATCTAATGGTGGCAATGAGTGTTTGTAAATGTAGCCGTCGCACAAGATTTTCAGGATAAAGAAGAAGTTAGCCAAGAAGATGAGGCAGAACAGGCCTATTCCTCACTGGATTCGCATGCGCACCGACAATACCATCAGGTTCTTTCTTTTTTTCGTTTTAAATTGAATTTTTGTCAATTTAGATAAAGTAATTTCTGAATTTCAGTAATCGTAGCTTCATTTGCTAATTTCTGCTTTATTTCTGGAATTTTTAGGTATAACGCTAAGCGCAGGCACTGGCGCCGCACCAAGCTTGGATTCTGAGGATGTTTTCCGTTAGTTGTTCATGTCTTATTAAGCTTTTATTCTGAAATTTTGGGAATTTTGTTCTAGAAATTAACTTGCTGAAAGGATGATGTTATGTTTTGGACAAGTTATGATTTTTACTAAGAGTATGAAATGGAATTAAAGTAAGTGTTTTATCTAGTTTCTGTTCTAATTTTGATTCCATTATGTTCTTATTCTTTGGAATTGATGGGATTTGAGAGTTTGGGAAAGAATACAGTTTTGGAACTTAATCAATTTCTCAAATGGGAAGGACGGGATTTGAAAATAGAGTTTAGAGCTATTGTGCTCTTGAATGTGTTGGTTGCCTTCATGTTTTTGGATGCTTTTCTATGTTGTTCTCCGACCTTGAGTTCAGAGTTTTTGATATTTGTTTGTGAAGCTCTAGGCGTCATCCATGTCTTTGCTTAGCTGATACCTCATTATACCAGTGGCATGGCATGTTTTGTAATTGCCCATTTGAAATGGTTTCCATGCGGACAATAAGGGGTTACTGTATGTGCCGTGGTCTGGCCTGGTTATCATCTAGTGCTAGGCAGAATCGTCAGCTGGGGCTTGTTGGACTAGGAAGAAGATGGTGTTATCACAATTGAGAAACCACGATAATCAGATCTTATCAAAAGCAGGCAAGAGAGCGAATGTGTACATGTGGTTATTTGCTATGCGCATTCTGTAGGTTCATAATACATGGGGCTTAGAGAGTGTAGGATTGGAGTTCTGTTGTATCTTAACAGAAACTACATTATGGAGGAATGACCATCAAATTATATATAATGAATTGTGCATTATGTGAACTTGTTACAGCAATAGTCACGTCAAAATGACAACCTGCAACATATTGCGAGTATGTTCGGCAGGCAATTCACTATCATGAGCCTCTAGTACATACCATCTTTGTTTTTGGGAACTGGTAATACATAACAATTCAATGACTGTAAAGTCAAGGAGAGAGTGATTTCCTAGAATAGTGTCTAGTGCTATGCGTGGACTATATTAAGATTAGTTTCCCTCGCCTCCAAAGAGATAGCCGAGTGAGGATCCACCGCCTGGGGCAGCATGAACTTTCGTGGATGGGCGATCCTGCACCAACATGCAGAAAAAAAATTAGAATCATTGTCATGTCATGTCTGGAATAAGTAACAGTTGAACTCGACGCATTAAGGGCATTTATCTCAGTCAATTCCATTCCAAAAGAAATCCTGTATTGCAGATAGCATTGTAGAAATTAAAGTCCAAAATCTTCAGTCTTCTGTTATGTTTAGTAGCCACAAATATATGAAAGAACATGAAACAAGCGAAACGACAAATAGTGTGGAGCAATTGGGTGAGATCGCTTTAAAATTTGGATCCTACCGTGATAAAGTTACCACAATTCTGCCCCTCAGAACGTTGGTAATTGTTTGTAAGATTCCCAGGAGTGCCAGCTGGAATTTGCTTATCAATTGGGCTGCGAGAAGGGGTATTGTTTGCAGGTGGTGTCTCTGTTTTGGCAGCTGAAGCATTGTTAGCAGTCTCCTCATTACCGAATAGATAACCCAGAGAACTCTGTCCACCACCAGCGCTAACTCCGCGACCACGACCCATTTCTGCTGTAGCTTCTTTTTCTAAACACAGAATCTGCCAAATGCGCACAATTTAAATGGTTAACAAATTGAACTTAAAATATGGCAGAGGAATATAGAAAAGCATCAATTGTTGTCTCTGTCAAGCATGTGGGATTGTAAGTTCTAAAAGTTTTAAACCTGGAATAAGTGCCAAATTTACGCTTAAATATTTAAAACAGTATAAAATTACTCTCAAAATCTTCTTTTTTTTTTTTTAATAAAATATCTTTAAAATATTGAATTCGGTAGATATTTGCTCTTGTTCAATATTTTGAAAGGCAAATGTTTACCATTTTCAATATTTTGCATCATCCTTTACAAATTTATTGTCAGTAAACTCTGAATTTGGATTGTGGGTATGAAAAGAGGAGAATTATGCAGTAGCGACCATGGCATATAAACTGGAAAAAGCTACAGGAAGCTAGATTCTTGTTCTTTTCGTATTCATGCTCAAAACAAAGAAATGGAATTGCTATTGGGCTGTATTTTTCAGAAAACAAATATTCAGAACGAACTCTGCCAATATAATTATGCCCACAAGCAAAATTTGGACGAGATCCAAGATGTTAAATTACGTTCAAGAAAAAACCCAACATGCAAGAAAGAAAGCTGAACGTCAACAGATCAATGACCATGTGAGACTGAAAACAATGAAAGAACAAATTTACAATGTCATAAATTCAAGCACAAGAATGACATGGTGATCTAAATCTAATGTTTGTATAGAATTCTGCCTACCTTTTTCTTCCTTTCTTGAAACAAAAATAAACTGAAGCAGATTGAATATAAATGAAAAAGAAGGTGACAGGAAGAACAAGAAGACTATATATGGGTATCTAAATAGAGAAAGAAATAAAAGGTGAAAAGGAAAATTAGTAAAAAGAACTGTAAGGTGAAATTAAAGAGATTACGTTTGTGTTTGGCATTTGTAATAAAACTTTTGAGCGGTCTGCAATTACTGTTATTTTGGTCAGTTCATGAACATATTGTTACATGTTAATCACCGTTTCATTTCTGGTTGTTATAATTTGAAAACAAATATAAATATATGATTTTGCATGTCCAATCCAATTGATAATTCATCAGTACCGTTGGTTTTGGCTGTTTCCAATCTGAATCTAATTTTAGATGGATAGAAGAGTTTGTTTAAAGATATTATATTTGTCTTTGTCAAAAGATCTAAGCGGATAGTTTCTTAACTATAACTTCTTGTTCTTTGGCCTGTTTTTTTTTTTTTTTTTTTTTTTTTTTTGTTTTTTGAAGAAAATATGTTTATCTTTATCCGATTTCCTGTCTAGTGTCTAGCAGCATTAGTAACAGATGTTTCAATTGACCCTGGGATGGTGACCTGATGATGATGCAGGCCAAACTAAAAATGAAAGATCTCAGAATCGACTTACGACACCTCTCATGAGAAGGGACAAAGAACCTTAATCTACAACGATTCTCCAAATCCGAATTTAATCGGTCCAGTGAAATTCAAATACCGGATAATTACTAAAAAAAATCCAAGTGTTTCAATTGAATTTTTTTTTTCAATAAAAAAAAATGTAAAAGCACTAATCTTATCAGCCAATTGGAAGCTTCATAATAGCAATATCTAATCTTAAGAAGACAAGAAATGATTTAGCGGTAGCCATATAATATAATAATGCCCTTAATTTGAAGTTTTTTATTGATGAGGATGGCATGATAAAGAGTGGCTATTTTTATGGAGGAACAAGCAAGAGAACTCAAAGACTTCCACTCAAAACTGTATTTCTGGAGTTCTTTTGAGACTTTTTCTGGTGTTACTGTTTCGGTGAAACTGCACCCATCTCACAGAATAAAAAAATAAAATAAAATACTCTCCAAGCATCAACACCAACAATTCAACAAAAATCGAAAGTAGCATATTAAATGACAAAAACACTCGTGCCCCCTATAATTTTCATATGCTTCCACTTAGAACTCATTAAGCATTATACAAGCATATGGCTCAGAACAAAATATTCACATTCAGGTCCACCATGCCTGAACAAGTAGCATATTGAAGTGATCCCCACCTTTGAACCAGAGACAGTTATTCTATGAATCAAACTGTCTGGCCAGTTCCACCGCCCCCAGTCAGAATCTGGAACTCAGATTCTGGTCAGAAACAGGGTCACCAAGGGAAGCGTATGTTGAGTAAATAGGAGGAAGGATCCATAAAGAAATGGCAAAGATCCAGTTTAACTTTTCTTTTTCTTTTTCGTTCTCCCAATCATCAAAGTGAAGCTTCATGTCCATAAATAACTATAAATAATACTATCATCTGAATGAAAAATGGCAAGGAAACCCAATATAATAACAAAACAAGATTAAGATAGAAGAAGAAGGATATAGAAATCTTCAGTGCTTTAACATGATAATTCAGATTTTCTATGGGATTCCACCAGTTGATGACAATTGCTTCTTACTTTCTTTGGTATATGCATTTACAGAACGACCCAAAATCTTCTCTATTAGCCGGATACAGAAAAGATCATCCAAGCAGCAAACAACCTATGCCGATGAAGCTCCCTAGGACTTAAAAGAAGTCTACTAATTATCAAGCTATCAAGTAGAAGAGATCTTTGAAATCTCTACCAATATCTTGTGGAGAGCCTGAGGCTTTGAGAAGAAAGGTGAGTGATCAGCTAATTTTAGACGGAAAACCTTTTCTGGAGGGCTTGAGTTAATCATACTTTCCTGTAGTACAATGGGTATGGCATTATCCTCTGGAGTTTCTATATAAAACCGTCTAACTGTCCCATATTTTATGTCTGAAAGACTAAGCTTCTCTAAAACTGGTGCGAAGGCGATTGGCCTCATTGAAACAGAGGCTAATGCAACATCCTGCGCCGAAAGATTCAAAAAGAAATTAACAATGATTAAAAAAAAAAAAAAAGGATGCACATAAAATATTTAGACACACGCAAAAACAGGCCGAGTCAAAATTATGAAGAGAAAGCTGAAAATTTTTAGTTATTTCCTCTTGGGAGTTCATGAAATATATTCAAGGAAACCTGTCATTAACTGACTTCATATCAGAGTTCAACATCTTTCAGAAGCAGAATGGTTTCAATTGCCTTTAGGTTTAAACTAGAAATGATCACAAAATCACATTCTCATTGCTATTCATCTTTGGACACAGTCGCACAATTTTTTTTTTAGCACAGCATTTCCAAGATGTGAAAAAAACTTTTGAATCCCAAGTTCAGGCACCACCAAGATAATAGTTCAAGTCTCTCACATCAATCGTATTATTATTGAGAGGTCAAATTTTTAAATCACCAGGAAGAGTCATGCTAATCAAAGTCTTTTCTATTCCCACATATTTGTGATGCCTATTAACCCTGAGCAATAACAATGAAAAAACCACTCCCTATTTACTCAGAACAACAACTCTTAATCCTCAAGTCACTCAGAATAATTCTTATCCCAAGTCCTAAGGGAGCTGTTGCCCTGAGCATTAATCCTAGGGCTTCATGAACCACTATAGCCAATAATAGATTCATTATCTGGTTCAAAACTTCAATAGGAATAAAAGCCAGGTGCCACATTCCTTCTTATGAAGGAAAAAAAAATGGCCTGTTGAATAGCCATAACAACAATGATAAGGTATCAGTGGAGATTGCACATGAAATTTGATTGTACCTTGGCTGGACTCTGATTGAACAGCAAGTCTCTCAATAATGACTTGTCCAGCTCAATAGCAGTTGGAGGTTGAGCATTCCCATTTGCATACACAAATATCTGTGCCTGTTGCATCAAATCATTTGAACCTGCCTGCAATCATTTTAAACAATGAGTAGGAAATAGTTCAGAAAAAAAAAAAAAAAAAATCCTTTACAATTGACCTTCTCCAGCAATAAGACAAACAAATGCCCTCTTGAAATCAGTTGGCTAGCAAACCAAAAAACTATTTTTGGATCTTGAAATTTTTTTGGGTACTTGTTAATCCAGGGGCTAGTACATGTTTTAAATAATGTCCTCGCTAAAAAATACTAGCTAATTTGCATGAATGGAGAAACAACTTCCACAAATCCAAAAGAATTCTTATGGTTGAAAACATGCACATGAATCCACAGAGAATGCAGAATGCTTAACACTGAAAAGGCTGAAAATAGTTCTTTACAAGAATTTACACAAATGCAAGCAGTTACTTTCTCCTGGATGCTGTGCATGTGCATGCACCCAAATGGGTGTTTACTGTCTAGTGGAGTGAATTGACACTTTTATTAGTTACAATTTTTCAAAAAAATAAAAAATAAATAAAAGATTCAAGCTCCAATCAGCCGTATTCTAGAAGAAATAAAAAAAAATGAGAAAAAAGAAAAAGTAAAGTACATTATTAAATTTTACATATAAATAAATATTTCCAAAATCAGTGATTGGATGGTATTGATGGAGATAGAGCAAAGGGTAAACCTGGTGAGAGAACATATCAAGAGTGCTCTGTCCATTAGCCAGCATAAATGCAGCAATAAAAACAGCCTTCGAGATTCTAAAAGGAAACAACTCCATGGCATATGATATACAAGTACCACCAAAATCGTGTCCCACCAAAATCACCTGCATCATTCAGTACAGCAATGCATCTTAAGTGAAATATTGTATGATAACATCTTAAAACTGAACCCTAGACACTTTCTGCCCAATATGAAATAAATTTTCCAAAAATTAACACAATTCTACTGTTGAAGAAATAAAATGTGAATTGATGCAGACCTCCCATTTCAAATTGAAAAAGCAAGTTACTCCAGTCCTTTTGAAGCAATCAATTAGATATATCAACTCAACACAAGTCTTCAATAAACAGAGCTGGAAGTCAATTTCTCTGTTTAATTGGAAAATTGGCACTTACAAAGTTTTTGAATGTGGGAAAAACATATATAATTCAACACTCCCTTCAATAGACAAAGTTTCAAGTAAAGATTCTATGTGTTATTAGAAAAATGGCACTAAAAGGTTTTGAGCGAGGAAAGTATATATTGGTTCATGACAGGTACCAGAGTCTAAAGGCATACGAGTACCTATCTTGTAAGAAAGTGTGAACTTTTCCAGGCAAATTAATAATACCCTAGAGCTTACTTCACAAGTAAATATGCCTAAGAAAACAACTGCAATATAAAGTAAATTTGATGATGCAATCTGAACACAACTGCAAGTAGCATAAGTAGCACATATAAAAATAAATAAATAAAAAGAAAGAAAGAAAGAAAGAATGAGCAAGGAAATGGAAAAGAACCTTATCTCCATCAGCAAGTTTTTCAAGAAAATCAGTAAGGGGTTTCACATATTGAGAGAGATTAGCAATGCCATTTGTATCAAAAGAATGAATCCCGGAGCCAGTTAAGTCTATGGCAGTAACTTTGAAACCACCCTCTTCCAGAAGTGCTATTGTTTTGTACCAACACCAGGCACCAAAGCCTCCTCCATGTACAAGGACGAAATGATTAGTCTCAAGATCATCGAGCTTGATATCCTGTTGAGAGGGAAGGCAGTTAGGATAAAAATTTAATTTGACAAACAAAAAGTGAAGGAATATAAAATTTAAATTTTTTTGACATAATATAGGAAGACACACACAGTAACAGGCATATATAAACATAAATACCATGAATAGTACACAAACAACATGTATATCTTATTCCCAGACCCATAATCAAATTAATTGAAGGAGCTTAGACACTTTGGAGTGACCTACACTGAGGTGAAAACAAGAACCTGTAGAACTAGTCCCTAAGATAACCATAAACGAATTAGTTAGAAGAATTAACACGCAAGGGAAACGAAAAAATGTCAATCCATTCTTCCTCAAAATCTTGCACAGTTGCTTCCACAGATCCACGGACAGAGCATCAAAACAAAAGAAAAAGAGTGCACAAATTAGAAAGCTCTGTACTTCTACAGGGAAGCTCAGGGTAAGGTATCACAAAAAGGCATCATAAGCAACGCAGTCAAATTAATCAATGCAATATACAAATTTCCTAAAGCATTATGTCTCAGCCTAAAATTCGTGCCCGGAGAAAAAAATTCAGAATCTTTTTTGGTTTTTTATGTGTGTGTGTGTGTGTGTATAATCCTTAGAACACAAGCCAAATTAAAGGCGCTACAATTAGGTCTCCAAGTGATCGGTGCTGATCATTTCATAATAGGAAAGAAAAAAAATGAGTAAAGGCCAATTAATTTGCCATCTAAGGCCAACAATATCACTGCCAGAGGACCCATTCCATCAGATACACAATTAATCAAACTCATAAATAGGAACATCATTAATTTTTATCTAACAAATATGAAAATACAAATCACAACCACCATAAAATCATTTTGATAAACCAAAATAAGCAGCCTAACCCAAAACCATCAAATAAAACCCGAAACATCAGGCAACTGTAAACTATTCCATTTCCACAAATTAACAATTACACAATCCACACAGTTCCATATTTAATAGTAACAGCCCCACAACAATAAATGCTATGATATGCATAATATGCATGTCTTCTTATGAAAACATAGACGTACCTGGTTAACAAGCTGGTGAGGCTGCAACAAAGGGTCAGTAAGCGACCGGGCTCTGGAACTGGAACTCCGAGGCAACTGGGATTTCTTGGGCTCGGAATTATTCGGGTACCGTAAAGAAGCCGACCGATCAAAAGGCAATGAATCAGAGCCGTTCTGTTGCTGATGCTGCCTGAAAAGAATGGCAGCGGCCAAAGCCTGTTCCTGAATTAAAGAATCAGTGCTGTCTTTACGGGTTGATCGGATCCGGGTCCACCGGTTACTTGAGTTGGGCAAAGGTTGCGGGTTGCTGGGTAAACGCTTTGTGGGTTTTTTCTTTTTCACAGTTTTAGGTGCGAAACAAGTGCAAAGATTGCCCATTTCTGGTTCATGAAGATAGAAACTGAAACGTGTAATTATTTAAAAATATACACTTTATACGTTACTGGGTTCGATAAGGGAAGAGAGGAAGTGGAGAGGAAAAGGGAAGGCGGGAATCCGGTGACCGGAGAATGATGATAATGACGGCGGATGGCTACAAATATAGTTTTTGGAAGGGTGAGTTTTATAGGAAGCTGCAAGTTGATGACAAAGATGCCAAGTTAATTGTCGGGTATTGTGAGCTTTTTTAATTTCCTATTTACTTTTGAAAATTTTATTCTTTAATATATTTTTAATTGCATTAAGTGTTGTTTTTATTTATTTATATTGATTTTACTTTTAACTTTTCCAATTGAGGTAAAACAAAATTATTGGAAGGAAGATTAGTGCTTTGACCATCTGGGGAGAGCTGGAAAGCTTCCAATAATAAATTACTAGTCTTGTTATTGTTTTTCTCTTCACTTTAATTTAAAATAAAGAACCATAGTTTTTTTATTTTTTAAAATCAAGAACCTTGTGTTTGATAATATTTTTTATTTTTTAAAATTCATAAACTATTTTTAATTTTTGTTATTTATTTTTTTAAAATTTTTTAAAAGTTGTTTGTCTATTTATTTTTTAAAAAATATTCTAATATCCGTTAATATATATTATACATATATATATATAATATAACTAATAATATTAAATAATAAATATTTAATAAAATTCAAAATTTAAAATCTATTATATTAAAAAAATCATCATATGATGGTAATGGTAGCAGCAACAGTAGAGATAATGGTGACGACAGTAATAGCAGTATATTGGTAGGAGCGATGATAGTAGTAGCAACGATAGTCTGGTGGTAGTGGCGGCGACAGTAGTGGAGATGGCAGTGAAATGACAATCGTAGCAATAATTGCGACAGCGATAACAGTGATGACAGTGGTTGTAGCGATGGTGGTGGTGGTGGTGGTGGCGACGGCGACGACGGTGTGATAGTGGTGGTGATGCTAGTAGTATTGTGGTGACGGTGGTGGTGACAAAAATAACAGTGATAGTGGTGGTGGTGGCAGTGATGGCGACGACAATAATGATGTGGTGGTAGTGGTGCCAGTAGTAGTTTGGTGGCGGTAGTGATGGCAAAGATAACAACGGTAACGGCGATAGCTGCAGTGGTGGTAGCGGTGGCTGTGACGACGATATGGTGGTGGTGACAGCAGCGATGGTGTGGCAGTGGCGACAGCAGTGTGGTGGTGTGGTGGTGACATCGGTGACGGTGTAGTGGCGATGATAGCGGTGATATGATGGTGGTGGCAACAGTAGCCACAGTAATAATGGTGGCGGTGTAGTGGTGATAGCAGTGGTGATAATAAGGATGAAGTAATTAAATTATTGATAAAAATAAAATCATAAAAATCACATTTTAAAAATTTTTAAATTTTATTTTTATTTTCAAAATCACTTCTTAAATTTTTACAAAAACGAAAATAAAATTGCTAAATATATATATTTTTTATTTTTAAGAAAAAAATTAAAAATTAAAAATAAAATCGTCCTCGATTAATATGCTTTTATTTTGTCTCCATTTGAATTTTGTTAGTCAAACATTTTTTTGGCAGGCTTATATATATATATATATATATAAAAGAAAGCAAAGCAAAAACACATAAACTAATAAACTCTCAAAGCACTTAAGCCTATGTTATCTTGCTCTAGAAAATCTGTCACCCATTAAAGAGGGACATCAAAGCAATTGAAACTTTCACTGCTACTATCACCATTTTTGAGTAAAGCATCCGCTATCTGATTAACCTCTCTCTTAATACGAATAATACGCACATGCCATCTTCGATCCATTAGCTCTCTAATTTCCATTGCCAAATCTGAAAGATGACGATCCAGGTCCATTTGGCTTTTCCAAATTATCTTATTGAACTACCACTTTACTCCACCTCCTTCCCATGCCAACTCTAGCCCCTTTCTAATTGCCCATAACTCCGAGTACAAGGAACCTGCATTGTTCAATTTCATGGAAAAATCTCCTAACCAAGAACCTATATTGTCGCGAAAGACTCCTCCAACCCTGCTGTTATTGTGACCCACTTAAGATGTTCCATCTGTATTTAAAGACACTCATCCCACTTTCGAAGGTTGCCAATACATCATTTCATGTTCAACTCCCCTTCTCGAGTACGCCACATTCTTCAGAGAAGACAAGCAAAACAAATCAGACTTAACAACACCGACAATTATTTTGATTTTGGAATGACGAGGGATCATTGATTTGTTAAACACCCCCTCATTTCTCCATCTCCATAAATACCACACTGTGAACCCAAAAAAGATACACCAGTCGAGATCATAACTTCCTGAGAAACTTCCCTGCAAGTTCTCCTTCAACCAATTTACATAGTCACCAAAAAAAAAATTCCACTCCTTCCCGTGTGTTAATAAGAAGCCCAGACCAAACCTCTTTTGCTTTTGAATAATCTCTCAAAACATGCAGTAAATCTTCCTCCCCTTGATTGCACATAGTACAAATCTTGGATACAGCTATATGCCTTCTGACCCTTTCCCCAATAATGAATAATATGTTATGGAAACAAAGCCAAAAGAAATACCTGATCCTCTCTGGACCTCTCCATTTCCAAACCATCTGCCACTTGCTGCTATCCCTGTTACTCACATCATCTTGAAGAACTTTATAAGCTGACTTGATTGAGAATTTTCCAGAAGCCGAAGCCTGCCATATAATTATATCCATCCCCATTGAATCATTAGGCGATGAATATTCATAAATATTGTTAACGATCAATGTTGAAAGAAGAGGTCTAATTCTTTGAACATTCCAGCAACCCATCTTTATGACAACATCTCGAACTCTCCATTTCTTCATATCATTTGGAATTTCTCCTAAAGCTTGGTCGATTAATTTGGAATTCCCACACCATTTATCATACCAAAAACTCATTTGTTTTCCATCTCTCAAACAATTTCTCGTGTTATTGGAGACAAAAGACCAAAGCCTAGCCAAACTTCTCCAAACCGAGGTGCAGCGACTAGCTTGAGTACTTGTACCACTATCACCTCTTTACTTAATGTATTTTCCCCACATCACCTGAACCTATAAAGCATCCTCTTCCTTTATAGATCTCCAAACCAGCTTTGTCATAAAGGCTTGGTTTAAAGCCATCGGGTTATGAAAACCCAACACATCTTGATTCTTCAATTTGCATAATTTCTCCCAACTAATCAAATGAATCTTCCTTTGTTCTGTATTCTAACTTCAAAGGAAATCTCTATATAATTTTTCCATTCTGCTACAAACTTCTTAGGGAAACACCATGGTCTGCCAAGCATAGATCGTTTCCGCCATCAGTACTAATTGGACCAAAGTGACACGACCAGCAAAGGACAAAGAGTTAGCCTTCCATCCACTGAGATGATTTCTAATCCTATCTATTAAAAATTAAAAATACTATCTCCCATTTCTACCATTGATTTTAGGGACCCTGAGGTGGTTTCCCAAATTAGATGTGATGACAAAAACAGACTTTTCCTCCAGTCTACGTTTCAAACCTGAGTTGACATTCTTAGACACAAACAGGGATGTCTTGTCTTTATTGATCTTCTGCCTTAAACATTGATAAAAATCTTCTAACACATCACAAATGAAAGCCATACTGGCTTCTAAAGCTTCTGCAAACAGCAGAAGATTGTCGACAAAAAATAAGTGAGAGATTGGAACCCATTTCTACCCATCCTGAAAGCTTTCCACTTCCCTTCATTAACTGCTTTATTTATTGCCTAAGATAAATGTTCCATACATAAGACAAAATTATACGGAGATAGCGGGTCTCCTTGCCACACTTCCCTAGATGGAATGAATGACCTTGACACCTCACCATTCCAAAGAATTCTAGTACTACTACAATCCTAAGTATTAGTCAAGACGTGAATGAAAGATTATGAAAACCTTGTTTCAATCAATGTATCATATATAAACTCCCATCGTAACCTGTCATATGTTTTTTCAAGATCCACTTTGATAATCTTCCAACCTTTCCTTCCTTGCTTGAGATTCATAGAATGGACCACTTCTTGAGTGATGAGGATGTTATCAATATTTTATCTATCTGGAACAAAACTTGAATGATTTATGCTGATGAGCTTGACTAAGCAAGGTTTAATTCTATTTGCTAACACCTTCATAAGAACCTTAAAAATAACAGGCAGTAAACTTATTGGCCTGAAATTTGCGATGGTTGACAATTTATCCTTTTTGGGAATAATCGTAATAATTGACTGACATATCATTGGATCCAACCACTGCCCTTTCAAGCTATCTCTAACAAAGCGACAAACAGATTGCTTGATAATATCCCAGTTACTCTGAAAAAATTGGCACACATGCCGTCATTTCCAAGAGCTTTAAATGATTTCATGCCAAACATCGCTTCATGAATTTTTGCTTCAGTAACTTCAACTTTAACCATATCTCATAGCCTTCTAGGGAGCTTAGCGAACCGACCTCTAATGGGGTAGGTCAAAGCAAACTCCCTCTTCTTAGAGTAAAGTTGCTCATAATAGGACACTGCATTCTCTTTCAGCTCTTCCTTATTTGAACTTCAAGTGCCATCCATCAATTGCAGCCTATCTAGCCTAATTCCGTGTTTCCTGCTTTTGTGTTTGTTATGAAAATATTTAGTATTTCTATCTCCTTCCATGATCCAATCAGCATTGGATTTTTGCTTTTATAATAATTCTTCCTGGCTAAGCACATTCTCATACCGGCATCTGACTTCAAATTCAAGATGAGATAGGAAATTAGAATGCCATTTCTCAAGAGCTCGGCCAATCCCATTCAACATGTTCAATAGGTTTTTCTTCCTCCAAAATATATTTCCAAAAACCTCCTTATTCCATAATGTAACTTTCTCTACGAAGGCAGACATAGCTGAAGAAACATTGACTTCTGAGTTCCAATTATCTTTCACAAAGGAAGGAAAATCTTTATGTAAAAGCCAAGGGGACAAAAACCAAAAGGGAGCTCCATTTCTTGAAACCAATTTAGCAGGCAATGACAGTAGAATAGGTCAATGATCCGACCCCAATCTAGGTAATGTTGGATGTTAGAGTGATCAAATTTTTTCTGCCATTTCAAATTACACACTGCTCTATCTAGCCTCCTTAACATTTCCCCCTTTCCAAGTAAATTTAGGACCTTAAAACCCAAGATCCACTAGATTGAATTTGACCATACACTTATGGAACAAAGGATAAGGTTTACTGCCCCTTGGAGAGCTGCCTAACTTCTCATGGGCAAACAGAAAAGAGTTAAAATCCCCAGCCAAGCACTAAGGTTTTGAAAAACCATTGTTAAGATCGATGATATCTGTCCATTAGCTTTCTCCTATTCAGCGCCACAGGATCACCATAAACTACTGTAAAAATATAATCTGACTGGGTATCATGATTAATCCTTAAATTCACCCATTGATAGGAGTAAGAGAAAACTTTGATATTAACAAAGCTCTTCCAGAGAATCCAAATCCCTCCTGAAAATCCCATAACTTATACCTTAAAAGAACAGACAAAGCCAATACTTTTAATAACCCTATCCGCCATAATGCTACTCACTCTAAACTCTAAAAGAACAAGAATAGACACCTTGAATTGTCTACAAAAGTCTTTCACAATAGTGATAAACTTATTCGAACCAGCCCTTTGGCAATTCCACATTAAAATATTAACATCCATTATCGACAAGATTAAAACAAACAACACAAACAATAGCTTCAGGTCTGATATGAATTATCTTCCACCTTACCACCTGGAATGCCTTCTGGATCCCTTTCCTTACTTCTATCAGATGCTGACAACGTGTTCACCAATTGAAAAATTTATTGATCAACAGATCCATTTGGAACTCCTGGGATAAAAGTGGTCTTCCAAATGCTCTTAGCTTTTTTCTTCATGTGTAAATCAGGTGGTCTACTTCCAAAATTTCTTCCAAATTTTGAATTTCTATAAGAATTTATTCTAGAAAAAGAAGAGAGAATAGGGGGTTTCTTTGCCACCACTGCAACATTCTTGTTCTCATCCAAAACATAGGACATTACATTTTGAAAATCACCTTCTAATTGCCCATCTGAATTAGAACTATGGTTAAATCTAAGCACGGTTCCATCCTCCGAACCAATCTTCTCTTGAACACCATAATCCTTTATTTGAGCTAATGAACTAATATTACTTCTATCAGAAACATTCTTCTCAGCATTAACTTCTTCGTAGACCCTCAGGTCAGTCTCTTCACAGTTGTTCTCAGTACTTGCAGAGGCCATTTTAGCCTTTTGCCTATATTTGTATTTGACATGCTCCATATTTATAACACCCACATTCTATCCCATCTGTCCAGTAGAAACCTCCGAATTTTCCATCACTCCTTCACCATCCTTTTCGTCATTCTCATTATTCCCATTCCCCTCTTTAAATAGAGCGTTCGAATTTAACACCTTAAAATGTGACCCAATAGTGTTCTTTTTTTTTCCTATTTCTCTCGAGTTAGAGGCCTGCACCCTTCCTTTCTACCCCTTCCTCGGAGCCATCACCCAGGGAACATACAAATCAGCTTCTTGACATGAACTATCCTCTTTCTGTGGCTTAATGACTACTCCACCTTTACGAGAGATTGCCTTATTATCTTCTGTTCCTTCTTTGTGACCCTAAATGCACACGTCGAAAGCGTGACCATATTTACCGCATTTAAAACAAATCCTTGAAAGTCCTTCATACTCTATCCGATGAATACTCCCATTAATCTTAGATTTAGAAAGCAACAGTTTTGTGAGGTCTATTTCAACTGTTATGCAAGCAAATTTCCCCCTTTCCGACTGAGATGTGTTATGGTCAATTTTAATCAGTCTTCCTAACATCTAATTGATTTTTTAAAGGACTCTTTTGTGATAAATGTGCAATGCAATCCCAGGAATTTGAATCCAGGCCACTACTGCCGATAGATCTTCGTTATCAGTTGAAAACTTTGGGTGCCATGGCTGCACCGTCAAATAATATCCAGTAACAGTCCAGGGATCATCCAACAAAACTTTGAGATAATCCTCTTTCTCCTTAAACTGCATCGAAAAAAAATTATTTTCCAGGTCCATAACTTTATATTCTCCCATAATGTTCCATAACTTCTCTATTTTAGAACATAGATAATTATAACTAATATACTTCCCTAGCATCTTCACTACCACCGACTGCCTCCATGGTTTAGCCAGCCTAGCCTCCAGACATTCCGAGATAGTTATTGAAGCAAGCCCTTCATCCCAATCTTTGGAGATCTCATTATCATCATCCAGTATCTCTAAAGACTCTGTTTCTACCCCTTCCAAATCCATGCTACTAGTTTCGTCAGCCTCATTGTCCTCGTTCTCAGATCCCCATATATTCTCCAAAGGGTCGCTAACGTGCTTAGCCTTGCACAACAAGGCATCACGAAAGGAAAGACTCCGTGCATGTTCCACATTCTGCCTTGATTTTTTGGTTGACCTATCGTCCGGTGGAGTTGGCGGCGGCGCCTTCTCCAACGGCCAGGTGGATTCCGTTTCTGCTAAGGTTTCCTCATTCATGATGGACTCTATTTTATATTTTATGTGTATTCACTATTTTTGGTAGGCTTTTTAATCCTATTAAAAAAAATTATCCATATTATTAGAAATAATATATTTTTCTTCCTTGAAAAATAGATAGATTGGATATTGTTTATTCTATATGTTTGTTTTTATCGTGTATTTTCTTAAAGTGTATGTTTTAATAAGAAAAATTATATTTTCAAAAAATCAATTAATAGAAAGCGTTGAGATTCTTAAATAGTAACTAATAAGCCCGAAAAAAAAAAATTGTGTTGAAATTGAATTCAATTGATTTATATGGTTATCCAATTCAATTTAACGTAGATTTAAATTTATATTTTTTTAAAAATGATGATTAGTAGATTTGGATTTGAACTTAATATTTAATTAAGAGATGGTTAAAAGTTAACTTACAAGTAATTTTAATATTTTATGCACACATATATGGATCATAAGAAAAATTTTATTAATGTTTATATTATTTTTTTTTATTATCATACAGATTAATTTTATTTCATTGAAAATTATCTAATTGTTAATATAGATATGACTGTTCTTATTGTTTTGAAAAACGTTTATGAAAATTAAATGGCTAGGATGAGGGGTTTATGGCAGTTAATAAAGTAGACTTATTATATATCAAAATAATAATAATAATAATAATAATAATAATAATAATAATAATAATAATAATAATAATAATAATAATAATAATAATAAAGTAGGCTAATTGTGGCAGTTTCATACTTTTATTTCTCATTAATTTTAGATTTAGAGGTTATTTTTCTTTGTTGTTAATTTATAAGAAGGTTTCCTAAATACATTTATATCTTTTATAACTTTTTCTACTTAAAAATCCCTAATTAATAAAAAGTTAATTTAGTCAATTAAAAGTATTTTTTAATATATTTTAATAACAAATGAAAATCAAATGAATGTTGTTGCTAAGCTTAATTATGATCCCTTGAGTATAGTTATCATGTGATTAAGGTGCTTTTAAGTTTTAATCAGTCAATTCAGACTTTGGTGCTTTACCACTAAGTTTTAAAAAATATTCAGAAAATATTCTAGCATTAATTCAAATTGCATTTATTTTTATTTCTAAAATTGACTATAATAATTTTCTTTATTTTTGAGATCTTTCAAATATTCTAAAAGATTTCAAAACAATATTTAGATTCCTTAATTTTGACCGTTTCTTATTTAGTTTCTTAATTTTTACTCTGTGTTGTAAAATTGTAATTTAGAATATCAGCTAAATAAAATAAAACAATCTGACAGATTTGCGTTTCATGATATATATATATATATATATATATATATATATATATATATATATATATATATATATATATTGTGAAGCAATGAGTAATGTATTATTAGTAAGTTGGTCTTGGGTTACAAATTTGAGATCCACTTTTCTACTTAATTATCCAGTGTCAAATGTCAATAATTATTATTTATTTATCGCTAGCTCTATTTTTTCTCGAGCTTAACTTTTAACTTTTGATGCATAAATTAAAAAAAAAATATTACATTTGAATATTATAAAAATTAAAAAATAGTAATAATGAACTATATTGTCATTTTTATTAAATAATATAAAAAATAATAATAAACATATAAAAACATTTATAAAATATGAAAAGTGCATAGGGGTATTGAATCTTTTTTTTCAATTTTGGAAAACAAAACTTAAAATATTAAAAAAATAAAAAACGATACTTAAAATTAATACTTCCTCCGTTTCAAAATACTTAACGTTAGAGAATAATTGACAGTATTTAAGAATAGTAATTACTCTATAACTAAAAGATCTTGTTACCCTTATATTAATTATGTAATGTAATTAATATAGTTTAAAAATCAATTCTATAAATACAACTTAAATAAGGGTATATTTGGTAAAAATCAATTAATGTGTCTTGATTATATTAAAACGTTATATATTATGGAATAACAATTTTTTCCTTAAACGATATGTATTTTGAAATAGAGAAAGTATATTGTTAGGTTCTCTGTCTCCTAAAAAGATATTGAGTTCCATCTCACGGACCCTAATTAACTTAGTACATATTCCAAACAAAACAGCCAAAAAGAAAAAGGAAAAGTAAAGTCTTTGAAGTTTTAAGTTAATTAGTAGGCTTTGAATACTATTTTAAAATTATTTGCACTTAATCAGAGCTATAAGGAATAAATTAAGTAAGTTTAATGCATATTTTTTTATTTTTAATTTGACCAAAATAACTGATTTCAAAATCTATAAATTCCAGTATTCCATTATACAGTTCAATTAGATAAAATTATATCCCATTACTCATCTAATAGTTCTATTATTGGATTTTTTTGATTTATAATGATACATTTGTAAGTTTTTCTTTTAAAATTAATGATATTAGATTCATACATTAATTAGATACTTCTTGAAAGAAAATTTAATATATTTCATCAAGGACAATTAATAGTTTTCTCTTATATTAAATGACATGTCAATTTGTCATTTGTAAAAGAAAAAATACACCAGGCTTTTGATCGAAATGTTTAAATAATTTAAGTATCAAATTGCAACATTTTAATGATTAATTTTTTATTTACTTTGTATATATTATATTCTTTTTGTATAATTATCCAACAAAAAGGGGCAATTCATTTAATTTTATTTTTTTATTGAGTTTTTTTTTTTTTGTATAGATTTTAAATAGTGACACTTTACGAAGCATATAACATTCCAATTCTTGACTTTGTAAATCGAGTTTAATTAAGTTCAAATTCTTCAAACACTGAAAGGCCCATTATGTTTTAAACGTAGAAAATCAATGTGGAAATTAGCAATTGCATGATAGTGGTTTTTTTTTTTTTTTTAACTCTTTAGACTATAATTACTAATATCTAAATTACGGAAATGACTTTTCAATTTTCATCAAATTATGAAGTGAATATGCGAAGATTATGGTGATGATGGCTGCTTTTTGGGAAGGCTACCTAGCCCTAATTGCCCTCGTACTTTCTTTTTATCAAAATAGTCTGTTTGATTTTTTTTTTTTTCATGGTAAAGAGAAAATCATTTTGCTAACTTCTTAATGCTTGCGTGAAGCATATTTATATAGAAGATCTCTAGTCCATGGAATAGCTTGAAATAAATTCATTTGTGGGAAACTTTTCTCACCCTTCGTGCTTCATTGTAATTTAAAAAAAAATCTAAACTTATTATTTTAATAATTTAAAATTTATTTCTTAAATTTATCGATTATTTAATTTTAGCCTGTACATATTAAAATTGTTGCACTTTGATCCATTTTTACTTTAAGGTTATCGTATTTACTATTTAGCCAATGGAATTCTTATATTATATTCTATTAATTGTATTTGAAATTTTAATTTTTTTCTATAAATTTTGTCATGATAATTAATATATTTATAATCAGCCTTTTCCTTAATCATTTGTTTTTTTGGATTAACCATCCGGTATCCGAACCCCACTGGACCGACTAAATTCGGATTCGGAGTATCATTACGGGTTAAGGTTTCTTGTGTAACGCCCCAAAACTCGAATTGATTATAGTTGGTGAATAGTACGTACCTTTTGGTACCAATTTACAATGATTAATTATTAAGAATCCGATATAAATTAGTATTGCTTTCGGGTTTTAATTTAATAATTTTTAATTAAAACATATTATGAAAATTAATATAAATAGATGATGATGATGATGATGATGATGATGATGATAATAATAATAATAATAATAATAATAATAATAATTAGTAGGTTTCTAGAAGAACTATTTAGACCATAAAAAAATAAATAAAATAATAATAATAATAATCATAATATAAAAGGTGAGATTTAAAAAGGTATTGTGCGTGTGGTTAAAAAATAAAAGAAAGAAAGAAGTTACAAAAAAAGAAAAAGAAGAAAAGAAAGAGAGGAAGGTGAAAACGAAAGGCGCAAATCGGGAAGGGGAGGCAGTGCTGGCCCGTCGCCTAATAGGCACTGCTCACGATGCCTGCAAGGCTCAGACCGTATCGCTGCTGCCACCTCCGGTCTCCTTCACCATCGTCCCTGTCAGTGGCGCTGGCTCAATTCCTCCTAGTTCCTTCCATCACCGTGGTCTCCTCTCTCTCCTTTCTATTCGGTGGTTTTCAACAGCGGTTGAGGAGGTTAACGGTACTGACGAGTCAATAGAGCACAGGGGATCGTTCCCGCACCTTCCTCTACCCTCCACTCACCGATAACTGGCAGATTGGGGCAAGGTGGCGGTTAGTGTTTCGGGCAAGATTTCGGCCAACTCCGACAGCCGTTGGGCGCGTGATCACCCACCGTGGGATCCTTGGGCCTGGATCTTCAAGTGGACAGCTTCGGTGCACTTCCGACGAGGTTCGGGCGAAGCTCCGATGATCGGTTCGGCGAGCCCAATGATGACAACATGTAAAAAAATGTGGAGATCGACACTTGTGGGTATATGGATACAAACTACCCTTAATTTCATTCAATTTTGAATTATGTGGTAAATTTTTATATTAGGCAACCATATAAATTTAAGAAATAATGAAAAATAATTTGAGATAATAATAGAAAATATTGATATAACATGAAATAGATGAGAATAGAAGAAGAAATCAAATAATTGATGAGAAAGCTAATTGATGCCTAATGATGCCCATGAAAATTCTAAATGAAATATGGTGATTTATTAGGAATTAAGTACAAATATAACATTCTAACGATAAATACATGTGTTATGATGAAATTGAGTTAAAGATAATATATGGGTATGAAATTACATATAAGACATAATGATATTCATGAGGGTAACAAAAAGGCATTAAAATAAATTAAGTGATAATTGATATATATACTAATATACATTGATGTTAGAAACATAAATAGCATAAAACAAAGTATGAAGAGATTCATGAGTGTTAAAAATTATATGTTAGTCGAATTGTATATAATGGTATATGAAGTGAATAATTGATATTAAATAGTACTTTACGTATAAAATATGTTATATTAATTTAGAGGAGTATAATTAGAATAATTCGAGTTAAATAAACTTATTAACATAAGTGCACTATATATATATATATATATATATAGTAACGTAACACGGTGTGACTATATATATATGTAAACAAAAGGGTGAAATAAATTGATATAAATTAATAATGTTGTGAATTAATGTAAGATAAATAGTTCATAAATGAGTTGAAAAATAGTAAAGTAGAGCGCTATAGTGCCTACAATAGTAAATGATGTTGATGGAACAAAGAAGAAATAATGATGAAATGAAGTTATTAAAGATAAAGGAAATGGCAGGTACCATAGATATATATATAATGCTAATACATGTAGATGATACTATTTAATGTCTTTAGTGATAATTTCATATTTTTTCTTAGTAAAATTAGATAGGAATTGGGGTAATCGGATAAGGTTGGCATGCCAATTAGGGAATTTGTAATGCGGAGCCTTGATATATAACGCCGGATTGGATGGCTCTGAGAGCCCTTCCAGTGTATGTAATTAAGTTGAGTTGTGGATTGGATGGCTCCGAGAGCTGAATCCACAACTGCATATATATATATATATATATATACCTGTGTGTGTGTGTAATTAAATTGAGTTGTGGGTTGGATGACTCCGAGAGCTAAATCCACAACTGCATGTGTATATATATGTGTGTGTGTATGTGTGTGTGTGTATAGAAATGCATATGTTTAATAGAAAAATTGCGTATATTGACTGAGGAATTGTTAAAAAGGGAATTGGATGGTTCCGAGAACTCGATCCCTCGATTATATCTCGTTTATCCAGCTCGTTGTAATTTCACTGGATTTTACTAGGGGCAAAATGGTAATCTTGTATGAAACTGAGATAAAAGAATAATTATGATAATTTGGATGCCATAAATGTAAATACATAATAAATAATGTGAAAAATAAGATCAATGGGATGAGTAAGAGCAAAATTGTAATTACGTGATAAAATAAGGATAAACTTGGCTAGTCGGAGCAAAAAGAGTAATAAGAAACTTAAACTAGCTAAATAAGACAAAAAGGGGTAAAAATATAATTAGTCAAAAATTAAGGGACTAAATTGTAAATTTACCATCTTTGAAAAATTCAAAGAATCAAATTGTAATTTGTACATTGGAAATTCAATAAAAGCCAAATAAAATCAAATGAGTCAAAATCTAAGTTAATTAGAGAAAATAGTAAATTTGAATATTAATATAGCAATTAAAGAAATCAAATTGAACAGACAAGTTAAGAAGGATAAAATCGTCAATAGTAAAAATTTTAAGGATCAAAATGTAATTCGTCATCATGAGAGAAATTTTAGGATCTAAATTATAATTTATGCACTTAATTTAAATTAAAGGATAAAGGAAGTTAAACCAGTTAAAATTGTAATCAAAATTAGTCAAGTTAAGGAAATATCAATTTCCAAAAAATTGAGAAATTAATTAGAAAGAATAAATGATAAAGAGATCTAAAGTAAATTATAAATATATTAAGAATAAATCATGAATTTATACAATAGAAGGAGATTACAAGAATTTGATTTGTGATTTTCTATTTAATGAGGAAAGAAATGTAATCAAACAAGAAAAATATATAATAAAGATAAAGAAAAGTAAAAAAGGTTAAATGACTTAAAACAAAAATAAATAAAATTGAGGACCTGATTATTAAACTGTAAACTAATATCAAAATAGAGAATTAAGCTTAGACAAGAAAAAGTAAAGAGAGAATTTGAATAAATTTTTATAAATGATGAATGGAATCATAATATGGTCAAAGGAAGAACAAAAATAATAATAAAATATGAATTTGTAAAATGGAGCTAAGAATGAAAATTAAGGATTAAATTGAAAGAAAATAAAAGTTCATAGCGAAAATATATTCAAAAAGAAAAGAATGATAAACTAGCAGTTGAGAAAATAATTAACGAAATATTGATTTAGTTAGACAGAAAATTTTAAATTCTAATTCAAACAAAAGCAAAAACTTAGTTGAAAATATAAGAGAAAATGAAAAAATATAGGAGAATGAAGTACGACAAAATACTAAATAGCGAATGAGAAAAGAAGATTAGTAAGAGAATAAAAATGGAACGTTACAACGAATAAATTTTGACTAGGGAAAACTTATTGCATAAAATTATAATGAATCAATATAGAATTCCAAATAAAGTAACAAAAGAATGACAATTTAAATAAAGAGACAGGCAAGGACCAATAAATAATAATAGAAATTGCATGGATAAAGTTAGTCAAATGAATAGACTTGCTTAATATAACAAAGATAATAAAAATTGGAAATAAAAAAATTTAATCGAATGAAATTTTGAATAGTTGTATCCACCACTAAGCACATAGTTGCTTACCGTGCGGTTGTTGACTGCGCGCAAGAACAGAAAATGTCGGGATATGAAGAAGAAATTTCAATCGACATGTACATAAAGATATTGCGATCGCATAAACTGAGGTAGAACGATTTTATATTTAATGCCTGGTATTTTATAATTAGAGTTATTATTGTTTTAGTAAATGATTTTGGATTAATAGATATATGTATATATCTAACTAGTATCTCTATATAATGTACGGATATATGGATGAGAGTAGGGTGTTACGCCTTGCCTCTCCTTATGGGAGGTGTCGAGAGTCGATCCTGATACCTCTCATTTCTAGCCTAGCCTACATCACCATCAGGCCACCACCCCATGAATTTTTCCTTAATCATTTGTGATGAACCAGCTTTCAACTCATTTTTAGCTACGATAAATAAATATTTAAATGTAATGAATATAATTTAAATTTATAAAAATATAATAAAAAAATTCCATGTCTATTTTTGTGTGTATATATATATATATATATATATACACAAATGACGCCTGAGATCTCAAGGGATATTTATTAAAGATCTATGAAACATGAATGTAGAAAATATAAGGTAAGTGGCAGAACAGTCCACTATACTATTCAGTATAACTCTCGAAGGGGACTGTATATTGCAACCTATATACCTGTTTAATGCAGGGAGATGGCGCTCGGACTGGGACGGGTACCGAAAGAGGTGGTCCCCTTGTACACACGTGGCCGAGAGGGTTTAAGATTGGATTTGGGCCTTGACTGGACAGGATATCCTTTTCAGCTCAAATGGTATCAGAGCCAAACCTGGGTCCTCGAGGTCGCGAGTTCGAGTTACGGCTGCTCTTAGATGTCTGTGTAATTTCCAGCTGTGTCTGGCCAGGTACTGCGGGCCATGTGCGTAAGGTGTAATGGCCTCAACGTCGGACTGATCGTGAATAGTACTTTTCGACAGTGAATAGTGTCTTCGGGCTGAAAATGACACCCGGAAGTGGAAAAATTTTTATTGGACTATTGGAAAGTACTAGTCACGAGTAGTTCGGGGTTGAAATTTAAAGTGAAATTGAGGTCAAATAGACCTCCAAAAGCCAAAAGAACGAAAACCGAGAAATTAGGGTTTAGGGTTTTTAATTGAATTTTTGATCGTTTTAATTTCTAAAAATATCAAATGAAGTCTAAAAATTATCAAAAATTACATATATGCCTAAAATAATATGTAGATTATTTTGGTGGCAAAAAGTGAATTTTTCGGTAATACCGATATTTTTGAATCGGACCGATACAATTGAATCGGACCCAAAACGAACTCCGATTGGGCTGAAATTTTAGGTATAGCCTATTTTTGATGTGATATGCATAATGGAATCAAATTTGAAGAAATTTGAAGTTGTTAAGTGAGAGAAATTAATTAGGGCTTAAATTGGGTAATTTTGGGCCTAAACTAATAAATAGTGTAAGGCCCATTTAAGGCCCAGCCCATAGCCCAATTAGAAGACATATATAAGGTGAATTTCTCCAGAAATCTCCAGCAGTAACTCCTTTCTTCTCCTTCCTTCTTGGTGGCCGAATTGCTTACCTCTTTAATTCCTCTCTTTTGCTTTCATTTCTTCACCAATTCTCACCAAATCAAAGCCTTCTAAAGTGATTTCAGCCTCTCTAGATTGCCTTCATCAGCTCCAATCCTTGATTCAAAGAAGAAAAGCAAGAGAAATTTAGAGCTAAAGTTTAGGTGTCAAAATTAGGTATGTGAATTCATGGCTTTTTCTTTGGTTTTTAGGTGCCTACTACTAGTTTTGGGTGCCTAGAGTTCATTTTTGCTGTTAAATTTAGCATTTGAAGCCAAAATAATTGAGTTATAATGGATTGAAATTTCGGTTTGTTAAGGATTTCAAGAAGAGGAGCAAAGTTCTCAAGCTAAAGGGAAAGGAAAGGAAGTCTAGGCAAGGCTAATCCAAAGAAAAAGGTGTGTGACTAATAAATCCTTTTATTTCCCAATTAAATTAATGAAATTCCTTTAGGTTTCTTAAGAAAATTTTTATGTATTGTGATATAATTGAAATTATTGTTATATTCATGCATTTAGGAGTCATATAAGCCTATTAAAAACTTTAAATGAAATAAAAACCAATGATATGAGAGAGCTATAGGTTTGGCCGAATGGTATTTCCTAAGAAACTAGTGTGAGATTTGATGATTTTAGTGGTTTTAAGCTTCCTAATGTCAATACTAATGTAAATTAATGATTATGAATTTTTATAGAATTTATGGGAATTAAATGAATATTTTCAAAATAAATATTAATTAGGTATTAGTTGAAAAATGTGAAATTTGAATGTATTATGGCATAATTTATTGATTATATGGTGAATTACTGCAAAATATTTCGTAATATGTGTAAATAAGATTGACTGTAATGATAAAGTATTGACACTGTATTGACAAGTAATGAAAAGTAAGAAATTAAGAAAATATGTGCCCTTAGAAAGAGTCAGGCAGTAAAACCTAGTTCAGGATATAATTGGCTAGCCATAGGGATACATATACCGCGGTGCAGGTCATGGCGACTTGCTTTACTATGGATGGATCACTGATCTCCATAGTATATTTATCATACGTACTGTCACATGTCATATATTATATGAGAAATGATTCTTGGAGGTCATTTCTCATTCTGTTGTGGCCCTGTGGGGTCCACGTCCCGCATATCAGGTCTGAGAGTTTTCTGCCGGGTCTGTACTAGGGGCATATTGATAAGAAAATGTTAAAAGTGTGAAAGATAAGTTAAAATGAAAGTTTTATATGAAAAAAGGACTAAAATGAAAAGAATTTAAAAGTTAGGGGTAAAATGGTAAGATTAATTGATAAAAGTAATAAAAGAAATAAATATTAAGTCAATTAATTGGGTAAAAAGTCAACTATATAAAGTTAGAGGACTAAAATATAATTTTACATGAAAAAGTTTAAATTAAGGATTAAACGGTAAATTATAAGTTAACTAATAAGGTAAGATAAGAAAATAAGGACTAAAAGGGTAAACTAGTAATTAATAGAGTAAAAAGGGGTATTTTTGTAATAAATGAAAAGTTTAAGGATTAACTTGAAAATATAAAAGGATTTATGAATTGAACAGAAAATTAGTCATTCATAAAATAAATATTGCTTTTAGATAAGAAAAATCGATAATAAGCCACTTAAGTTAAAATTATTAATACATTTATATTATAGGGAAATACTATGATTTTTAGTCACCGCTGGGCATGTTTAATGCTCAGCACGTAGAATTACTGCGTGCAGGTACAGCTAGTCTGGAGCATGGGTACACAAAGGAGAAAAAAAAATTTGAAGCCAAAAAGTTAAAAGGATTGTTTTTATGGCATGTATATACAGATATATATATATACCCTATTATGTTTTGTATATGAAG